>CM035140.1:96695799-97295799 GCA_020205605.1 Panax ginseng
AAGCCGCCAAGCTACACACCCGAGTCGATGAATGTGAAGAATTAAGAAGGTTCAAGAGGGCGTTATTCTAGAAGCAAGAATCGATGAAGAGAGGAAATCTCAACCCTCGATTTAATCGGCCCATTTGAAATCCTCGATCGAGTAGGAACCGTGGCTTATAGACTCGCTTTTACCGCCAAGTATGTCGCGTGTTCATAACGCTTTTAACGATCGACGTTACGTAAATATGGGGACGAATTCAAACCACATTATTAATTTAGAACCTGACGAGATAGCGGATGATTTAACGATGAGGAGATACGTGTTAAAATCTTGATAAGAAGGATTATATTCACACTCAAAGGTTATACCTCAAGAGTTAGAATCAAATGAAGTCAAGATATCCTCACCTCTTCAAAGATACCAGTATACGCATACGTAAATTTCGAGGGCAAAATTCCATAAGGAGGGGGAGATCAGAGACCCCAAATTTTATGAATAAATATTTAATTTTCTCAAATATAATTTTTTAATATTATGGTGTGGATTTGATATAATGTTATAGTTGTGGATAGTATTTATAAATTTTGCAAAGTAAGCAAGTGGTTATATAATATTCGATTGGTCTGGGAATATTCGCTTTAACAGGGAATATTGTACGACTCAAGACAATCATCAGTGGACCCACAAAACTAAAGTATTGTCGTAGTTAAAAAACGACAAAATTATCTTTCTATAAAAATAACTACGAGGTGTTACCGTTAAAACCGCTGAACTACCCTAGAGTAAAAGTACAGAATAATACGCGTGGTTGCATAAGAGCACACCTGCATTGATTATTGATGCTTACGTGAGAAGTCACTCGCTTATACTCAATTATTGCTACAAAGAATTGTCGCATCATATCTCTCATATTATTGATTCAATTATTGTTACAAGATCATCTCGTATAATATGTTATATTATTAAATCAATAATTGAGACGAAAAAGTTATTCATATTATTATTTGCAATATCGACAATGTCTAGAAGTTCTCACAAGGAGAGGTTTGGTCACCTAATCAAGCGCTACTAAATAAGAGAAATCCTTATCTAAAGCCCCTCTTTCCGAAACGACCTCGGTTGTTAAATATTATGAATTATAATATTAATGATGAATAAGTTCGTGTTGATTAAAGATGAATTTTATAGTTCCATTGTGTTGAATTATTTGTGTTAGTGGAAATCGACATTTGTTTCGATAATAATTGATGTCCTGAGGTTATATTGTTCAATCGGTATTCGGGGCACTTTTCGTGTCTGAGTACTATTCACGAGTTACTATTCACGAGTTACTATTCACGAGTTACTATTCATGTTACTATTCACGAAGTTACTATTCATTCAGTTACTATTCACGAAGTTACTTACTATCACATGAGTTACTATTCACGGGTACTATTCACCCGTAAGATATATTTTTTTTCGGCCCAAATCATTTTTGGGTACAATATTATTCCATGAGGAGATGTGCTAATTTTTCGCACTCGTTGTTTGAAGATATAATAATAAATCAATATGGACCGCTCACCGTGGAAAGTTATAATAGTAAATCAATATGGATCACCGGTTTAAAGTTTTAATAGTAAATCAAGATGGACCGTCATGCTTTAAGTTTTAATAAGAAACCAATATGGACCGTCCGCTTAAAAGTAAATCAATCTGACCGCTCATGAATTAGTTACTATTCACCCATTCTCCTATAAATAAAGCTCATTCCTTCATTATTTCTTACGAATTCACTCAAACTCTAGAGAGAGAAACTATAGAGAGAAAGAAGAAAAAAGTTTCTCGCTACTTCACTACTCCAATATCCAGCTTTTCTAAGGTAGGGATATATTATTTGTCAGACTACTCATAAGGGGTATTCTTTCTTTCTTATTCATGAAGAGAACTTCGTTATTCCATTCTTTATTATTCTTATTGAATAACTCAGATACGCTGGATACCCTATACTTGGTGAAATTCTTCTTTATTCCATTCTTATTATTCTCGTTGAATAACTCTGTTTAATAACCAAGCTTACCGCATACCGCATACATGGTGAAATTCTTCTAATATTCGCTTTATTTATTATTCTCGTCTTAATATCCTCTCGCGCGCTTATTACCTTTACGCTTCGGTTCCATTATTTATTATTCTATCGTAATATCCTCGTCTCGTATATTCGTCTATCGTCTCATGCTTACCGACCGGTTCCATTATTTATTATTCTCGTCTTAATATCCCGTCTGCATGCGCTTACGCCGGACCGGGTTCCATTATTTATTATTCTGTTGGGAATAACTCGTCTGCAAGCGCCTATCGCACGCACGGTGAATCCTTCATTATTCCATTCTTTATTATTCTGTTGAATAACTCGCCTATGTGGATTACCACATGCATGGTGAATGATCCTTTGTATTCATTCCTTATTAAATTGTGGAAATGATCTCGATACGTGGATTACCGCATGGCGGTGAAAATCCATTTGCGCTTCATATATTCTATTATACTCAAATGGTTAAAGTTTTGGCTTCTATACTCCATGAAATTAGTGGAATATCCTTGATATTTGCGCTTCATCCAAAGATCTTTTCATGGAAATATTCTTCCGAGCATTCTTGAATTTTATCGCACAAAGCAAAGATCATGTCGATAATTTGACGTTATCGAAGTTCGTGATAAATTAACTTATAAATCTTTAAAATTTATTCTTGAACTTGTTTTATTGAATTGTCATCATCCTCATGCTTATATTATGTTGAAAGTCATCTTTGCTTACGTGCATATGATGGACTTGGTATGATTATGACCAGGATTATTCGGTATAATCATGACCGTAATGTGACGAATGATGTGGTAAAAGTCCTCATCGCCCTGTAGTTCATCGGTGGACAAATTGTTGGTATGATTATGACCAGGATTATTCTAAGATAGTCATCATGACCATTGATGATTACATGAATATCCTCGGCGTGGAGCAGGATGATTCGATTTTATTTATTAAGTCGAGTCTCAAATGATAAAAGTGATGAAAACCTTTTAAATCATAAAGATAGTAGATTTTATTCTCTACTTGACTCTTCTAATGGATTGCTTGTTCCACAGCTTAAACTTGATGTTTATTATATTTTATCATCGCTTAACATTATCAAGGCTAATGATAATTTATTCTCGCATTATCTTAGTCATAATATTTCTTCGGGCTAGTTGAGCTCACCTTTTCTTTCACCGTTTCTCTTCAAAAAATGAGAACGAGTGGGACTAGTCGGGAACAGAGTGATGATCCTAGATGGTGCATTAGTAGTCCCTCACTATTCGTGTGAATATAGTGTGATAATAAATGTAATGAGGACTCCATTGAGTGTGGATATTGTCTAGATGACAATATTTGTATTAAAACTCATAATTTATGTTTTGTCGTATTTTACACGAATCGTTGTATAATTAAGTTGTATTTGTATTCAAGACTCAGATCCATCATGCACTCAAGATGGGTGATGTATTCGATAGGTTCCAATGGGTAATCCTCATTGGTGAAAGAAATAACCTTGCCAGGATACAGTCGATCCCTCCTAGCTGACTTTTCGGACACATTCAATATAGAATCCAAGATCCCTCGCCTTTTCTTGCTAGTCACCCTTCCAACCAAGCCACTTGTTAACACATCTACCACTCTCTGAGTTATTTGACACTGTTCGGGTTGTGGTTGAGTCTGGGGGTTCGGGTTTTGTTCCTAGTTGGTTTTGCTCGATCTTCTCCTTGATCATTCTCGCCCAGCCACACACTGGACCAACTCCCCTCTATGAACATTCTTCTCGATCAAGTTCTTCAAATTCTAACAATCTTCTGTGGAATGTCCGGTGATCTAGTGGTAGTCGCAATATCGGTTCTGATTTCCTCTGTTCCACAGTCTCATACACTCCATTGTTAACGTTCTCAGCGGCCATTCTTAAATACTGCCATAAAACAAGGGTTAATTAAATAAATTAACATATCACATAATATCCCTATATTATGACTGACCAACAAATAAGCTTAGATAAGACACACTAGCGAAGGATTTACTCATCTCTCCCCTTCTAGTTCTATTACCCGATCTCCGCCAGAGACCATATCCCTAAGCTTTGAAACCAA
Source organism: Panax ginseng (assembly GCA_020205605.1). Classification (NCBI taxonomy): domain Eukaryota; kingdom Viridiplantae; phylum Streptophyta; class Magnoliopsida; order Apiales; family Araliaceae; genus Panax; species Panax ginseng. Next base: position 96,699,937 of record CM035140.1, read on the forward strand.
CTTTGACGCCCCTAAAATAGGTATACAACACCTATTCTGAGTCGCCAAATACATGGTACAGAAAGCAAACTACAACTTTAATAATACAATTGTCGTGCAAAATACGACAACACATACTGTGAGTTTAAATACAACTATTATCTTCTAGACAATATCCACACTCCAATAAGTCCTCGTTATAATTATTTAAACACTATTTTACAGAAATAGTGAGGACTGCTAAAACATCTTTCTAGAACCATCACTCCGTACCCCGACTAGTTCCTGCTATGTTCTCACCTCCTTAGAAAAATGGAACAAAAAGGAAAAGGGTGAGCTCAACTAGCCCAGTAAAGAATATTATGACTAAGATAATATACAATAAATTATCGTTAATCTTCAACAGGGAAAAATCTGATAAAATATAATAGCCAACAAGTTTTAGATCAACAACTGCAGCAGAAACAACAATCCATTAGAAGAGTCAAGTAGAGAATGAGTTCTACTATCTTCTAAGATTTAAAAAGTCCATCATCAATATTTTATCCTCAGTAACAATCAATATACATCTTTAATCAAATATTCATCTTTGCACTGACGGTGCAAAAGATATTCATTTGTATCACCAATTAGTCATGTTCATCTCAACACTGCTCATCTTTGCACTACGGGCCAAAGATATTCATCAGTTAATCATTTATCTTTACACTACAGTACGAAGATATTTAGTAATATCATCATTTAGGACTGAGGATGATGAAAAATATTTTAAAGAAAACGAATCCAATTGAAGCGGAAGGACAAATAGTACGGATTAGTATAATGGTTTTATCCAAGATCAATAATACTTCATAAATACCAATTTTGAAGCAAAATTCAAAAATAAAGATCAAAACATGGATACAATCAAAGATAGTAACCATAATAGACATCTTGGACAAAAAGAAGAAAATTTCATTTTTCGGTGAATAGTGTCATATTCGTGAATAGTCTTGGTATCGTGAATAAGTAACCCGACACAAAAAGTTCTAAATTTGATAAAATTTCGATCAATACTTGACATAAAGATATTGAAGAAATAATATCATATATGAAGAAAATAACATCCCTTACCTCAAAATATCAAGATTTTACGATCGAAATATCGGTATAAGGCTGAAGAAAACTTGCACTGATGAATAGAAACTCACAAAGTATCTAAATACTCACAAAATACACTCAATAATCTAGAGAGAGAAAGAGAGAAAACTTGTTTCTGGTGTATTTTTAATTCAAACTTAGCCCTCTATTTATAGGAAAATGTTAACAGACTTGACCTGCAACCTGATGGCTTTACCTGCTACTATTCCCACCCACCACATTTGAAATAAATTTAGCACATTTCTTCACCAACCACAAGTGGGGCCCACTCAATTCTAGAATTTTCCACCAAAATCATTTATAAACCTAATTTCTGAATCAGTCACCTCTTAAAATTCATAACAAATCATACGTTCATTTTTAACGGTTCAAAATTTGTGGACATATACTCAACTTATATATGTATAACATATCCAAAAATTACAACGATCCAACGGTCGGATTAAAAATTATAACTGACACAATATATCTAAAAAATATTGGTTTAATTTTTAATACCTTCATTCCGACAAAAATACTGATAAAACACCTCAACAATAACTCATTCATTTTTAACCACAATAAATATATCCAATATTTATATCCACATAAAATAAATATTTCTTTATCATATGAATCAATAATTAATTATTCACAAATAATATTACAGAATCACATTTATGATAACCAAGCCATTCCCAGGAAAGAGGGGGCTTTCCAATAAGAATTTCACCTTATTGGCGCGCAATTAGGTGACCAAACCTCTCCTTGACGTAACTTTCTAGACATTGCCAATAATGCTATCTAATAATAATATTCAAATAATATGAATTATTGATCCGATAATGGGAAATCTTAAAGGCGGTGACAATTATTGAAACAACAATAATATAAAATATCAACGCAAAGAATTATTGAATCAATAAAATAAAATATTGAATAAGAACTCATCGTAATAATTATTGAGTAGTGCCTTCTTACGTAAGGATCAATAATTTATGAATACTTGTGCATCCACGCCAGATTCATCGTATTTTAACCACCGGGTATTCCAACAAGTGTTAATTCAGAACAACTACACCGCTATTTATAAAAACTCAAACTTGTCATTTTTTTCATCCGAGAGTTATTCTGTTATGGGGACCACAAATGATCGCTACTGTCGCATTTAAATATTCCCCGACAACAAGAATATTCCACGACCAAACGAATATTCCCCGACAACAATGATTATTTTATAACCACTTGCATATTTTGCAAAATTTGCATATTTCACCCATAACCAGAGAATTATATCAAATTAATACCTTATTATTCACAAATATAATTAGAGGAAATTCGATTTTATTTATAATAAGTTGGGGTCTTACACTTTTGACCTTTTTGCCCCCACTTTGCAAATTCTATAAATAGAGAGCTTTAAGCTTCATTTGTTGTTTTGTTAAATCACCAACATCTAAAGTAATATATTGAGAGAGAGAAGAGAAAGATATTTCAAGTAATCAAAGAAAAGAAGAAGCTAATTCGATCATCTAACTCAAGAACGCGAAGAACGTAGGAGGTAAAACTCGTAAACCAAACTTTTCATCTATTTTCTTGTAGAAATTTGATAAAGAAGTGAAAGTTGGTCGTGTATTTATAATCCGAAGTATAAGGATGACTATTAGTGGACTAAAAACATTAATAACTATGTATCAAGTGAAATCATAATCAAATGATTAAGAACATAATGAAGAAAACATGAAAACTTAATGCATGTTGTTGATGGACAAGTTTAAAACAACCGTGTATATGATTAAATGCTATATGATTGGTTAGGATGATAGATGTTTGAATAACAGAATGAATCCATTTTGAACGAAGTAAAAATCTTGTATAACGAAGTTATGGCGAAATTTCTAAGAAAAGACATTTATCATTGAAATCTTAGTTAACTAGGACTTCTGAAAGAAAATGAAATGTTTATATCGGACATAGAAAGCTAGGGTTTCATGAACATATTGAAGACAATAAAATTTATGAGTCATAGACTCAAGAACTGATGAATTCGGACATCATATTAACGAATTGCGGATGAACGAGCGATGGACGCTCAAGAACGTTAAACGAACGAATAATGAAAATTCAATCAAGTGGAAGCCTCGTTAACGGGTTCAAAAAATTGTTCTGTCCTGGGGAAATTGTAGTCTGAAGAATAAGTAAAAAATTAGTTTTTGAACGAACCAATTCCGAGCTATAACGAACAAGTTACGAGCTAGGAAAATGAACGACTTGAGAAATTGAATTTTTTTCCAAAGGGATAAGGGAGGCGCTACAACGCCGCCCCAAGAAAGAAATGGGTCTTTAGCGGCGCTTGACCGGATCCCACCAATAAATATACGTTGCGGTAATGACACATACAAAGGGACACGACGCCACAACGCCAGTCCCAGACCAAAGGCAGAGACGAATAATTATAAACATAAAAGAGATAAGTTGATTGAAGGTAAATTATGACCTTAATGAAACTTAAAGTAACATCTTAAATGATGATTAAAACCATAAGTTTAACAATTAAAAGTTAATAAAAGGTTACGAAAATGTGAACACAAAGTAATTTTTGTAATACGGGTTCCTGTATTCAATAATACGACAAACCATATTAACATCAAATGAATGTTTGAGATTACTTAGAACATAAATACTTGAACATTGAACGAATATGGTTACTTATAACAATAAAATGTTATACAGTCGTAGTGAACGTTAAATAACCTTAAGTTAATAAATCGAATAATTTATTCTGACAAGAAGAAGAAGATAGGTTAATGGCAATACTTATTTATTATGATGTGACATAACATGGTATGCTATGTGATTATGTCATGTAGAACCTATAAAGACCCAAAAGGAAAGTAAATTAGTGCTAGAAGACGCTTGAGGCAAGATTTCTAAACCCTTGTCTATACTTTATGTTTTACAAGCTTTATAATTCATGTATGATATGCATGATCTGAATTAAAGAAGGAGTCGAGGCCATTTACTTCGGCTAGACCAGAATTAAAGTATTTTGTGAATTTTCTTATAATCCTTCAAAATATTATTGATATTTCTATCTTGTGCTAGTTGCTTTGGTACGGATTCAAAGGTAAGAATGGGTATGAATAAACAAACGTTTTTGTCGTAAATTAATTGGCACGTGAGGTTGCCAAAAAAAACTTAAACATAGATATGTTTAATGTAGTAGTGTTGTACAACATAGAGTACTATAGGCTGATCACCTAGACGTGCTCGTAAGAAATGTCGAACTTACGAACTTAGTGTCGGGTTATCATTTTTAAAGAAAGGAAGAATGAAATGCTCATAGTCTTTGACCAAACTCAAGGTTTAACTGATATATTTTGATTTATTCACAGTACTTCATAACTATTGGTTCAGTTATAGAAGATATACTCATATGATTCTTGTATGTTGTTTCATTATAATTGTGCTACTTGCTGAGCTAGTTATGCTCACCCTTGCTTGAACCATATGATTGCAGCTAAAAATGAATGAATCGAAGGATCTGGTAAGGACAAAGGGAAGACCAAGGCGGATAAGTAGTTATCCTTATAATAGAATAATATTACTTTTGTACTAATTTGATACTATGACAAAGAACATATGTAATGGTTACAAAGAACCTGGGAAGAGACTTATTATTATGTAATATATAATGAGCATATTCACTTTATTGTTATAATTCAATTGAATGTATGTGTAGACTGTAGTACCGTGTAACACCATCTATCGGGTTGGAAGATACCTGGATTTGGGGGCGCCATAGGTTTGTTGTATCATAGCAGTAGGTTATAAAACTTAAGGGGGAAGAACCTTAGGCTATAACCTTAAGAATAGTTGAAGAAGTTAGAAGTAATTAAACTCACGTTGAGTTTTTAAGTAGTGAATTGAGGAAATTCATTGCAGGAAGAATTAAAAGATGAAGTTAACCTTATAATGCATTAAATGTGATATGTGTTTATAATATCCTGATGTTGTGTACTAATCAATATATTATGTTTTATTGTAGATGTCAGGAGATAATGTTATGTTTAGAGATATACATGTTGTTAGCGATGAGCTAGTGAATCAGATAGAGATTTTACCGACACTAGTAGCTGAAGTGCCAGTAGTGGTGGTGGATGATTCTAAGAAGAAGAATTCATCAGATGATTCTGAGAACATAGGGTTTACATCCTTGTTCGACGAAATGTCTGAGGAGGAGGTGGATGTAGTATCGTTTAATATGGTAATACCTATGGAGGAGATAGCAACAGGGGAGTCTGTAACATTCCAGAATTTTAAAGTGTAATATTAAATATTTATTGATTTATATAAGTATTTAATGGATTATGCTTATTGTTGAATAAATAATTATTCAATTTGAGTTGATGTGATTTAGTTAATTATTTGTTGAATAAATAATTAAGGAGCTAAGTAAATTAATTGTTATGAGATTATATACCAATGTAATTTAATAAGTAAGCTAAAGAACTTATAGTGATTTAAATAAATTATAATATTTTAAATGGGAAATTGTAATTTAAAATATTAGTTGGTTAAATAAAATTATAATTATAAAAGAAATTATAGTTATGTGATATTAAATTATGTGCTAAAGTAATTTAATAGATTAATATTTTAATTGATTTATTAATTAAATAAAAGTGTGACTAATAACCTTGCTATAAAGGAGTTATTAAAATAAATTAAGGGAGTTTAATTCAGTTTTGCCAAACAAGGCCTAATGCCTATTAAGTCTTTTATCTAATTGGGTTTTACCAAACTAGGCATAAGGGTTAATGAGTTATTTTTATTAAGCTTAGCCAAACAAGCCTTATGGCTTTTGATTTTCAAAAAGTTTATAACTGATGTCAGTTAAATCATATACTTAATATCTATATTATTATTATTATACGTTATAATATTCTACGTATGTTAGAGTTAGGGAGAAGAAAGACTCAGTTGAAGTTTACAGAGAGAAAAGAAGAGAAGAAGAAAACTAGAGAGAAATTTAGAGAAACTCTAACATGTTTGAGAAAGGAATTGGAGAAAAGAAATTGATAATCAAACTCTAGCCATCATCTTCTTAATCAAAGGTAGGGGCTTAACCTTTTCTTCAAAAAGTTTAGTTTTTCTTCTTCCCAAAAGTTCTCTGTAAAATATTTTGTAGGATGAATTGTTGATATATATATATAACTTGGTATGATAATTGTTGTAAAGGGTTTTTATGAGTTTATATATGATTATAGATATACTAGTTCATGTATGTATGTATTTTATGAAGAAAATATATCACAGTGTTCATATGAAAATATATATGAATATGGCTTAATTTAAAATAGAAATTTAAGGTTTAATTAGTTGTTACATTGATATGTTGATTTTAGAAATTGATAGAGTATGTATAATCATAACTTTGATGTTTTGAAATTTCTGTTTTGATTGAAAAAAAAATCACAGTGTTGATTTCCATTGAAAATATCAAAAATGGAGTTTTTGCCAAAAATATTGAAATTGGGTGTTGTATATTTGATGTCTATGTTATTTTATGAGTAGGAACATGTTAGAAGTCTTCACAATATGTTTATATGAAGTTTATATGTGCATTACATGATAATCAGTCTATTAGATTCGAGCTTTTAGGCCAATTTGGCTTTTTGTTCATGCTGTTGCCAAGGTTGTCATGGGATTACGGACTCTGTGCAGTCACGCCCAAAGAGTATACAAATCTCGTGTCAAGAAATACGGCCTTGTACCAGCATGGCCAACCAATGGCCTATGACTTACTTGCCATGGCATTAACTCAATGTGCATGAAATACGAACCACGATGTAAATCGTGGCCGCCAATAGTTGTTGAGTTAAGCGAAGGTTCTCGATAGTTTTGTTTAATTACACAAACTTTGAAAATAAATTTTATGTGTTAATAATAGTAATGTTAAATGATAATTTCAGTAGTATTAAACTATGAATGATCATGTTATTAAGTGTTACCTATTTGTAACATAGTTGATTAAGTGAATGGGTAATTTAACCCATATGATGAATATATTTGTTTATATAAATATACAATGTTGGTAATGACTAACAATGTCAATATGGCATATGTATAGGGTATTAATTCAAGTGGTAAGGGTTTAGCTTGTGCTAAAGGCAAGTTCTCTAACTCAAAACTTCATTGTGTAAGTTTTTCTAACTCTATTTTATAATTGAGCAAGTTTTCTAATCCTTTGTCTTATTGAGCTAATTATTGTTTTCAATTTCGATTACCTTATAATGATGTAAGTTGTCTAAACTTTGGTTGGATGTTGAACAAGTTATTCTTGTATTTCAATTATTGATTAACATGCATAACTGATTTGCCATGCATGTTTAATATTCAATTCTAATTAACCTTGGCTTAGTATTGTTCAAGCAAGGTATGCTATAGTTATTCAAATTGTATACTATTAGATTATTCCTAAAAGCATGATTTTTTTTACTATGATTGATTCAATCACGATTATTCTATAGTATAGTGTTATTGGTTTTATTCAACTACTCGTTAGTTCATGTTCGTTAAATTCCAAATTTCCTTGAAAGCTTATCCAAACCAAACTTCCTTTGGTGCGGACTTGTACTCTAAACACTGAGATGAACAACTCTTTTAATAGAGGTTTACGCTTAGCGTTGAAATGGTTGTGCACAATACATTGTATGAAGGGTTGATCCCCTAAGTACGCGGGAGTCCTTATAGTCTTATGGTCATTAAAGTTAAAGTTGAAAGATTACTTATAACTGTGGACATGATTTGTGGTCATTAGACCTTCAGTGAATGTTATAATTTTCAGAAAGTTAATAGAATATATTGTTCAGTTCTATTGAGCCTAATATTGGCAATTGATGTAAAAGTTTAAAGATTTATTTATTGTTATTTCAAGTGGGCCTTGTTTGCTCACTCTTGCTCGTAAAAATTTCTTACAATTAAAAGTGGAAGCGGGTGACGTACCTAGCACCAGTAAGGGAAAAGGAAAGATGAATAACTACTGAAGACTTGTAATAGTTTTGATAGTTTACTTTCAGACTTTGATTTAAAGATTGTAATGAAGATTATTTAATTTTCCGCATTTGAATGATTGTTGTTAAAGGTTAGATAACCTGGGAGATTTTTATTTAAGTTTTATCCTGTATGGGCAGGTTTTTTTTTTTATTATTCAATTTTATTATAATTGGGTAGTTAGAAATGAATGTTTTGATTAAGTGAACACCAAATCTTGTCGAAATGAAGTACCAGGATTTGGGGGTGTCACAGGTTGGTATCAAAGCTTTAGGTTATGAACCTTAGGTGGGGGGGGGGGGGGGGTAAAGCCTTAGGAAGTAACCTTTGAAAAGATAGTGGAGATAACTCTTATCGAGTTTTAAGAAAGAAGTAATAAAACACTTATGTGCTTATGTGTTTATAGTTTATGTACTCGTGAGTGTCAAGTAGTAATGATTAATAATTAAAACTTTAAAACTTTGTTGTTAGGATGACTAATGTCGGAGAATCCAGTCAGGCTACAGAGGAAGGACCTCAAAGGCCTATAGAGGAGGAGCCTCACGACATTCAGGTAGTTTGGGAACAACTACTGCCACGGGAGTCAGCCCTGTTGGTCACAGTAGTTGAGGATGAGGATGATGATGTGGAGACAGACGAGGAGGATCCCATTGAGTTACCACAGGAGGATGAGGATGATGAGGACGAGGAGGAAAGGATTCCACTTAACTCGATAGCAGGCCGTGTATACGATGAGGTGCATGACCGTAACGTGGAACTTCAGGATACAGTTGAGGTGTTGCAGGAGATAGTAGCTGAACAACAAACTGCAATGACACAAAAAGACGGCGAGATCCAGGATCGTGAGGAACGACTGACAAACGCCGAGGAGAGACTAATACAGACTGAAGGAGAGAAAGAACAATTGATCGAGATGGTTCTTGAATCAAGAACAAGTTTGAGAGAAGAAGGCGCTAAGAGGGCAAGAGTGAAGATGCATACGAGGAAGCTTATCAACGAATCGAAGAGCGATAAAGGAACTCTCACAAAGTAAAAGGATGAAGATGGAAGAGATGGATAAAGTATTTGACACTGCAATTAATCGAGCTCAAGATCGGGTCATGGGATATCCGATTCAGTTCGAGACTCTGCCATCATATGTATTAAATTGCAGGACAATGTTTCGAGTCATGGAGGAAGAACGTGATAGGGCTAAGAAGTATCTTAATAGACCATCGTAGAAAATGTGCCTGTAAAGCACGTAATAAGTATTAAATAATGTGTAAATCCCTAGTGTTAAGTAACCATGGGATATGATAATAATGATGTTGTCCTGTAACTTTTGTAGTTCAGGAAAGGAATGTAAATAGCAGTGATGCTATTGTTTTTATGTTTTTTGAAGTAATGATGAATAAATAAAAGTTATTACTTTATTCAAAGTGTTATGTGTTTTGTGGTTATTTCTTTTATGGAGGCAAGTTAATTAGAAAATACTTAAAGAAGCTGGGTAATAGTCTAATGGATTTTTTGTTTTAACAGAAAATGCCTCCCAGACGTGAACCACCCCGACAGAGAAACAATGAGAAAACTACCAATAACGGCAATGTTGACAGTAACCCCGTTCAACAACTAGTGACACTACTGACAGGAGCATTGCAGAATCAACCCCAAAACCATGGTACAACGTTTAAGGATTTCAAGGCGGTTGGACCACCTGAATTCCGTGGGTCTATGAATCCAGTCGAAGCACAAACCTGGATTATGGAGATAGAAAAGGTGTTCGATGTCGCTAGGGTAGGGGATGACCAGAAGACTTCTTTCGCAACATTCATGTTGAAAATAGAAGCTAGTTATTGGTGGCAGGCCAATAAAACTCGTGCAGGGCCAGGAGTGATGACTTGGGATAGGTTCAAGGAGTTGTTCTTCGAGACCTATTTCCTGGAGAGTTCGAAGAGTCAGCTAGAAGTACAGTTTCTGGAACTAAAACAAGGGACGATGACGGTATTTGAGTATGTCGCCAAATTTAATGAATTGGCGAGGTTTGCGCCATATCAAGTCAGCACAGACGAGCGTAAGGCAAAAAGATTTGAATAGGACCCAAGCCCCAGGTACATCATAATAGGGTATCCTGTTCGATTGAAGACATTTGCAACGGTGATGGAGAAAGCAGTACTCGCTGAAGGTGGAGGCAAGGCAGTGAAAAAGTTCAACCAGGAATAAAAGAAGAAGAAGAATGAGAATGAGATTAAGAATGGAGGTGGTAGCAGTGGAAACAACAACAACAACAACAACAACAACAACAACAACAACAGCGACAGGAAGAGGAAGTGGAATGGGAACGTGGGTGCTGGAAACCAGCAGGGTAACCAGCAAAACAAAAAGTTTGAAGCATGTGCGACATGCGGGAAATTCCATAAGGGTGCGTGCTTGATAGGGAAGCGAGTATGCTACAATTGTGGCCAGGAGGGTCACATCGCCCCAAATTGCACTCAACCGAAGAAGAATGTATGCTTCACGTGCGGATCCAAGGATCACTTGGCTTGTGAATGCCCTAAGAAGAGGGAAGGAGTGACAACCAGAAGTAATGGAGGTAACAATGGAGGTACATGGGCCATTCACAGGGACTGCAGACATCAAACAAACCCACGCCCGGAACCTTCAACATGATATGCGAGGATCTTGTCAGGCAATCAAAAGATGTGGTGTCGTATTATCCCAATCAATGATATAAATGCTTATGTATTATTTGATTCGGGTGTTACTTGTTCGTTTATATCTGATAAATTTGCTAAGAGGTTAGAATTGCCTAGAGAAGAACTGAATTTTCATTTGAACATAGAAATTGCGAATAAGGAAGTAATCTACATTAGATTCAGTATACAAAAGCGTAGGGTGAACATTAAGGAGAATATCTTGTTGGTAGATTTAATTACGATTAGACTCGGGAATTTGATGTAATTTTGGGAATGGATTGGTATTGCTCAAATATGGAGCAGTAATCGATTGTCACAAGAAGTGTGTAAACCTTATGACTCCGTCAAAGGTAGTATTTTATGGTAGCAAGTCGCCTAGACAAATGAAATGTCTGAAGACTATGCAGGCCAAGAAGTTGTAGAGTTAAGGTTGTGTGGGCTATTTAGCTTACATAGTCGATACTCAGAAGAAGGGTGTGAAATTAGAAGAAATGCCGGTAGTGAGAGAATTCGAAGACGTGTTTCCAGAAGATTTGCCAGGACTTCCACCTGACAGAGAAATTGAGTTCGTGATCGACTTAACGCCGGGAACAACACCGATATCGAAGGCCCCGTACAGAATGGCTCCGGTAGAAATGAAGGAACTGATGGTACAGTTGCAAGAGTTGCTGGACAAAAAATATATTCAACCAAGTGTATCGCCGTGGGGAGCGCTAGTTTTATTAGTTAAGAAGAAGGATGGATCAATGCATCTTTGCATTGATTATAGAGAGTTAAACAAAGTCACTATTAAGAATAGGTATCCGTTGCATAGAATAGATGACTTGTTTGATCAGCTGAAGGGTGCTAAATATTTCTCAAAAATTGATTTGAGAAGTGGGTATCACCAATTGAAGGTAAGGAAGGAGGATATACCTAGAACGATATTCAGAACTCGGTACGGACATTACGAGTTTTCGGTGATGTCTTTTGGTTTAATAAATGCCCCTGCTGCGTTCATGGATTTGATGAATAGGGTGTTTAAACCATTCTTAGACAAGTTTGTGGTGGTATTTATTGATGACATTCTGGTGTATTCCAAAACTCAAGAAGAACACGTGGAACATTTACGTTTGACATTGGAAACACTAAGGAAGGAAAAGGCATGCATAAAATTCTCTAAGTGCTAATTTTGGCTCGATCGTGTACAATTTTTGGGTCACGTGATTGACAAAGATGGGATTTCAGTGGATCCATTAAAAGTGGAAGCTATAATCAATTGGGAACAACCAAGAACACCGTTAGAAGTGAGGAGATTCTTGGGACTAGCTGGTTATTATAGAAGATTTATTCAAGATTTTTCTAAGATAGCCACTCATTAACAAATTTGACAAGGAAAGTCAGTAAAATTCGTTTTGACGGAGAAGTGTGAAGAGAGTTTCCAAGATTTGAAGAAAAAGTTAAGTATGGCACCTGTGTTGACATTACCAGATAATACATAATTTTTTTTGGTGTATAGTGATGCCTCACACAAAGGGTTGGGTTGTGTTCTTATGCAAAACGGCAAAGTTATTGCGTATGCATCAAGACAACTAAAGGATTATGAGAAAGGGTATCCACTCATGATTTGGAATTAGCAGCAGATTGTATTTGCTCAAAGATATGGAGACACTATCTTTATGGAGAGAATGTGAGATCTACACGACCACAAAAAGTCTCAAGTATATTTTCACTTAGAAGGATTTGAACATGCGTCAAAGAAGATGGATGGAACTGATAAAAGATTACGATTGTGAGATCTTTTATCATCCAGGAAAAGTGAATGTGGTTGCAGATGCTTTAAGAAGGAAAGGTCGAGAGAAGTCGATCTTTGATAACAACTCGGGAGGAGCTTATTTCAAAGAATGACAAAACCGCGAGTTGGAAATCAAATTTCCAAAAGAATCGTGAACAATTATTCCGGATAGAAGCCGGTCCAACTTTAGTGGACAAAGTGAAGAATGCTCAACTACAAGATAAAGAGTGTGGGAAAATCAAAGAGAATCGGTTGAAGGCGGTGGCGTAAAATACAAGGTCGATCTTAGAAGGATTACTACGATTCGAGGGAAGAATTTGGATTCAATGATCTTTAGAACCGAAAGAAGAAATTTTGATTTGAAGCTCATAGCTCAAAATATTCAATTCATCCGAGAAGCACGCGAAAATGTATCAAGATTTGCTTGTGACATTTTTGGTGGCCAAACATGAAAAGGGATGTTGCTGAATGCGTAGCGAAATGCTTGACATGTCAAAGAGTAAAAGTCGAACGTCAAAGACCCAGCGGGTTACTTCAACCGTTGGAAATACCGGAATGGAAGTGGGAACACATCACGATGGATTTTGTGGTGGGTCTTCCAACTACTCAAAGAGGATGCGATGCGATTTGGGTGATAGTGGACAAACTGACGAAATCAGCACACTTTCTACCAATAAAGATTAGATTCAATCTTGATCAGTTGGCAAGATTGTACATTAAAGAGATCATTTCGAGGCATGGAGTGCCAGTATCAATTGTGTTCGATAGAGATCCGCGATTCACATCAAATTTCTGGAAGAGACTACAAGAATGCATGGGGACACAGTTGCAAATGAGTATGGCTTATCATTCACAAACAGATGGCCAAAGCGAACGAATAATTCAGACATTGGAAGATATGCTGAGAGCATGTGTCATGGACTTTAAAGGAAGCTGAGAAGAACAATTACCGTTGGTGGAATTTGCTTACAACAACAGTTATCACGCTGACATCGGCATGCCACCTTACGAGGCATTGTGCAGGCAGAAAGTGCGAACTCCACCGTCTTTGGGATGAAGTCGGTGAACGCTTATTTATTAGGACCAGAATCGGTACAACAAATCTAGCCGACGTTATTAAACTCATCAGACAAGATTAGTAGCACCCAAGATGACAGAAAAAGTATCTTTGATCAACATAGACAAGATCGTGCATTCGACGTAGGAACTTTTGTATTCCTAAAAGTTTCTCCTTGGAAGGGGAAAATTCATTTCGATAAAAAGGGAAAGCTAAGCCCGAGGTTTATTGGAAGAGTTGGAAAACATTCATAATATTTTTCACATTTCGGTGTTACGACCATATAAACCCGACTACAAACATGTGATCGAGTATGAACCGTTACAGTTTGAGAAAGATTTGTCTTATGAAGAGGTTCCTATCCAAATTGTCGACAGAAAAGAACAAGTGCTCAGGAATAAAGTGATACCTTCTATGAAGGTGATATGGAGGAACCACAACGTTGAAGAAGCTACGTGGGAACTCGAAAAGAAAATGTTGAAAGAGTACCCTGAGTTATTTGTTTAATCTGTGTCTTCGATTACGGGGGATGTAATCTTTGTAAGTAGGGAAAAAGTGTAACGAATGATTTGTTTGAGTTGTGATTACGAGGATGAGAATCCTTGTAAGGAGGAATGATGTAACATTCCGAAATTTTAAAGTGTAATATTAAATATTTATTGATTTATATAAGTATTTAATGGATTATGCTTATTGTTGAATAAATAATTGTTCAATTTGAGTTGATGTGATTTAGTTAATTATTTGTTGAATAAATAATTAAGGAGCTAAGTAAATTAATTGTTATGAGATTATATACCAATGTAATTTAATAAGTAAGCTAAAGAGCTTATAGTGATTTAAATAAATTATAATATTTTAAATGGGAAATTATAATTTAAAATATTAGTTGGTTAAATAAAATTATAATTATAAAAGAAATTATAGTTATGTGATATTAAATTATGTGCTAAAGTAATTTAATAGATTAATGTTTTAATTGATTTATTAATTAAATAAAAGTGTGACTAATAACCTTGCTATAAAGGAGTTATTAAAATAAATTAAGGGAGTTTAATTCAGTTTTGCCAAACAATGTCTAATGCCTATTAAGTCTTTTATCTAATTGGGTTTTACCAAACAAGGCATAAGGGTTAATAAGTTATTTTTATTAAGCTTAGCCAAACAAGCCTTATGGCTTTTGATTTTCAAAAAGTTTATAACTGATGTCAGTTAAATCCTATACTTAATATCTATATTATTATTATTATACGTTATAATATTCTACGTATGTTAGAGTTAGGGAGAAGAAAGACTCAGTTGAAGTTTACAAAGAGAAAAGAAGAGAAGAAGAAAACTAGAGAGAAATTTAGAGAAACTCTAACAGGTTTGAGAAAGGAATTGGAGAAAAGAAATTGATAATCAAACTCTAGCCATCATCTTCTTAATCAAAGGTAGGGGCTTAACCTTTTCTTCAAAAAGTTTAGTTTTTCTTCTTCCTAAAAAGTTTATATATGATTATAGATATACTAGTTCATGTATGTATGTATTTTATGAAGAAAATATATCACAGTGTTCATATGAAAATATATATGAATATGGCTTAATTTAAAATAAAAATTTAAGGTTTAATTAGTTGTTACATTGATATGTTGATTTTGGAAATTGATAGAGTATGTATAATCATAACTTTGATGTTTTGAAATTTCTGTTTTGATTGAAAAAAAAAATCACAGTGTTGATTTCCATTGAAAATATCAAAAATAGAGTTTTTGCCAAAAATATTGAAATTGGGTGTTGTATATTTGATGTCTATGTTATTTTATGAGTAGGAACATGTTAGAAGTCTTCACAATATGTTTATATGAAGTTTATATGTGTATTACATGATAATCAGTCTATTAGATTCGAGCTTTTAGGCCAATTTGGCTTTTTGTTCATGCTGTTACCAAGGTCGTCACGGATTGGATTCACGGACTCTGGCAGTACGCTCAACAAAGACAAATCAATCTCATATAGTCACCTTGCCACGCCAACCGCAACGCCAACCAATGGCCTATGACTTAATAATGTAAATATTAACTCAGCACATGCAGTCACAACCATAGTGTAAATGTGGTCTTACATGCCTTGAAGTTAAAGCGAGGTTCTTAAACAATTTTGTTTAATTACACAAACTTTGAAAATAAATGTTATGTGTTAATAATAGTAATGTTAAATGATAATTTCAGTAGTATTAAACTATGAATGATCATGTTATTAAGTGTTACCTATTTGTAACATAGTTGATTATGTGAATGGGTAATTTAACCCATATGATGAATATATTTGTTTATATAAATATACAATGTTGGTAATGACTAACTATATCAATATGGAATATGTATAGGGTATTAATTCAAGTGGTATGGGTTTAGCTTGTGCTAAAGGCAAGTTCTCTAACTCAAAAGTTCATTGTGCAAGTTTTTCTAACTCTATTTTATAATTTAGCAAGTTTTCTAATCCTTTGTCTTATTGAGCTAATTATTGTTTTCAATTTCGATTACCTTATAATGATGTAAGTTGTCTAAACTTTGGTTGGATGTTGAACAAGTTATTCTTGTATTTTAATTATTGATTAACATGCATAACTGATTTGCCATGCATGTTTAATATTCAATTCTAATTAACATTGGCTTAGTATTGTTCAAGCAAGGTATGCTATAGTTATTCAAATTGTATGCTATTAGATTATTCCTAAAAGCATGATTTTAGTTACTATGATTGATTCAATCACGATTATTCTATAGTATAGTATTATTGGTTTTATTCAACTACTACTTAGTTGATGTTCGTTAAATTCCAAATTTCTTTGAAAGCTTATCCAAACCCAACTTCCTTTGGTGCGGACTTGTACTTTAAATAATGAGATGAACAACTCTTTTAATAGAGGTTTACGCTTAGCGTTGAAATGGTTGTGCACAATACATTGTACGAAGGGTTGATCCCCCTAAGTACGTGAAGTCCTTATAGTCTTATGACTGTTAAAGTTAAAGTTGAAAGATTACTTATAACTGTGGACATGATTCGTGGTCATTAGACCCTCAGTGAATGTTATAATTTTCAGAAAGTTAATAGAATATATTGTTCAGTTCTATTGAGCCTAATATTGGCAATTGATGTAAAAAGTTGAACAAGCTAACGATAAAGAATAAATACCCATTTCCCAGGATCGATGATCTATTTGATCAGTTTCTGGTGATGTCGTTTGGGTAGACGAATGCACCAACTACATTTATGGATATAATGAACAGAGTGTTCAAGTAATATTTTGTGATGCCCCCAAAATAGGTATACATCACCTATTTTGAGTCGCCAAATACATGGTACAAAATACAAATACAACCTTAAATATATCTGAACATGAAATGTGAGAGTTTTAATACAAATATTGTCTTCTAGACAATATTCAAACTCAAAATAAGTCCTCAATAAATTTATTATCACACTATTTCATAGAATAGTGAGAACTACTAATGCTATCATGTGGACCGTCACTCCGTTCCCCGACTAGTCCCTGCTACGTTCTCATTTCCTAAAGAGAACAATGAAAGGAAAAGGGTGAGCTCAACTAGCCCAGTAAGAAATATTATGACTAAGATAATGCAGAATAAATTATCATTAGCCTTCAACAGTGTTAAACTGATAAAATATAACAAACATCAAGTTTAACTGCAGCGGAAAAAGCAATCCATTAGAAGAGTCAAGTAGAGAATAAAATCTACTATCTTCTATGATTTAAAAGGTTTTTCATCACTTTTATCGCTGAGACTCAGCTTAATAAATAGCCCACATCATCCCTGCACTACGGACAAGGATATTCATTAGTATCACGACCACAAATTATCCATGCACTACGGGCCAAGGATATTCATGTATTCATCAATGGTCATGATCATGCCAACAACTGTCCATCAATGCACTACGGTCTGAGGATTTTTACCACATCATTTGTAACATTACGGTCATGATTATACATATTAATCCCTGGTCATAATCATACCAAGTCCATCTATGCACTATAGGCCACAGATGACTTTCAACATAATATAAACATGAGGATGATGACAATGATATAAGAATTCAGTAAGAAAACTTCTAGAATTAATTTATCCAGGAACCAATAACGTCCAAATTGTCAACATGATACTTCTTTGTGGAGTAAAATTCAAGAATACTCAGAAGAATATTTCCATGAAAAGATATGGATGAAGCGCAAATATCCAAGGATATTTCACTAATTTCATGGAGTATAAAAGTCAAAGCTTTAACCAACTGAGTATAAGAGAATATATGAAACCGTAAATGGATTTTCGTCTGCTATGCGTGTAATCCACTTGCATGATCATTTCCACAATTTAATAAGGAATGAATACAAAGGATCATTCACCATTCATGTGATAATCCACATAGACAAAGTTATTCCAACAGTAATAATAAAGAATGGAATAATGTAAGAAATCACCATGCATGCGATAGATCGCACAGCATAAAAGTTATTCCAACAGAATAATAAAGAATGGAACCAGTCATGCATAATCCGCATGCATGTGATGTTCCAATAGAATAATAAAGAACGGAACTGTGTCATGCGTAAATCGCATGCATGGATGTTCCAACAGAATAATAAAGAACGGAACTGTGTCATGCGAAACCGCAGAGACAGATGTTCCAACGAGTATAATAAAGAATGAACCGTGTCATGCGTAAATGCACGTACGCGGGATGTTCCAACAGAATAATAAAGAATGGAATAACAGAAGACTTTCACCATGTATGCGGTACTTCGCATGGACAGGTTATTCCAACATAATGATAAAGAATGGAATTACAAAAGTTCTCTTCATGAAGACGAAAGAAATAATACCCCTTACGAATATAACAAATAATATCCTTTACCTTAGAAGAAACTGGATATAGGAGTAGTGAAGTAGCAGAATACTTTTCTTCTTTCTCTCTATAGTTTCTCTCTCTAGAGTTTCAGTGAATTCGTAAGAAATAATGAAGGAATGAGCTTCTATTTATAGGAGAATGGACTGAATAGTAACTAATTCATGAACGGTCCAGATTGATTTACTATGCAGTATTAATAAAATATTCTAATAAAACAAAATCTTTTAAATAAAATATAATATATTCTATTTATAATCTAATAAAGCGAATAACTTTATAAAAGTATTCTGTTTTATATAAAAAGATTTTACTATGCAAACACTATGCATGCACTATGCAAACACTATGCATAATAGAATATTATATATTCTATTTATAGTCTAATAAAACAAATAACTTTATAAAAGTATTCTGTTTTATATAAAAAGATTTTACTATGTAAACACTATGTAGACACTATGCAAACACTATGCATAATAGAATATCATATATTCTATTTATAGTCTAATAAAATAAATAACTTTATAAAAGTATTGTTTTATATAAAAAGTTTTTACTATGCAAACACTATGCAGACACTATGCAAACACTATGCATAATAGAATATCATATATTCTATTTATAGTCTAATAAAATAAATAACTTTATAAAAGTATTACGCTTTTATATAAAAAGTTTTCTATTTTATTACTTTTATAATATTAATAAAACAAAACTTATCACCTTTATTATAATTCACAATATTAATCGACTGTGTCGCTCCAGTGAAAGAGGGGCTTTCCAATAAGGATTTCTCCCTATCATGCGTTAAATTAGGTGACTAAACCTCTCTCTCGCGTAACTTCTAGACATCGTTAATATTGAAAATAATAATATTAATAACTTCGTCCTCTCAATTATTGATTTAATAATATATAAAATATCGACAATAATTGAATCAAATAACGTGAGTTACTATGCAAAGAATTATCGTAGAAATAATTGAACAAAACCGAGTGACTTCTCACGTAAGCATCAATAATCAATACCGTAGTGCTACTATGCAACCACGCCAGACATCGTATTTTACTACCGAGTAGTTCAACGCTTTTAACGGTAAAACTTCATGATTATTTTCATAAAAATATTTTTGTCATTTTCAATCCGATAATAATTCCGCCAGTGGGGTCCACCAATAATTGTACCATCGTACGGATATTCCCCGACAAAAAGAATATTCCCTGACCAATCGAATATTATACAACAACTTGCATACTTTTCAAAATTTATAAATATTACCCACAACTATAACATTATCTCAAATCCACACCATAATTTTGAAAAAAAAAATATTTCGAGAAATTTAAATCTTTATTCATAAAATTTGGGGTCTCACAATCTACCCTCCTTATGAAATTTTACCCTCGAAATTTACGTACATACCTGGTATGCCGAAGAGATGAGGATACCTTGACTTCATTTCAGATTCTAACTCTTGAGGTATAACCTTTGAGTGTTGAATACGATCCTTCTTATCCAAGATTTTAACACGTATCTCCTCATACGTTAAATCTTCTGCTATCTCGTCTAGTTCTAATTTAATAACGTGGTTCGGGTCATCCACATGTTTACGAAACATCGATACGTGAAAAATATTATGAACACGCGACATACTTGGCGGTAAAACGAGTCTATATGTGACGCCCCCAAAAATAGGTATACATCACCCATCTTGAGTCGCCAAATACATGGTGCAAAATTCAAATATAATAGTCGTGTAAAATACGACCAAACATATGCTGTGAGTTTTAATACAAATATTGTCATCTAGACAATATTCAAACTCAATCCAGTCCTCATTACATTTATTATCACACTATTTCACGTAATAGTGAGGACTACTAATGCACCATCTAGGACCATCACTGCTCCCGACTAGTCCTCGCCACGCTCTCATTTCCTCAAGAGAACAATAAAAGAAAAGGGGTGAGCTCAACTAGCCCAAAAAAATATTATGACTAAGATAATGCGAAAAATTTATCGTTAGCCTTCAATCTGCAGTGTTAAACGATAAAATATAATAAACATCAAGTTTAATCTGCAATGAACAAGCAATCCATTAGAAGAGTCAAGTAGAGAATAAAATCTACTATCTTCTATGATTTAAAAGGTTTTCATCACTTTTATCACGAGACTCACCAATAAATAATCCACATCATCAAATCATCCCCGCACTACGTGCCAAGGATATTCTTTAGTATCACGACCACGAATTATTCATGCACTACGCCAAAGATAATCGTGTTTTCATCAACTATCCCGATCATGCCATAAAATAATTCATCTTTGCACCCTTGGTCAAGAGAATCCATAGCCATAATCATACCAAAAATCATCCATCAATGCACTACGGCCAATGAGGATTTTTTTTCACATCATTTGTAACATTACTAGTGCATGATTATACCGAATAATACCGGTCATAATCATACCAAGTCCATCTATGCACTACAAAAGTTATAGATGACTTTTAACATAATATAAACATGAGGATGATGACAATGACATAATAATTCAATAAAACAAGTTCAAGAATTAATTTATCCAGAACCAATAACGCCCAAATTGTCAACATGATCATCGCTTTGTGGGAGTAAAAATTCAAGAATGCTCGTAAGAATATTTCCATGAAAAGATATCGGATGAAGCGCAAATATCAAGGATATTCCACTAATTTCATGGAGTATAGAAGTCAAAACTTTAACCAACCGAGTATAATAAAGAATGGAATAACAAAAGAAATCACCGTGCATGCGATAGACCGCATGCATACGTTATTCCAATGTAATAATAAATAACGGAATTCAGTCATGCGTAACGCATTGCATGTGATATTCCAATGTAATAATAAATAATGGAACCAGTCATGCATAAACGCATCGATGTGATGTTCCAATGTAATAATAAAGAATGTAACCATGTCATGCGTAAAAAGCAATCGGCGAGGATGTTCCAACAGAATAATAATGAACGGAACCAGGTCATGCATAAAACACAGACAATATGTTACAAAGGAATGATAAATAATGGAACCAGGTCATGCGTAAAGCACAGACAGGATGTTCCAACAGAATTATAAAGAACGGAACCAGGTCATGCATAAAGCAAAGACAGGATGTTCCAACGGAATGATAAATAACGAAATAATAACAGAAATCACCATGCATGCGGTACTTCGCATAGACAAGTTATGCCAACATAATGATAAAGAATGGAATAACAGAAAAATTTCACCAAGTATAGGGTAGCCCGCGTATACATGTTATTCCAACAGAATAATAAAGAATGGAATAACATAATTTCTCTTCATGAATATAAAAGAAATAATACCCCTCACGAGTACAACAGATAATATCTCTTACCTTATAAAGAAGAGTACTCCGACTGGTAGGGCGATGATATTCTTGAAGAAAACTTATACTGTTTTTCTATGCTCAAAGCTTCTTAAACTCTAAAGAAATACACTCAAGATTATAGAAGAAGAATTCTCTTTCTAGAGTTTCAGTGAATTCGTAAGAAATAATGAAGGAATGAGCTTCTATTTATAGAAGAATGGACTGCATAGTAACTAATTCATGAACGATCCAGATTGATTTAATTTAAATGGACGGTCCAGATTTAAAACAAAATCTTTTAAATAAAATATAATATATTCTATTTATAATATAATAAAATGAATAACTTTATAAAAGTATTCTGTTTTATATAAAAAGATTTTACTATGCAAAACACTATGCAGTAATTATGCATAATAAAATATAATATATTCTAATTATTGTCTAATAAAAAAAATAACTTTATAAAAGTATTCTGTTTTATATAAAAAGATATTACTATGCAAAACACTATGCATAATGGAATATTGTATATTCTATTTATAGTCTAATAAAACGAATAACTTTATAAAAGTATCATGTTTTATATAAAAAGCTTTTCTGTTTTATTACATTAATAATACTAATAAAACAAAACTGAGTGACTTATCACATAAGCATCAATAATTAATACCGTGTGCTATTATGCAACCACACGTATTACTGTACTTTTACTACCGAGTAGTTCAACAGTATTAACGGTAAAACTTCCGCCGTTATTTTCATAAATTATTTTTGTCGTTTTTTCAATTCGACAATAATTCTGTTGCGGGGTCCACCAATGATTTTGCCGTTGTACGAATATTCCCTGATAAAACGAATATTCCCCGACCAATCGAATATTATATAACAATTTGCATACTTTGCAAAATTTATAAATGCTATCCACAATTATAACATTATATCAAATCCACAGCATAATATTCAAAAAATTATTTCGAGAACATTAAATATTTATTCATAAAATCTAAGGTCTCACACTATAGGCCACAGTTACTAGTCGATCGAGGATTTCAAATGGGCCAATTAAATCGAGGGTTGAGATTTTCTCTCTTCATCGATTCTTGCTTCTAGAATAACGCCTTCTTGAACCTTCTTCTTCATATTCATCAGCTTTGAGTATGTAGCTTGAGCGACTTTAACTTTATCGATTAAAGTCGATTCTAATCGTATATTTGTTATCTTCACGCGGGTCCCTAGAGTCTTTAACTCTATCTCCATCATTTATAAGTTATACGAAATGGGTTTTTGTGTTAACAACATCGCACTCGTAAACGCATACGATCTTCTACTCAACGCGTCAGCTATCACGTTCACTCTTCCACGATGATATTGAATGGTATAATCGTAATCTTCAATAGCTCGAGCCAACATCTTTGGCGCATTATACGTTAGTTTTGGGTGAAGAAAATATTTAAGGGTTTTAGAAATGGGTTTTGTACTGGGGTCAATACAAAATTCAATTTCACGCTCTAGGGGTAGACTAAGAAGTCTTCAAGAATACGTCAGAAAATTTATTAACAATAGAAATATCTTTCAAAACTGTGACTCTCATCCAAGACTTGGATAACACGTCACATTGATACCTATCAACATGCCATCGTCATTCACAACGTCCCCTACAAAAAGTCTGGCTTCGGTGCATTCAACACAAGGAAGTCAACAATGAAAGGACTGGGGCTCTTTATTTATGGCTTGATATGACAATGATTGAATTTAGTGGTTTGGTTGCTTGAATTCGCATAACAGGTTGGTTAGGAATATGAAAGCTAACAACCTTACGAAAAGTTTGGTGAGTAGTTAACCAATCGATCCCTAAAATCACATCAAAGGCAAGTATTTTCAAAGAGATAAGATTGATAGGTAACGTAAAAGTGTCGATTTGAATCAACAAGATTTATAAACAGTTGAGGTAACGAAGGTTTCTACTAACGAAGTTTCAACCAATAAGTCAAAGTCTAACTTCTCAAGAGTTAAATTTAAACGTTGAGCGCAAGCAAGAGAGATAAAATAATGGGTAGAACCGGTATCTAATAAGGTATAGACTTCGCAAGAATTTATAATTAACTAACCCAAAGCTAACTTTGTTCTAAGTTACTTTCGCTCATCGAGAAGTCACGAAAAATGCTCTTCCTGAAACCACCGACTTTGTTTTGTCCATATCTGCCTTTGGTGCCACTGTCCCAGCTGGACTTGACTTGACTATATGACAAAATCGAGCTAAATGACCTTCTCTTCTTGAAATTTCCACTTCTATTATCTTGCCATGATTACCAATCAAGTGGTTACCATTCTTAGCATGATAATTTCCCCATGATGGTTATTATTGTTCCGATGGTCGTTGCCATCGGATGATTATTATCGTGTTGTTGGTCGTTACCTTTTGGTCGAGCTAACTCAATCTGGCCTCCTGTAGCTTCATTGCTTATCTCAAAGATTTTCGGAGATGCCATTTTTAAACACCGCCACAAAACAAGGGTTAATTAACATGTCACATATTATCCCTATACTCTAACCGACCAATTAAATACTAAATAAACTTAGGTAGGTCATACTAGCGAAAGAATTCCCCGTCTCTCCCTTCCTAGTTCTCGTCTCACATCTCAGCCAGGGATCATATCCCTAAGCTCTGATAGCAACTATGACGCCCCCAAAATAGGTATACATCACCTATTCTGAGTCGCCAAATACATGGTAAATGACATACTCTACGCGTTCATATAAGAATTCGATACTTTCAAATCTGTTAACTCAAAATTCACTATTGAGTTCATTTTCTAAGCGTTTATAAACGTTAATGAGCGTTCAATGCTCGTTTTCTTTGTTTTAAGTCAGAATCCGACGATTCTCGAACCCACAACTCTTAAATACCCTATCTCACGTGTTGACATTGAAAAACAACATTTTCAAGTCTCTCGACAACTTTCGCCCAGCAATCCGAAATTTTAACGTTTTCGTCGTTTAACGTCTATTTCTGTGAAATTCGCCATAACTTCGTTACTAACGTTATCTAGGCCAAATCACATGGAATACTCCATGAATTTCATATCTACATCCTAACCAAGCAAGATGCATATATTAACTTATTGAAAGTTAAAGTTAAAGTTGCATATATTAACTGTTAAAGTTAAAGTTGAAAGATTACTTATAACTGTGGACATGATTCGTGGTCATTAGACCCTCAGTGAATGTTATTATTTTTAGAAAGTTAATAGAATATATTGTTCAGTTCTATTGAGCCTAATATTGGCAATTAATGTAAAAAGTTGAACAAGCTAACGATAAAGAATAAATACCCATTTCTCAGGATCGATGATCTATTTGATTAGTTGAAAGGGAAAAAGTAT
This sequence comes from Panax ginseng, assembly GCA_020205605.1. NCBI lineage: Eukaryota > Viridiplantae > Streptophyta > Magnoliopsida > Apiales > Araliaceae > Panax > Panax ginseng. The sequence goes on from CM035140.1 coordinate 96,725,265, forward strand.
TTTTCTAAGATAGATTTATGAACATGGTATCATCAGTTAAAAGTAAAGAAGAAAGATGTACCTAAGATGGAGTTCAGAACTTGTTACGGCCATTATGAGTTTCTGGTGATGTGGTTTGGGCTGACGAATGCATCAACTACATTTATGGATATAATGAACAGAGTGTTCAAGTAATATTTTGTGATGCCCCCAAAATAGGCATACATCACCTATTCTGAGTCGCCAAATACATGGTACAGAATACAAATACAACCTTAAATATACAACATGAGCTGTGAGTTTTAATACAAATATTGTCTTCTAGACAATATTCAAACTCAAAATAAGTCCTCAATACATTTATTATCACACTATTTCATAGAATAGTGAGAACTACTAATGCTATCATGTGGACCGTCACTCCGTTCCCCGACTAGTCCCTGCTACGTTCTCATTTCCTAAAGAGAACAATGAAAGGAAAAGGGTGAGCTCAACTAGCCCAGTAAGAAATATTATGACTAAGATAATGCAGAATAAATTATCATTAGCCTTCAACAGTGTTAAACTGATAAAATATAACAAACATTAAGTTTAACTGCAGCGGAACAAGTAATCCATTAGAAGAGTCAAGTAGAGAATAAAATCTACTATCTTCTATGATTTAAAAGGTTTTTCATCACTTTTATCGCTGAGGCTCAACTTAATAAATAAACCACATCATCCCTACACTACGGACAAGGATATTCATTAGTATCACGACCACAAATTATCCATGCACTACGGGCCAAGGATATTCGTGTATTCATCAATGGTCATGATCATGCCAACAACTGTCCATCAATGCACTACGGCCAATGAGGATTGTAACATTATGGTCATGATTATACCGATTAATCCCTAGTTATAATCATACCAAGTCCATCTATGCACTACAGGCCACATATGACTTTCAACATAATATAAACATGAGGATGATGACAATGATATAAGAATTCAATAAAACAAGTTCAAGAATTAATTTATCCAGAAACAATAACGTCCAAATTGTCAACATGATACTTTTTGTGGAGTAAAATTCAAGAATACTCGTAAGAATATTTCCATGAAAAGATATCGGATGAAGCGCAAATATCAAGGATATTCCACTAATTTCATGGAGTATAGAAGTCAAAGCTTTAACCAACCGAAAGTATAAGAGAATATATGAAACTGCAAATGGATTTCGTCCCCATGCGGTAATCCAATTAGATGATCATTTTCACAATTTAATAAGGAATGAATACAAAGGATCATTCCCCATGCATGTGATAATCCACATAGATGTGTTATTCCAATGAATAATAAAGAATGGAATAACGTAAGAAATCACCATGCATGCGATAGACCGCATGCATGTGTTATTCCAACGGAATAATAAAGAATGGAACCAGTCATGCATAATCCGCATGCATGTGATGTTCCAATAGAATAATAAAGAATGAACAAATTAAATGCGTAAATCGCATGCATGTGATGTTCCAAATGTAATAATAAAGAACGGAACCAGTCAAATGCGTAAACCCGCAGAGATAGGATGTTCCAACAGAATAATAAAGAACGGAATCAGTCATGCGTAAACGCACGCATGTGATGTTCCAAATGTAATAATAAAGAATGGAATAACAGAAGACTTTCACCATGTATGCGGTACTTCGCATGGACAGGTTATTCCAACATAATGATAGAGAATGGAATAACAGAAGTTCTCTTCATGAAGACGAATGAAATAATACCCCTAACGAATACAACAAATAATATCTCTTACCTTAGAAAAAACTGGATATAGGAGTAGTGAAGTAGCAGAATACTTTTCTTCTTTCTCTCTATAGTTTCTCTCTAGAGTTTCAAAGAATTAAGTAAGAAATAATGAAGGAATGAGCTTCTATTTATAGGAGAATGGACTGAATAGTAACTAATTCATGAACGGTCCAGATTGATTTACTATGCAGTATTAATAAAATATTCTAATAAAACAAAATCTTTTAAATAAAATATAATATATTCTATTTATAATCTAATAAAGCGAATAACTTTATAAAAGTATTCTGTTTTATATAAAAAGATTTTACTATGCAAACACTATGCATGCACTATGCAAACACTATGCATAATAGAATATTATATATTCTATTTATAGTCTAATAAAACAAATAACTTTATAAAAGTATTCATTTTATATAAAAAGATTTTACTATATAAACACTATGCAGACATCTATGCATAATAGAATATCATATATTCTATTTATAGTCTAATAAAACAAATAACTTTATAAAAGTATTATGTTTTATATAAAAAGTTTTTACTATGCAAACACTATGCAGACACTATGCAAATACTATGCATAATAGAATATCATATATTCTATTTATAGTCTAATAAAACAAATAACTTTATAAAAGTATTTTGTTTTATATAAAAAGTTTTCTATTTTATTACTTTTATAATAATAATAAAACAAAACTTATCACTTTTATTATAAATCACAATATTAATCGACTAGGTCGTTCCTAGGAAAGAGGGGGCTTTCCAATAAGGATTTCTTCCTATTGGCGCGCAATTAGGTGACCAAACCTCTCCTTGGCAGAACTTCTAGACATCGTTAATATTGAAAATAATAATATTAATAACTTCGTCCTCTCAATTATTGATTTAATAATATATAAAATATCGACAATAATTGAATCAAATAACGTGAGTTACTATGCAGCAATTACTGTAGCAATAATTGAAAAGAACTGAGTGACTTCTCACGTAAGCATCAATAATCAATACCGTGTGCTACTATGTAACCACGTGTATTACTGTTCTTTTACTACCGAGTATTTCAACAGTTTTAACGGTAAAACTTCCGCCGTTATTTTCATAAAAATATTTTTGTTGTTTTCTCAATCCGATAATAATTCCGTTGTGGGTCCACTAATGATTGTAAATCAAGTCGCACGGATATTCCCCACAAAAAGAATATTCCCACCAATTGAATATTATACAACAACTTGCATACTTTTCAAAATTTATAAATATTACCCACAACTATAACATTATCTCAAATCCACACCATAATTTTGAAAAAAAAATATTTTGAGAAATTTAAATATTTATTCATAAAATTTGGGGTCTCACATATTTTGACAAGTTCGTTGTAGTATTTATCGATGATATTCTAGTCTATTCAAAGACGTTAGGATATCACGCTGAACATCTAAGATTAGTGTTGGAGACACTAAGGAAGGAGAAGTTGTATGCAAAATTCACTAAATGTGAATTTTATCTTGAAAGAGTGCAGTTTTTGGGGCATGTTATCGACAAAGATGGAATTCCAGTGGATCCAGCGAAGGTGGACGCAATGATTAATTGGGAACAACCAATAACATCGACAGAGGTGCGGAGTTTCCTAGGGTTTACGAGATACTATCGAAGATTTATCCAGAATTTTTCTAAGATAGCTACTCCGTTGAAAAATTTGATAAGAAAGACAGTGAAGTACGTGTGGACTGAGAAGTGTGAAAACAATTTTCAAAAACTGAAGAAAAGGTTGAGTGAAGCACCTGTATTATCTTTACTCGATGGTACAAGGAATTTTATAGTTTATAGCGATGCTTCGCATAGAGGATTGGGTTGCGTGCTCATGCAGCATGGTAAGGTCATTGCGTATGCATCACGATAGTTAAAAGATTATGAGAAAGTTTATCCTACTCATGATCTGGAGCTGGCAGCGGTGGTATTCGCCTTAAATATTTGGAGGCATTACCTATACGGGGAGAAATGTGAGATATACACAGACCATAAAAGTCTAAAATATATCCACACACAAAAAGACTTAAATATGAGACAAAGAAGATGGTTGGAGTTGATAAAGGATTACGACTGCGATATCTTGTATCATCCAGGGAAGGCGAATGTGGTTGTTGACGCCTTAAGTAAAAAAAGGTCGGGAAAGGTTGTCAATGTTAACGGCTCAAACTGAGTTAATAACAGAGATGACTAAAATGGAGTTAGAGGTGAGGTTACTGAGTGAATAGGGCCATAAATTATTTACAATGGAGACTCAACCTACCATCGTAGAGAGATTCAAGGAAGTACAGCTCAGAAATGATTAGTGTGAGCAGATGAAGAAAAGACTAGGAAGAATTTGAGGGGTTGTTAAGATTTGAAGGAAGAATTTGGGTTTAGTGTGAAACGGAATTAAAGGAGGAGATATTATAGGAGGCCCATAATTTAAGGTACTCGATTTATCGTGATAATACTAAGATGTATCAAGACCCTCAACATAAATTTTGGTGGCCGAACATGAAGAGGGAGATAGCAAAATATGTAAGTATGTGCTTAACTTGTCAAAAGGTTAAGGCCGAACATCAACTGTAACATTCCAAAATTTTAAAGTGTAATATTAAATATTTATTGATTTATATAAGTATTTAATGAATATGTTTATTGTTGAATAAATAATTGTTCAATTTGAGTTGATGTGATTTAGTTAATTAATTGTTGAATAAATAATTAAGGAGCTAAAAAAAATTAATTGTTATGAGGTTATATACTAATTTAATTTAATAAGTAAGTTAGAGAGCTTATAAGGATTAAATGGATTATAATATTTTAATTAGAATTGTGATTAAAATAAAGTGTTAGTTGGTTGAATAAAATTATAAAGGAAATTATAATTATGTGATAATGATTTATGTGTGAAAGTAATTTAATAGATTAGTATTTGAATTGATTAAATTGATTATTTAATTTAATAGAAATGTGACAAATAACCTTCCTATAAAGGAGTTATTAAAATAAATTAAAAGAGTTTAATTTAGTTCTTGCCAAACATGTCTTATTGCATAATAAGTCTTTAATCTAATGATGTTTTAGCAAACAAGGTATATGGATTTAATCCATTTGTTTTAATTAGACTTACCAAACAAGGTGTAAGGATTAATGGGTTATTTTATTAAGATTAGCCAAACAAGCCTTATGGCTTTTAAATTTCAAAACTTACATAACTGATATCTAGAGTTATATTATATAATTAATATATATTATTACTATATACGTTATATTTTCTAGTACGTATGTTAGAGAGAAGAAAGAACTCAGTTGAAGAAAAAAAGAGAAGAAAAAGAAGAAAACTAGAGAGAATTTGAGAGAAATCCTAACAGGTTTTGATAAAAGAATTGGGGAAAAGAAGTTTGATAATCAATAGTAGCCATCATCTTCTTAATCAAAGGTAGGAGCTTAACCTTTTTCTTTAAAAGTTTAGTTTTCTTCTTCTTCCAAAAAGTTCTCTGTGAAATTTTAGTAAAAGATAAATTGTTGTTATGTATATAGTTTTGTATGATTATTGATTATAAGGTTATTTCATGAGTTTATGTATGATTATAATCAATTACTTTAGGTGTGTATGTGTTTTGTGGAAGAAAATATATTACAGATTGTTCATATGAAAAATATATATGAATATGGCTTAATTTAAAATAAAAATTAAGGTTTAACTAGTTGTTAAAATATATAAATTGACTATTGAATTTGATAGAGTATGTATAATCATAACTATGGTGTGTTGAAATTTCTGTTTTGATTGAAAAACAAAATCACAGTGTTGATTTTCATTAAAAATGTCAAAAATGGAGTTTTTGCCAAAAACATTGAAATTGGGTGTTGTAAGTTTGATGTTTATATTATTTTATGGGTAGAAACATGTTAGAAGTCTTCACAATATGTTTATATGAAGTCTATATGAGTATTACATGTTAATTAGTCTATTATATTCGAGCTTGTAGGCCAAATTGGCTTTTGTTCAAGCTTCTGTTTGAGCTTGGTCACGAGTTCGAGTTCCGCAATCAGAAGCGCCCAAAGAAGATAAATCTCGCGTTGCTAAATGCGCCATTACCGCCATGGCACCAATTAATGGCTCGTGACTCGTCATGCATGAATTAACTCAATAATATTACTTCGCCAACCACACACTGTAAAGCTGTAAAGCTTAGCAATATGAAAGTTAGCGTAATGTTCTAACAGCTTTGTTTAAGTATACAAATTTTGAAAATAAATGTTATGTGTTAATAATATGAATGTTAAATGATGATTTCAGTAGTATTAAACTATGAATGAGCATGTTATCAAGAGTTAATTAGTATTAACGTAGTTTGATTATGTGAATTGGTAATTTAACCTACATGATGTATATATTTTGTTTATATAGATATAAAATGTTGGTAATGACTAATTATGTCATGATGACATATGTATAGGGTATTGATTCAAGTTGTAAGGTTTAGCTTGTGCTAAAGGCAAGTTCTCTAACTCTACTTCTATAATTATTCGAATATTTACACTCTTTTGAGCAAGTTCTCTAACTCAAAACTTCATTGTGCGAGTTTAATTTCATTTGGTACATTATTCTTTTCAAATTCAATTACAATTGTTGTAAGTTGCTACCTCTACACTTTCGTAGAGCTAGATTGCCTATTATTGAGTAAGTCATTGTATCTAGTTGCTCATGACGATACAAGTATCCCAAATCTTATAGTTTAATCTTGAGCAAGTTTTCTAATCTATTATCTTGTTAATTCAATTACTGTTTTCAATTCGATTACAATATAATTATGTAAGTTATTTGGAGTAAGATATTCTTGTATTTAACTTGTTGTTTAGCATGCACAACTATATATGCTATGCATGCTTATTATTCAATTCTAATTCACCTCGGCTTAATGTTGTTCAAGCAAGGTATGCTATAGTTATTCAAATTGTATGTTATTAGATTATTCCTAATGCATGACTTTTGTTTACTATGATTGATTCAATCACAATTATTCTATAGTATAATGTTATTAGTCTTATTCAACTACTCCTTAGTTGATGTTCGTTGAATTCCAAATTATCTTGAAAGCTTATCCAAACCAAACTTCCTTTGGTGCGGACTTGTACTCTAAATACTGAGATGAACAACTCTTTTAATAGAGGTTTACGCTTAGCGTTGAAATGGTTTTGCACAATACATTGTACGAAGGGTTGATTTCCCTAAGTACGTGGAGTCCTTATAGTCTTATGACTGTTAAAGTTAAAGTTGAAAGATTACTTATAATTGTGGACATGATTCGTGGTCATTAGACCATCAGTAATATATTTCAGAAAGTTAATAGAATATATTGTTCAGTTCTATTGAGCCTAATATTGGCAATGGATGTAAAAGTTTAAAGATTTACTTATTGTTATTTCTAGTGGGCCTTGTTTGCTCACTCTTTCCTGTAAAATTTCTTACAGCTAAAGTTGAAACTGTTGACGTACCTAGCACCAGTAAGGGAAAAGATGAACAAGTACTGAAGACTTGTAATAGAATTGATAGTTTTATTATCAGACTTTGGTTTAAATATTGTAATGAAGTTTATTTAATTTCCGCATTTGAATGATTGTTGTTAAAGGTTAGATAACCTAGGAGTTTTTTATTTAAATTTAATCCTGTATGGGCAGGTTTTATTATTCAATTTTATTATAATTGGGTAGTTATAAATGAATGTTTTGATTAAGTGAACACCAAATCTTGAAAAAATGAAGTACCAGGATTTGGGGGTGTCATAAGTTGGTATCAAAGTCTTAGGTTATGAACCTTAGGTGGGGGGGGGAGCCTTAAGAAGTAACCTTTGAAAAGATAGTGGAGATAACTCTTATCGAGTTTTAAGAAAGAAGTAATAAAACACTTATGTGCTTATGTGTTTATAATTTATGTACTCGTGAGTGTCGAGTAGTAATGATTAATAATTAAAACTTTAAAACTTTGTTATCAGGATGACTAATGTTGGAGAATCCAGTCAGGCTAGGGAGGATGTAGCATCCCCGAATCCGGGCCCCAAATCACCTCGGATCCGGTACACTAATTCTATTACTAATTGCGGAAGATATAAACATAAATTGTTTATACATTACATTACACACTATTCCTTAAGGTCGAGTAACCTTAACTTATACACATTTCACAAACTATTTATTACATAACAATATTTATCACAATACGCTATTACAAACTAGTCAAGACTTTATAACCCAAGTCAACTTGGCTTTAATCGCTTCCTCAGATCCAACGCTTTAACGTCTTATCTCGCAATGTTTATCATGATATAGCAAGGGTGAGCATGAAAGTTGCCCACAAGTTTAAATACAACAATATAAGGATATATCATGATTGAAGAGTATGAATAATGGGCTTGCTATAATTCATCAATATAATTGAGAACTAGTAGACGAACAAATTTTTGACCTAACAAGTTTTAAACATGAACAAACATTTCTCGAACCAACCGGTAATGAAGGTGATCAACCTTTCATACCGACTTATATACATGCAAGATGTACAGAGTACAATTTTCATGGCAATCAGCAATGATTTAACCATAAGCTTGAATAAAACACTCTTATTAGAGTTAAGTAAGAACAAACTTGCCTGAACCGTTGATTACCGCAACGCAATTTATAACGCTTTACTCGAAGACCTAATATTAATAATATAGATCTCCAATATTAGAATAATATCATCACAGTATAATATTGTTATATTTAAATACACAAAATAACCTAAACACATAACACATAACCCTATAAGTCTATACATCACATAAGACTTAGCATCAGGTCAAACTATTTCAGTCTGACTTAAAACTGACACAGTTCTATCATCCCGACGATCTAGTCGGACAATACTCGAGTTTAAGTTCGCTTTAAACTCTTCCCTAACACTTAACAATTATCTCGAGATAATTTCTTATCACCAAAACATTTTTCTAGGCTCGTAATAATTTTCTTGGATAATTATTACCATTTATCATGATTTTCCAATCATTAAAACCGTATTTAAATGAATTAAATACCACATAATTCCTTAATCATTAATATTCATTTAATATAAAATATTAATGAAAATCATAATCATAATATTATAATATAATTATAATATCACAAAGTATTTTAATACCTTAAAATCATAATTATTTGATTTTAAACACTTAAATCCATTATCCGATAATTAATATTAATATTAAAATATTAATATTTTAATGCCAAAATATCAAAAGTTATATTTTATAACTTAAAATAATTTTCTAATACTTAAAATCATTTTTATATGATTTTAAAAACATTAATTCTATTTTTTCTTAATTAATTTTAGTGCGTAGCTTAAGAAATTAGCTACCTCGTGCTTAACTCCAGTAATGCCCATCTCTTGGCATAACCTTATATATGTTAACGTGATACTCCATTTTAAATTTTGTGGCAATTGGAGTTGTAGAACTCCGTTTATAGCGATTTCCGTCGGAAAATCACAAAAATTGTAATGGTCATAACTTGGTCGTTTTAACTCGGAATCAGTTCATTTTTGGACACGAGCTACTTAATACCATATATTTTCTTTTCCCAAAAGCCTGGAATTTTTCTCATTAAATAAATGTCCGAAACAGTCCCCGGAAAATTTTGGGCAGCAACTTTTTGTCATTTGGCAGTTTTGGAGGACTTTGCTAAAACTTATATAAAACGAAATCTGTAACTCCGATTAATGATCCGTCAATTTTATTAGATTCAGTATCTTCCGAGTTACAATTTTCATCTATCACAATCCATATTTGGACATGTTAAGCTCCCGAATTTAGCCCGAAGTGGCTGGTAAAACTGTCCTTCTAACAGTTTTTCTTAACTTTGTGTAGTTTGGTAGAAATCCCATAACTTGCTCCTCCGATGTCGGATTTAGTCCGTTTCAGAGTCTATGGAAAACTTATTGAGTGTAATATAACATATCACAAGTCCAGAATTTTTAGAGCACCCTAACAAATCCGAAATTTTCTGTTTAGGGCAGCAGTCCACTAATTAATTTAAAACAAAAAAACTGTTTTGGTTCATCTTCTTTGTTCAAGCTTATCAACCCTAAAAATGGCAAGATCTAACCATAAAATATCATATATCATGTAGATCTTCCCTCATATGGATCATAAGTTCAACACTTGGTCTAAAACAACCATCACAAAACACATAAACTAACTAGAGTTTTGAGTTTAGGAAATTTTATACCTTTGATTCCAACCAAAATCAACACCCAATATTGTTAGATCTAAACATGATACACTCATCAACATGTATATACATAGTTTTTGAGTTTAGAAACAAAGTTTCTTATTTCATCAAACAAAATCAAAGCTAAGAAAATTTAGGTTTTCTATCTTTTGAAAAACCTAACCTCCATTTCATATTTTAGGTCTAACTTTTAATCTTCAAAAATGTTATATCTAAACATGAAACACTTATATATACATAGATCTAAGGTTTTAAACCTCAAGATCACAACTTCAAGTTGTCAAAAATCAAATCAAAACACCAAGGAAATTTAGCCTACACAAGTAGAAATTTTATTATACCTTAGCTTGATTTCTTTCTCCTTCTAAGATATGGAATGGATCTTAGTTTTATGAGAGTCAAAATCTCCCCTCCCTCTTCTCCATGTGGCTGCCGAACTCTCCTCTTCTCTCTCCCTTTTTGCTTTGCTTTTTGCTAGATGAAGTGAAAAGTTTCCTTATAAAAATTTGGGGGGATATTTAATTAATATATATATAGATATAACTTGTATATAGCTATTAATCATCCAATATCTTGCTTGCCATGGATGAAAATATTAATTACCCTAAAAAGGCTAGTGGCTAAAATTAGGTGGTTTGGTAACCAACTTTTGACTAACTAAAATGATAGATAAATGAAATGAATCATGTGCTATTTTGCTCCTTGCATGACCGGATCTCTCCACTATCTTGGCCAATTTTTATTAATCAATTATCTAGTATCTCCAATGAATAAAATGCCCCTCCTTAATTGGATCAAATTTTGAGCTTTCTAATAAATTAAGTTCTTATGCCATAAGAAATTGACATAGTCCAATACTTGGGCTATAAAATATACATAATCCAATACCTTAAATTCTTATTCAATTCCAAATAATTTATTTAGGTTTTCTCTCCTTCATTATAACCCAAATCCTTGCTCATGCACACTTATTTCCTTAACCCAATTAGACTTGCTATAATTAGGTTATAAAATTAATCATTTGAGATATATAAAATAAATCTCCTAGAATTAGTAAGTATTCTAAATACCACAATTCTCTTTTTCCATAACCCTTAAGTTATTAAATCCTTCATTCCTAATATATAATTAGGTTTACACTAATTTCTTTTGTTTGTTTATATAATAAATAAATATAAACCATCACATAATGTTCATATTCCTTACACACAACTTTTTAACCCTTAGGGTTTATAACCCACTAATTAGGGTTTCTAATCCGTAATTAGAGCTTCAAATTTGGAATTAGGGTTTTGTAATCAATTTGTTAAGATTAACCCTAATTAATCCTATAATTATTTACACTTATGCCATTAAGTTCCCGATTTAGGGTTTCATGCAATCAATTAGGGTTTTGGATGCGGAATCAAATTAGGTTTCAGAACCGATTTCTAGGGTTCTTATCGACGTTAGGGTTTTCTAACTGAACGTTGGCGTTCTTAATATATTCCTAGGGTTTGTTACAGATATAATTTATCTGGTCAACCCTTGACCCTTAACCACATTCTGAACACATCATTAACCATATACACAGAACTTAATCACATAAACACTTAATCCTGAATAATTCACCTATATCCTTCACCGAATTTTTGAAATTCTCAAAATTCTATCTTAAAAATATCCAACGCATACACTAATTTTCTGTCTAGGTCTAATATTTGACCTTAAATCAATCATTTAAGATTTTAATAAATTGTCTAAATTCTCGGGTTGTCACATTCACCCCTCCTTCTAAGAATTTCGTCCCCGAAATTCACCTTACACCTTACACCGTATACCAAATAGCTTACACCATTCACACATATCACATACTACCCAATTCACCACTCACAAGAGTAAAAGGTTCAAAATTTTGCTGTGGGGTCATATAAGATCATAAACTTATTTTCTCGGGTATTTATCAAAGATACTCAAATTTCTCGGGTATCGGGTATCTATCAAAGATACTCAAATTTCTCGGGTATCTATCAAAGATACTCAAATTAAAATATTCCCTTTATATAAAAGGTTGATCTGCTCAGTCTTATTTGATTCCGCAGCAAAACAATTTGGTTCGGGAAATTTCTTTCGATAAACACTTGGAGTTTTTGAAAACATTTTTGAGAATGACGTCATGATGCCGCACTGTATTTACAGTCCGTTGAGGATTTCGTCATTTGGTGATTTTGTCATACTACATTATACCATAATGGAATAGTGACTTTAAGTCAAATTCACACTAAGTAATACTGTATTGATGACTCCATCATTTTTATCATCTCTCGCACTCAGTCAAATGGTACATAAGTGATAAATAAAACAATTTTTTTAAAGGCACATAGTGCGTATTTATCTTGATGTCAAAATATCGAAGTTTAGCATAGCTAGGAGTTTAGGAAAACCTAAGTCTCCACTAATGATCATATGCTTAACAATCTATCTGTTCCTATAATCCTTAACACTCCATTTACACACAACTATACCCAGTTCATAAAACCACACTTACGAGTTCATAACCTGGCCACAATTATATGAGTTTACGAACTTACCCTAGTCAGACCTTTGACGTCCATTCGCTGAGGGGCTCATAAACATTTCATATAACTATGAGTCAAGAATGTCACATAAGTATGAGTTCTAAGAACTCGTACTTAATACTATATTCTCTACCTATGACCTATTTATCTCAGATATAAAAACTAAGCGTGACACAACATTTCAATGATTATCAATGCCACCAACTAAGTAGTTTTTACACCAAGTACAATTCCCCATACCATACAAGGAATCATACAACTCAAATTACCGACATGAGTCCTCATTGAAATCCCCACCTAAACTTAACCCCCATTCACAATAATGAATTTCATTTAATCCGTATTCATAATCCTTTTCCTCGAATCATACCATTCACACAAAGAATCATGCTTTAAACTTTTCAATCATCCGATTGATTCTTTCTGGTTGTCATAACTTTAACAGATCACGGGGTGATCTCATCGTATATATTACGATTCCATTCTATGACTATGATCGTTTTGTTTTACGATCTCCTATCCCTGCACTTTTGTTCACCACTTCTGTTCACCACTATTACCAGAGTTAGGGAACTCTGTATCTTAACAACTACCGAGATTCGTCTTTGAATCTTACCGACCAACTAACTCTATGTGAGTTAGGTCTTATCCTAATCATCATGGCATTAGTCTCGTGTATTCCTACCTAAGCTTCATAACCAACACTTTTGATACCAATCAGAAGGCGTCCTTAATCCGACCCCAAATCGCCATGATTCGGTTCGCTAAACATTCTATAACTATTTGCGGAAGATATAAACATAAATTGTTTATATCCAATACCTTAAATTCTTATTCGACCCAAATAATTTATTTAGGGTTTTCTCTTCCTTCATTATAACCCAAATCCTTGCTCATGCACACTTATTTTCTTAACCCAATTAGACTTGCTATAATTAGGTTATAAAATTAATCATTTAAGATATATAAAATAAATCTCCTAGAATTAGTAAGTATTCTAAATACCAGAATTCTCTTTTTCCATAACCCTTAAGTTATTAAATCCTTCATTCCTAATATATAATTAGGTTTACACTAATTTAGTTTTGTTTGTTTATATAATAAATAAATATAAACCATCACATAATGTTCATATTCCTTACACAAACTTTTAACCCTTAGGGTTTATAACCCACTAATTAGGGTTTCTAATCCGTAATTAGAGCTTCAAATTTGGAATTAGGGTTTTGTAATCAATTTGTTAAGATTAACCCTAATTAATCCTATAATTATTTACATTTATGCCATTAAGTTCTCGATTTAGGGTTTCATGCAATCAATTAGGGTTTTGGATGCCTTAACCTGAAATTAGGGTTTCGTAACCCATTTCTAGGGTTTTTATCGACGTTAGGGTTTTCTAATCCTAACGTTGGCGTTCTTAATATATTCCTAGGGTTTGTTACGAGATATAATTTATCTGGTCAACCCTTGACCCTTAACCACATTCTGAACACATCATTAACCATATACACAGAACTTAATCACATAAACACTTAATCCTGAATAATTCACCTATATCCTTCACCGAATTTTTGAAATTCTCAAAATTCTATCTTAAAAATATCCAACGCATACACTAATTTTCTGTCTAGGTCTAATATTTGACCTTAAATCAATCATTTAAGATTTTAATAAATTGTCTAAATTCTCGGGTTGTCACAGAGGAGGGACCTCAAGTGCCTATAGAGGAGGAGCCTCGCGACATTTAGGTAGTTTGGGAACAACTACTGCCACGAGAGCAGGCCCGTTGGTCACAGTAGTTGAAGATGAGGATGACGATGAGGAGATAGACGAGGAGGATCCCGTTGAGTTACCACAGGAGGATGAGGATGACGAGGACGAGGAGGAAAGGATTCCACTTAACTCGATAACTAGCCGTATATACGATGAGATGCATGACCGTAACGTGGAACTTCAAGATACAGTTGAGGAGTTGTAGGAGATAGTTGTTGAACAACAGACTGCAATGACACAAAAAGACGGCGAGATCCAGGATCGTGAAGAACGATTGACAAATGTCGAGGAGAAACTAGTACAGACTGAAGGAGAGAAAGAACAACTGAATGAAGTGGTCGCTGAACTGAAGAACAAGATGAGAGAAGAAGCTGTTAAGAGGGCAAGAGCTGAAGATGCTTACGAGGAAGCTTTTCAACGAACCAGATTAGCAGCAAGAGACACGCAAGCAAAGAGGATGAAGATTGAAGAAATGGATAAAGTATTTTACACCGCAATTAATCGAGCTCAAGATTGGGTCATGGGATATCTGATTCAGTTCGAGACAATGCCATCATATGTATTAGATCGCAGAACAATGTTTCGAGTCATGGAGGAAGAACGTGATAGGGCTAAGAAGTATCTTAATAGAACATCGTAGCTATTGTACGATGAGTGAAAGGTTAAATAAATTGTAAATCCCAAGTGCTATGCAACCTATGGGATATGACTATGATGTTGTCCTGAAACTTTTGTAGTTCAGGAAAGTAATGTAGATAGTAGTGATGCTATTGTTTTATGTTTTCCAAAAAGGTTTTGAATAAATAAAGGTTGTTATTTTACTCAAAGTGTTATGTGGTTATTTCTTTTATGGAGGCAAGTTAATTAGAAAATACTTAAAGAAGCTGAGTTAGTCTAATAGATGTTTTGTTTTAACGAAAATGCCTCCCAGGCGTGAACCACCCCGAAGCGGAGAAACAATGAGAGAACTACTAATAACGACAATGTTGACGGAAACCCCGCTTCAACAACTAGTGACACTACTGACAGGAGCGTTGCAGAATTAACCACAAAACCATGATATAACGTTTAAGGATTTCAAGGCAGTTGGACCACCTGAATTCCGTGTGTCTATGAATCCAGTCAAAGCACAAACCTGGATTATGGAGATAGAAAAAGTATTCGATGTCGCTAGGGTAAAGGATGATCAGAAGACTACTTTCGCAACATTCATGTTGAAAGCAGAAGCTAGTTATTGGTGGTAGGCTAATAAAACTCGTGAAGGGCCAGGACTGATGACCTGGGATAGGTTCAAGGAGTTGTTCTTCGAGACTTATTTCCCGGAAAGTTCGAAGAGTCAGCTAGAAGTGCAGTTTCTGGAATTAAAGCAGGGAACGATGATGGTATCTGAGTATGCCGCGAAATTCAATGAATTGGCGAGGTTTGCGCCATATCAGGTCAGTACAGACGATTTAACGTAAGGCAAAGAGATTTGAACAGGGACTGAAGCCCTGACTGTACAGTAGGGTATCCCTGTTCCAGTTGAAGACATTTGCAGCGGTGATGGAAAAAGTAATACTCATTGAATGTGGAGGTGAGGCAGTGACAAAGTTCAATCAGGAACAAAAGAAGAAGAAGAATGAGAATGAGATTAAGAATGGAGGTGGTAGCGGTGGAAACAACAAAAACAAAAAGTTTGAAGCATGTGTGACATGCGGGAAATTTCACAAGGGTGCGTGCTTAATGGGGAAGCGGGTATGCTTCAATTGTGGCCAAGAGGGTCACATCGCCCCAAGTTGCACTTAACCAAAGAAGAATGCGTGCTTCACGTTCGGATCCAAGGATCACTTTGCTCATGAATGTCCTAAGAAGAAGGATGGAGTGACAACCAGAAGCAATGGAGGTACATGGGCCATTGCAGGACCTGCAGCATCAAACAAACCCACAGCCAGAACCTTCAACATGATTGTGCAAGATGTTGTTCAATCAAAAGATGTAGTGTCAGGTATTATCCCAATCAATGATATAAATGCTTATGTATTATTCGATTCGGGCTGCTTGCTTGTTCGTTATATCTCGATGAATTTGCTAAGAGGTTAGAATTGCCTAGAAGAACCGAATTTTCCTCTAAACATAGAAATTGCAAATAAGGAAGTAATCCTGTTAGATTCGTATACAAGAACCGTAGGGTGAACATTAAAGAGAATATCTTGTTGGTAGATTTGATTCCATTAGACTTGGAATTTGATGTAATTTTAGGAATGGATTGGTTGTTCAAATATGGAGCAGTAATTGATTGTCAAAAGAAGTGTGTAAACCTTATTACTCTGTCAAAGGTAGTATTTTATGGTAGCAAGTCGCCTAGACAAATGAAATGTCCTGGCGACTATGCGAAAGCAAGAAGTTGTTAAGTCAAGGTTGTGTGGGCTATTTAGCTTACATAGTCGATACTCAAAAGAAGGGTGTGAAACTAGAAGAAATATCGGTAGTGAGAGAATTTGAAGACGTGTTTCCAGAAGATTTGTCAGGACTTCCACCTGACAGAGAAATTGAGTTCGTGATCGACTTGGCAGGGGAACAAAGACCAATATCGAGGGCCCCGTCTGAGAATGGCTCGGTGAAAATGAAGGAACTGATGGTACAATTGCAAGAGCTGCTGGACAAGAAATATATTCAACCTAGCGTATCACCGTGGGGAGCGCCAGTATTATTCGTGAAGAAGAAGGACGGATCAATGCGTCTTTGCATTGATTATAGGGAGTTAAACAAGGTCACTATTAAGAATAGGTATCCGTTGCCTAGAATAGATGACTTGTTTGATCAGCTGAAGGGTGCTAAATATTTCTCAAAAATAGATTTGAGAAGTGGGTATCACCAATTGAAGGTAAGAAAGGAGATATACCCAGAAAGGCATTCGAACTCCTGCATACGGACATTACGAGTTTCTGGTGATGTCTTTTGGTTTAACCAATGCCCTACTTTGCGCTCATGGATCTAATGAATGTGGTGTTTAAACCATTCTTAGACAAGTTTGTAGTGGTATTTATCGATGACATTCGGTGTATTCCAAGACTCAAAAAGAACACGTGGAACACTTACGTTTGACATTGGAAACACTAAGAAAGGAAAAGTTGTATATAAAATTCTCTAAGTGCGAATTTTGGCTCGAATGTATACAATTTTTGGGGCATGTGATTGACAAAGATGGGATTTCAAAGGATCCATCAAAAGTGGAAGTCAGTAATAAATTGGGAACAACCAAGGACACCTCGGAGGTGAGGAGTTTCTTGGGACCGCTGGTTATTATAGAAGATTCATTCAAGATTTTTCTAAGATAGCCACTCCGCTAACAAATTTGACAAGGAAAGCTATAAAATTCATTTGGACGGAGAAGTGTGAAGAGAGTTTCCAAAATTTGAAGAAAAGGTTAAGTATGGCACCTGTGTTGACATTACTAGATGATACAGGAAATTTTGTGGTGTATAGTGATGCCTCACACAAAGGGTTGGGTTGGGTTGTGTTCTTATGCGAAATGGCAAAGTTATTGCGTATGCATCAAGACAATCAAGGATTATGAGAAAGGGTATCCGACTCATGATTTGGAATATATTGGTTGCAGTTTGTATTTGCTCAAGATATGGAGACACTATCTTTATGGAGAAATGTGAGATCTACACGGACCACAAAAGTCCGAAGTATATTTTCACTCGTAAGGATTTGAACATGCGTCAAAGAAGGTGGATGGAATTGATAAAAGATTATGATTGTGAAATCTTTTATCATCCGGGCAAAGCGAATGTGGTGGCAAATGCTTTAAGCCGGAAAAGGTCGGGAGAAGTTGATGCTGATAACAACTCAGGAGGAGCTCATTTCAAAGAATGACAAAAGCGGAGTTGGAAATCAAATTTCCAAAAGAATCTGACGAACAACTATTCCAGATAGAAGTTGGTCCAACTTTAGTGGACAAAGTGAAGAATGCTCAACTACAAGATGAAGAGTGTGGGAAAATCAAAGAGAATCTGATTGAGAGTAGTGATGTAAAATACAAGATCGATACCGAAGGACTACTACGGTTTAAGGGAAGAATCTGGGTTCCAGCAACACCAGAGCTAAAAGAAGAAATTTTGACCGAAGCTCATAGCTCAAAATATTCAATTCATCCAGAAGCACGAAAATGTATCAAGATTTGCGGAGACATTTTGGTGGTAGAATATGAAAAGGGATGTTGCGTAGAATCGTGGCGAAATGCTTGACATGTCAAAGAGTAAAAGCCAAACATCAAAGACCCATCGGATTACTTCAACCGCTGGAAATAATTTAGGAATGGAAGTGGGAACACATTACGATGGATTTTGTGGTGGGTCTTCCAACTACTCGAGAGAGGATGTGATGCGATTTGGGTGATAGTGGATGACTAACGAAAGTCGATGCACTTTTACCAATAAAGATTAGATTCAATCTTAATCGTTGGCAAGATTGTACATTAAAGAGATCGTTTCGAGGCATGGAGTGCCAGTATCAATTGTGTCCGATAGAGATCCACGATTCACGTCAAATTTCTGGAAGAGACTACAAGAATGCATGGGGACACAGTTGCGAATGAGTAAGGCTTATCATCCACAAACAGATGGCCAAAGCGAACGAACAATTCAAACATTGGAAGATATGCTGAGAGCATGTGTCATGGACTTTAAAGGAAGTTGGGAAGAACAATTACCGTTGGTGGAATTTTCTTACAACAACAGTTATCACGCGAGCATCGGCATGCCACCTTACGAGGCATTGTACGGCAGAAAGTGCAGAACTCCACTGTGCTGGGATGAAGTAGGTGAACGCCAACTGTTAGGACCAGAATTGGTGCAACAAACTGCTGACGTTCTCAAACTCATCAGGACAAGATTAGTAGCAGCCCAAGACAGACAGAAAAAGTATGATGATCAACACAGACAAGATCATGCATTCGACGTAGGAACTTTTGTATTCTTAAAGTTTCTCCCTGGAAGGGGAAAATTCATTTCGGTAAAAAGGGAAAGCTAAGCTCGAGGTTTATTGGACCCTTTAAGGTGCTGCGAAGAGTGGGAGAAGTGGCTTACAAGGTAGCTCTACCTCCAGAGTTGGAAAACATTCACAATGTTTTTCATATTTGATTATTACTACCAGATAAACCGACTACAAACACGTGATCGAGTACGAACCGCTTGCGCTTCGAGAAAGACTTGTCATATAAAGAGGTTCCTATCCAGATAGTCGACAAGAAAGAACAAGTGCTCAGGAATAAAGTGATACCTTCTGTGAAGGTGATATGGAGGAACCACAATGCTGAAGAAGCTACGTGGGAACTCGAAGAGAAAATATTGAAAGAGTACCCTGAGTTATTTGTTTAATCCGTGTCTTCGATTCTGGGGACAAAATCTTTGTAAGTAGGGAAGATTGTAACGAATGATTTGTTTGAGTTGTGATTTTGCGAACAGAATTTTTGTAAGGAGAGAATGATGTAACATTCCAAAATTTTAAAGTGTAATATTAAATATTTATTGATTTATATAAGTATTTAATGGATATGTTTATTGTTGAATAAATAATTGTTCAATTTGAGTTGATGTGATTTAGTTAATTAATTATTGAATAAATAATTAAGGAGCTAAGAAAAATTAATTGTTATGAGGTTATATACTAATTTAATTTAATAAGTAAGCTAGAGAGCTTATAAGGATTAAATGGATTATAATATTTTAATTAGAATTGTGATTAAAATAAAGTGTTAGTTGGTTGAATAAAATTATAAAGGAAATTATAATTATGTGATAATGATTTATGTGTGAAAAGTAATTTAATAGATTAGTATTTGAATTGATTAAATTGATTATTTAATTTAATAGAAGTGTGACAAATAACCTTGCTATAAAGGAGTTATTAAAATAAATTAAAAGAGTTTAATTTAGTTCTTGCCAAACATATCTTATTGCATAATAAGTCTTTAATCTAATGATGTTTTAGCAAACAAGGTATAAGGATTTAATACATTTATTTTAATTAGACTTACCAAACAAGGTGTAAGGATTAATGGGTTATTTTATTAAGATTAGCCAAACAAGCCTTATGGCTTTTAAATTTCAAAACTTACATAACGATATCTAGAGTTATATTATATAATTAATATATATTATTATTATATACGTTATATTTTTCTAAGATACGTATGTTAAAGAAGAAGAAAGAACTCAAATGAAGAAAAAGAGAAAAAGAAGAAGAAGAAAAAACTAGAGAATTTGAGAGAAATCCTAACAGGTTTTGATAAAAGAATTGGGAAAAAGAAGTTTGATAATCAATAGTAGCCATCATCTTCTTAATCAAAGGTAGGAGCTTAACCTTTTTCTTTAAAAGTTTAGTTTTCCTCTTCCCAAAAAGTTCTCTGTGAAATTTTTGTAAAAGATAAATTGTTGTTATATATATAGTTTTGTATGATTATTGATTATAAGGTTATTTCATGAGTTTATGTATGATTATAATCAATTACTTTAGGTGTGTATGTGTTTTGTGGAAGAAAATATATTATAGAGTGTTCATATGAAAAATATATATGAATATGGCTTAATTTAAAATAGAAATTAAGGTTTAACTAGTTGTTAAATATATAAATTGACTATTGAATTTGATAGAGTATGAATAATCATAACTATGGTGTGTTGAAATTTCTGTTTTGATTGAAAAACAAAATCACAGTGTTGATTTTCATTAAAAATGTCAACAATGGAGTTTTTGCCAAAAACATTGAAATTGGGTGTTGTAAGTTTGATGTTTATATTATTTTATGGGTAGAAACATGTTAGAAGTCTTCACAATATGTTTATATGAAGTCTATATGAGTATTACATGTTAATTAGTCTATTATATTCTAGTTTATAGGCCAAATTGGCTTTTGTTCATGCTGTTGCCGAGCTTGGTCGCCGAAGTTCTGAGACTGCACCGCATGACTTGGCCCATCAAAGACAAATTTTGTGTCGTATGACCAAATCAATGGACTCAATGACTCATGGACTCATAACAACTCATCAACTCATTAGATGCCAACCACAACAATAAACTATGCAATACAATGATGAAGTTAGCGAGAATCGTTCGACAGTTTTGTTTAAGTATACAAATTTTGAAAAAAAATGTTATGTGTTAATAATATGAATGTTAAATGATAATTTCAGTAGTATTAAAACAATGAATGAGCATGTTATCAAGAGTTAATTAGTATTAACATAGTTTGATTATGTGAATTGGTAATTTAACCTACATGATGTATATATTTTGTTTATATAGATAGAAAATGTTGGTAATGACTAATTATGTCATGATGATGATAATGTATAGGGTATTGATTCAAGTTGTAAGGTTTAGCTTGTGCTAAAGGCATGTCTAACTTTTCAACTCAAAACTTCATCAGGCGAGTTTAATTTCATTTGGTACATTATTGTTTTGAAATTCAATTACAATTGTTGTAAGTTGCTACCTCTACACTTTCGTGAGAGCTAGATTGCCTATTATTGAGTAGGTTATTGTATCTAGTTGCTCATGACGATACAAGTATCCCAAATCTTATAGTTTAATCTTGAGCAAGTTTTCTAATCTATTATCTTGTTAATTCAATTACTATTTTCAATTCGATTACAATATAATGATGTAAGTTATTCGGAACAAGTGGTTCTTGTATTTAACTTGTTGTTTAGCATGCACAACTATCTATACTAATGTCTAACATTTCTATCGTTCAAATTGCTATGCATGCTTACCTAATTAACCTTGGCTTAATATTGTTCAAGCAAGGTATGCTATAGTTATTCAAATTGTATGCTATTAGATTATTCCTAATGCATGAATTTAGTTTACTATGATTGATTCAATCACGATTTTCTATAGTATAGTGTTATTGGTCTTATTCAACTACTCCTTAGTTGATGTTTGTTGAATTCAAAATTATCTTGAAAGCTTATCCAAACCAAACTTCCTTTAGTGCGACTTGTACTCTAAATAATTGAGATGAACAACTCTTTTAATAGAGGTTTACACTTAGCGTTGAAATGGTTGTGCACAATACATTGTACGAAAGGGTTGATCCCCTAAGATGTGTGAAGTCCTTATAGTCTTATGACTGTTAAAGTTAAAGTTGAAAGATTACTTATAACTGTGGACATGATTCGTGGTCATTAGACCCTCAATGAATGTTATAATTTTCAGAAAGTTAATAGAATATATTGTTCAGTTCTATTGAGCCTAATATTGGCAATTGATGTAAAAGTTTAAAGATTTATTTATTGTTATTTCAAGTGGGCCTTGTTTGCTCACTCTTGCCTGTAAAATTTCTTACAGCTAAAGTTGAAACGGGTGACGTACCTAGCACCAGTAAGGGAAAAGGAAAGATGAATAAATACTGAAGACTTGTAATAGTTTTGATAGTTTACTTTCAGACTTTGGTTTAAAGATTGTAATGAAGTTTATTTAAATTTCCGCATTTGAATGATTGTTGTTAAAGGTTAGATAACCTGGGAGATTTTTATTTAAGTTTTATCCTGTATGGGCAGGTTTTTATTATTCAATTTATTATAATTGGGTAGTTAGAAATGAATGTTTTGATTAAGTGAACACCAAATCTTGAGGAAATGAAGTACCAGGATTTGGGGGTGTCACAGTTTGATTACAATAACAATTATCACACAAGTATATGCATGCCGCCTTACAAAGTGTTATACGGGAGGAAGTGTAAAACTCCACTGTTCTGGGATGAGGTAGGAGGACGTCGAATGCTAGGACCTGAAATGGTGCAACAAAGAACATATATAGTTAAGTTGATATAAACGCGACTGGTGGCAGCTCAAGACAGACAAAAAAAGTATGCAGATCCACATCGAAAAAAGAGAGAATTTTAAGTCGGCTCGTATGCATTTCTGAAGGTATCTCATTGGAAAGGAAAGATACACTTTGGAAAGAAGGGAAAATTAAGTCCAAGGTTTATAAGACCTTTTGAGATATTAAAAAGGGTAGGAGAGGTAACTTATGTGATAGCATTACCTCCAGAGTTAGAACATATAGACAATGTGTTTCATGTATCTATATTACGTCCTTATAAGCCAGATTACAAGCACGTAATAGAGTTTGAGCCTATTTAGGTTGAGAAGGACTTAACGCACGAAGAAATTCCTATTCAAATTATTGATAGAAAAGAGCAAGTCCGAAGGAATAAAGTAATACCTTCGGTAAAAGTTGTATAGAGAAACCCCAATGCTGAGGAAGCAACGTGGGAGCTCGAAGAAAAGATGAAGAAGAATTACCCTCAGTTGTTTGACTAAATTATATCAGAATTCTTGGGACAGAATCCTTATAAGGGGGAAGAATATAATGATCGAGAAAATTGGATTATAATGTAAATTAATTTTATTTGATTATATTAAATAAAATTATATTTTATGTTTATTATAACGACTAAGCAAATTGAAGGTCGTTTTATAACCTAGAAAGGATGTATGATAGTAGGATTCTGGCTACGTGCTAGAAATAAAGTATATGAATTTCCACGACGAAATTAAAAGCGTTTCGAGAAATTCTTTGAAAAACACTATTCATCCATTTTTGCTCGGGAATTATTTTTGAATTTCCGAAAAATACGCAACGATAGAATTCTAAGGAAAGATGGGTTATCTAATAATAATTCAGTTATGGCAAACACAGTTTTTCGCCTGCGTACTCAATTCGAGAATGTTAGGGAAAGTGAAGATTTAAATAAGTAATGATTATGTATAATAAGAAAGTTATTATAAGGGATATAATAAGAGTATAATACAAGGTATTGTACAAGTATATACGAAAGATAATACAACGTATACTATGAATATTATACAAACTATTATACGAAAAGAATACGAGAAATACACACTAAGAGTATAAATTAATCTTAATGGACTAGTAAAGATTGAATTTGAACTTTGGCAAGCTCAAATGAAAGATGAATGAGGCCCAATAACAAAATTAATCAAGGCCTAAAGATAATTTAATTCAAGCCCAATGTTAGGCCCGAATTGAATTAAACCTAAGCTGGAACCAAGAACCCAACCCATGAGTCAAACTATTTGATCATCGGGTGGGTAATAACCCATAGGGCAACCCATGGGGGCCCCACAACCCATGTAGCCATACGGTGGCGAAGCTTCTTTGAGAAGCTTGGTTAAGGAGGTGGAACTTTTGACTTTTTTGCCCCCACTTTGCAAATTAAATCACCAACATCTAAAGAAATATATTTAGAGAGAGAAGAGAAAGATATTTCAAGTAATCAAAGAAGAGAAGAAGCTAATTCGATCATCTAACTCAAGAACACGAAGAACGTAGGAGGTAAAACTCGTAAACTAAACTTTTCATCTATTTTCTTGTAGAAATTTGATAAAGAAGTGAAAGTTGGTGGTGTATGTATACTCCAAAGTATAAGGATGGCTAGAAGTGGGCAAAAAACATTAATAACCATGTATCAAGTGAAATCATAATCGAATGATTAAGAACATAAAGAAGAAAACATGAAAACTTAGCGCATATTGTTGATGGACAAGTTTAAAACCATCGTGTATAGGATTAGATGCTATATGATTGGTTGTGATGATAGATGTTTGCATAATGGAATGATCCATTTTTAACGAAGTAAAAATCTCATATAATGAAGTTCTGGCAAAATTTCTAAGAAAATGCATTAATCGTTGAAATCATAGTTAACTAGGATTTCTGAATGAAAATTAAATGTTAATAATGGACCTAGAAAGCTAGGGTTTCGTGAAAATATTGAATACCATGAAATTATGAGTCATAGACTCAAGAACTGACGAATCCGAACATCATATGAACGAATTACGGATGAACGCTTAAGAACGTTAAACTAACTAATAATGAAAATTTAATCAAGTGGAAGCCTCATTACGGGTTCAGAAAATTCTTCTATCTGGGGGAAATTGTATTATGAAGAATAAACAAGAAATTAGTTTTTGAACGAACCAATTCCGAGCTATAATGAACAAGTTACGAGCTCGGAAAACGAACGACTTGAGAAATTGAAAATTTTCTCAAAGGAATAAGGGAGGTGTCGCAGTGCTACCTAGTGAAGGAATTGAAGTATTTGTGGCGAAGGCCAACGATCGGATCCCAAACCATCGCAAATATGCATCGCAATCACGACACATACAAAGGGACACAGGCCAAGCAAATACCAATCCTAGACCAAATGTAGAGAAGAATAATTATAAACATAAAAGAAAGATAAGTTGATTGAAAGTGAATTATAACCTTAATGAAACTTAAAGTAATATCTTAAATGATGATTAAAACCTTAAGTTTAACTATTAAAAGTTAACAAAAAGTTACAAAAATGTGAACAGAAAGTAAGTTTTGTAATACGGGGTCCCGTATTCAGTAATACGGTAAACCATGTTTACATCAAATGAATGTTTGAGATTACTTAGAGCGTAATTACTTAAACATTGAACGAATAGGATAACTTATAACAATAAAATGTTATAAAGACGCAATGAACGTTAAATAACCTAACAAATGTTATTAAGCTAACAAATCAAATAATTTATTCTGAGAAGAAGAAGAAGATAGGTTAATGGCAATACTTATTGATTGTGATGTGACATAACATGGTATGCTATGTGATTATGTCATGTAGAGCCTATAAAGACCCAAAAGGAAAGTGAATTAGTGTTAGAAGACGCTTGAGGCAAGTTTTCTAAACCCTTGCCTATACTTTATGTTGGACAAGCTTTATAATTCATGTATGATATGAATGACCTGGATTAAAGAAGGACTGGAGGCCATTTTCTTCGGCTAGACCAGACTTAAAGTATTTTATGGATTTTCTTATAATCTCTCAAAATATTATTGATATTGCTATCTTGTTCCAATTACTTTGGTACAGATTCAAAGGTAAGACTGAGTATGAATAAAAAATCATTTTTGTTATAAATCGACTGGCACGTGAGGTTGCTAAAATAAACTTACACGTAGATACGTTTAATGTAGTAGTATTGTACAACATAGAGTACTATAGGTTGATTACCTAGACATGTTCGTAAGAAATGTTAGACTTAAGGACTTAGTGTCGGGTTATCCTTTTCAAAGAAAGAAAGAATGAAATGCTCATGGTCTTTTACCAAAATCAAGTTTTAACTGATGTTGTTCATCGTTAAATGTTTTAAAGAAAAGAGAAGTTCTATTTTGATTTATTCACAGTACTTCATAACTATTGGTTCAGTTATAGAAGATATACTCATATGATTCTTGTATATTGTTCCACTATAATTGTGCTACTTGCTGAGCTAGTTATGCTCACCCTTGCTTGAACCATATGATTGTAGCTAAAAATGAACGGATCGAAGGATCTGGTAAGGACAAAGGGAAGACCAAGGCAGATAAGTAGTTATCCTTGTAACAGAATAGTATTACTTTTGTACTAATTTGATACTATGACAAATAATATATGTAATGGTTACAAAGAACCTGGGAAGGGACTTATTATTATGTAATATATAATGAACAGATTCACTTTATTGTTATAATTCAATTGAATGTATGTGTAGACTATAGTACCGTGTAGCACCATCTATCGGGTTGGAAGTGTAAGACCCTAATTTTTATGAATAAAGATTTAATTTTCTCGAAATATTTTTTTAAATAAGGTGTGGATTTGATATAATGTTAGAGTTGTGGGTAATATTTACAAAATTTGCAAAGTAAGCAAGTTGTCATAAAATATTCGTTTGGTCAGGGAATATTCGTTTTATTAGGGAATATTTGTACGACGACACAATCATTGGTGGACCCCATTAACGGAATTGTCATTTGAGTTAGAAAAACTATGTAAATATCTTTTTATAAAAATAACGGCAAAAGTTTTACCGTTAACTGTTGAAATACTCAGTGATAAAAGTACAATAATACGCGTGGTTGTATAGTAGCACATGATATTGATTATTGATGCTTACGTGAGAAGTCACTCAGTTTTATTCAATTATTACCACAGTAATTGCTGCATAGTATCTCACGTTATTGATTCAATTATTGCATAATATTTTATATTATTAAATCAACAATGGAGACAAAAAATTATTCATATTATTATTTGCATTATTGACGATGTCTAGAAAGTTCTGTCGAGAAAAGGAGTTTGGTCACCTAATTGCGCGCCAATAGGGAGAAATCCTTATCATAAAGCCCCCTCTTTTCAGAGAATGATCTGGTTGTTAATATTGTGAGTTATAATATTAATAATAAATATTGTTAAAAATGTGTTTTGTGAAGCCAAGTGAATTAAGATAAATAGAGGGGATTTTTATGAAGTATTTGTTGTAAATTTTCCTTATTATATAGACCCACACTTACCCATTTTTTAAAATAGTTGGGAGAAAGTTATCTTAGTTTTGTCTTATATATATATATATATATATATTATATTATAAGTTTTGTTTTTCATATAAAATAGAATATATTATATGTTATTATGCATAGTGTGTGCATAATGCTGCATAGTAAAATCAATTTTTTTTGAAAAATTCGGCCGAACGTCGCCTGTGACTTTTCCTTTACTGTGCATCCAAATAGTGCCCAACCATTCTCTTATAAATAGGATGCTCAGTTTAAAAATGAAAATCACACTAGAATCAGAGAATTCTTCTTCCATAATATTGAGCGTATTTCTTTTAAGTTTAAGGAAGCTTTGAGTGTAGAAAACAGTGAAAGTTTTCTTCAAGAATATCCCCTGTGACACCCCCAAATCCGGGTACTTTGATTCCACGGGATTTGGTGTTCACTGTACAAATATCATCTATCTATCTACCCATATAAAATGCAAACCATGCAATAGATAGAAAAAAAATCTTCCCCTTATAGGGTTACAACATCCGAATAATAAACATCATCCCAAGTTGAACTAACCTTAAACATCTGTGCGGAAATATAAATAATAAGTCTTAAACAACATCACTAACTCAAGTCTAACATAAATACATCATCAAATAAAATGACAAGTCTTCATCACTTGCTAACTTTGCCCTTGCCTTTACTAGTGGAAGGTTCATCGGTTCTTTCGTTCTTAACTGCAATGTTATTATTAAGCAAGAGTGAGCACTAATGCCCACAAGTATAATAATGAAATAACTGTATAATAACATGCGAGTAAATCAAAGACATCTGAATAAAAGCTCAACTTTTGAATAAAGAATGAATAACAAGAATCAAAAGAATTTTGAGGGTCATAAGACCTTGAACTATGTCCTAGGTTATCAAGGGTTATACTTGAAACCTTTAATAGTCATAAGACTATGAACCTTTCTACTCGTACTTAGGGGGATCAGCCCTTAGTACCATACTGTGCACAATATCTTAACGCTAATACATAAGTAAATCCCTTTGCAAGGTTGTTCATCTTAGTTTGACATTCGAGTCTGCACCAAAGGAAGTTTGGTTTGGATAATTCATCAAGGGTTTTGAAATTTAGAACGCTCATCAACTATGGACTAGTCGAATCAATAAGGGTTCGCTAGTCTAATAAGGTTCAATAATAATGATATTCAAATTGAATAATAATCTCAAGAAGTATACAATAGAACAATTATTGTATAACTGAATCATGCTTTGAAAAGATAATAAATCTTTAATATAACATTTGAACTTGAATAATAGTAATGATAATTTACTCGAGGTAAATAATAAACTTGAACAATAATGACAAGTAGGGTTAGAAAACTTGCCTCGTGCGTAGATTACACTTTAACTAAGCACGTTCTTTGAATTTAATCCTACATACCATTCATATTCACAATACCAGTTAATTATTACTTAACTAATCATCATAAACTCATTTTCTTTGTCTAAACTTTGGTTATGACTATACTTAGTCAAATTATCACATTGTCACATAATTTGTACTTCATGGATAACAAACTAATTATGTATTTAATAACTCAATCCACATGTAATTATGTTGTTTACATGTTAAACATCTAATTTACATCTCATTATACTTCTAACATGTTTACATGTTCATTACATTAATTCACTAACACATTGTTAGACTTAAACATTTTATAAAGCTCATTTTTGAACTTTTTCGGAGAGTGGCCATGCTGGCCATCATTGTACATGATCTTATTGCTGGTTTGATGATGACGCTTATTGGGACACTTGGCGCTGTGGCTCGAGTTATATTATGTTGCGGTGGCAATGGCCAATTGATGCGGGACATAAGGCATGAGATCTGCTCAATGGCATGAAAGCGTGAACTGCTCTCATTTCATGAAAATTGCGTAACACGACCAAAAACTCCAATTTAAAATATTACTACACGAATTTAGACATACCCACATGTTATAGTTCATGTATAATCATAACCCAACATTTATATACTGACTTTAACCCATTTAACCACTTAATTACAAAATTAAAGCATGTGAATTTCACTGACTTTGATGTTCTTGGAGGTTTTGAAAATAAAACATGAAAATTGTCACTACGGATTCGTTATAACACCGAATCCGTTTATTTAAACTTTGGTCTCTTTGTATCAACATGCATAACAACATACGAGTGTAAAATTTAGGGATAATATATGATCAATACATAAAATGTCACGTATAAGTCCATAAGGCCAAAACCCATACTCTGTAATTTTGTAGAAATCATATACGATGTAATATTATGAAATTGATGATATGGAATCATGCAATATATATATATATAAAACATGTTATGCTACTCGAATTATTACATATATCCTTATAACAACACCATTTCCCAATTTACAGAGATTTACAGCATGTATGAAAGCCATTTTTATAAAAACTAAATGATGTAACTTTAAAATTTGGGAAGAAGGGATTACCCTGTAGAGTATAAATTAGAAGATGATCAATGATGATCCTTTCACAAGTATTTGATTGATTGCACACTCACAATCTTTTCTCAAATCTCAATTTTCTCTCTGTGAATTCTAAAGACTTAGGAAATAATAAGGAAGAAATAAAAGACGTATGATAATAAGGGAGAAAAGCCCGACGTTAGAAGTGGTCGATTACCCGACCATGGGTAACTTCCCTAAGGCCATGTTTGGTTAGGCTTAATAGATTTCAAAATCATTTAATTTAATAAAACCTTTACAATATAGTTTAAATCATGTCACACCCACTTGCACAATAATTCATATATCTTATTTAATATAAATAAAATATAATAAATTCTCATAAATTCACATAGTCATATATTTAATTTTCTCATTAATAAATAATGTCAAATTATTAAATCTCTAATTAATAATTAAACTAATTAAATAACATCATGCTTAATTAAATATTTCATTTAATTCAATAAGCTCACATAATTACATACTTGAATAATAATTATTCTATACATTAATTTAATAATGTAACACATATAATTAAATTAATCTACCACAATTGCATTAAATAATTATTTAATCCAATAATTAAATCATCAAAAATATTTATTTAATTCAATAAATATTAAGATTAATTACAAAAATCTCGTTCGTCACATCCCCGCCCTACCATTCAGAAGTACTCTCCTTTTAAGGTAAGGGGTATTATTTATTTCATATTCACTTACGATATTATTTTTCGTATTCGTAATAAATTTTATTTTCGTTCAATATTCATAAGGAATATTATTTTTATTCAATATTCGTAAGGAATATTATCTTCGTTCAATATTCGTAGGAATATTATTTTCGTTCAATAGTTGTAAGGGATATTATTTTTGTTCAATACTCGTATGAAATAATATTTTCTTCCATACTCTTTAGTATGTAAGCAATATTCTTTCGTTTCAAATTTCAAATTCTACACTCATTTTGTTAAGTATTACTTCTATACTCCTTGTAATTAGTAGAATATCTTTGAAATTTGTACTTCATCTAATATCGTTTCACAAGAATATTTTTTCTGAACATTCTTGTTAAATTTTAAGCTTTTCATGACGGAGTACTATTCATACGTACGGTACTATTCATATGTACAATACTATTCACGAAGTACTATTAATAGAGTACTATTCACGAATTACTATGTACGGGGTACTATTCACTCAGGTACTATTCACCCAGGGTACTATTCACGATAAAAAATTGATTCTTTTCTGTCCAAATTATTTTTGATACGTGAATATTATTCTTGAATTTTACTCCACAAAGCAGTTATCATGTTGGCAATTTGGACATTTTTAAACTCTAGATAAATTTAAAGTCTTTAATATTTATCCTTGATTTCGTTGGATTAATGCTTATATCATTGTCATCATTCTCATGCTTATATTGTGATAAAAGTCATACCTACGAATTGACCTCTAATTCAAGCTTAAATTGTGTTAATTCTTTAGTTTTATGTTTGGTTTTACTTATTTAGTGTTGTTTTGTGTTTAGGTGTGGTATCGTGGCATTTGGACTTAAAGGGTGGAATCATGGCGAAACATGGCAATGAAAGAGCTTAAATTGGACCAAAGACAGAATGGATGCCCATTGGAGCGGACTTATTACATACAAAACCCCTGCCGGGGCGGGGGGTGCTGAGCCGAAAACAGAAGACTAGCTAGCCCGCTGGTAGGGATGCTCATCGGTAAAAAACTGAATCGGTACCTAAAAAACCGAATCGGTATCGAATCGAAAAACCCAAAAAATCAAGAACCGGTACCGGTACTGAATAATCAGTTTTGATATTGGTTCAATACAAAGTCGGTACCGATTTTTTCGGTTCGATTTTCGGTTATACCACAATAATTATTTTTTTTTAAAACTAAGAAATGAGACTAGTAAATTACATTCTTACAAATACTAATTACAATTGTTAGTCTAAGAGTATTTAACTATCTTGACTATTTTTTGGGCATAATATTTTAAATTTTGGTGTTCTAAAGTTGTCTTCAGGATGGTTTTATGCTTAAAATGAACAATATGTTATGTTACCTTAATGTTGACATCTTGATATGATTACAAACTATTTATGATAGTTGTTTCCTTGATTGGGTTTTTTGCTAATTAGTCTATAGTATTTTTGCCTTCAAGTTGTTGTATGTCTTGGGCCGGAAAAATTATTGGAGTAATCAACACATTTTAAGCATCAATGGTTGTATAATAGTTGTGACACCCCTAAATCCGGGTACTTCATTCCCTCAAGATTTGGTGTTCACTTAATAAAAACATTCATGTCTAACTACCCAATCATAATAAAATTGAATAATAAACATTCCCACTAAAGGATTATATTAATAAAAATCTCCCAGGTTATCTAACCTTCAAATAAAAATATCATATACGGAAAAATTAAATAACTTCATTACAATAATTAAAATAAATTCTGAAAACAAAATGTTAACATGTTTACAAGTCTTCAATACTTGTTCATCTTTCCCTTTCCTTTACTGGTGCTAGGTACATCGACTTTCTCAACTTTAGCTGTAATATTTATATAAGCAAGAGTGAGCAAACAATACTCACTTGAAATAATAATGAATAAAACTTTACAACAATTGCCAAATAATAAGCTCAATAGAACTGAACAATAGGTTCTATCCATGACAATCAAAATCTGAATCATATATCTGTGGGTTATAAGACCACGAACTATGTCCATAGTTATAAGTAATCTTTCAACTTAAACTTTAACAGTCATAAGACTATAGTGACTCCTCGTACTTAAGGGGATCATCCCTCCGTACAATGTATTGTGCACAAATATTTCAACACTATGCGTAAATTATCCCCTATAATAAGGTTGTTCATCTCTGCATTTAAAATACAAGTCCGCCCTAAAGTAAGTTTGGTTTGATACGTTTCAAGGTAATTTGGAATTCAACGGACATCAACTAAGGATTAGTTGAATAAAAAGTTAATAACGTTATGCTATAGAATAAATCATAACTGAATCGACATTGTAAATTAAGGTCATGTTTTAGGAATAATCTAATAGCATAAGTATTGAACAGTATAACATGCCTTGCTTGAACAATATTAAGCTAAGGTTAAAATCTTATTTAGAATTGAGTATTGAGCATGCATTATAAAACTTGCATGCAAAATAACAAGTTTAGGTTTAGAAAAACTTGCACAATATAATTAGAGTTAAGAAACTTGCATAATTGGAAACAAACTAGAGACAAGAAACTTGCTCAACATAAGATTAAGGTTTAGAAAACTTGCTTTATGAAACAAGTTAAAAACAAGAATAACTTGCTCAATATAATCGAGATAGGGTAAGTAAACTTACGTAATTATAATCGAGATATGTAAGGAAACTTGCATACAACGAAATAAGTTAAAGACAAGAACAACCTATTCATTATCAAAAGATAAGGTTTAGAAACTTGCCTTGCGTGTAAGCTAAACCGTAATAATTGGATTCATAATATCCCATACATGTATCATTAGGACACAATTAGCCACTACCAATACTCTGTATATAAATAAGTACTTATTTCATGTATGGCTTGATTTTGAACCACATAATCAAGTTACATCAATAACATAATAATAACACTCGCTAGGTATTAATAACATGCTCGTTCTTAGCACTATAATACCATAATAACAAAATTTACATCTTTAATAATCATTGTATTGCATTATATCAACAATTATAGACTGTGTAAAAGAAAACTCATTCCTGACCCTCTATCGCTAATCATTATTATTTCTGATTATTTGTTATTGAATGGGCCATTTGCGGCACAGGTGTTAGTATTTACTTGCATATGGTTATCATATTTATGCCATGATGTTGTTATGTGATGGCGGCGGTGTTAAATATAAACCACGAACTACTGATCCATGGGTCTTTGGCGTTCTTTGCTTGTGAAGTTAGTCATAGCCAGCGAACTTTAACAATGCGGTCACGAGGTTTGAAATCATGCGACAACGATTTTGGTGCTAAGGTGCCGAACTTACAGAACCGGACATGAAGAACATAACACAACTAATTTTTAACGGTTTAATGGCTTCTAGCAGCTAAATTAACACATATAACTTAGGTAAATTACACATAACCTTTGCCCATCATACATATACCAATTGAAAACAACTAAACAACAACCTTAGAAAGATTAAATCCTTGAATGTCATATTTTTAAACAAAAACTCCATTTTTGACATTTGTTTGACATAGTGAACACGGTAACCACCATTATAAACCAAATTGATTTCTTTTAACTTTATTCTCTTCGTTTCTTACAAATTTTAAGATACTCAAGGTTCAATTTCACATTTAGCTCACAATCAAATATAAATTTTGGTACTCCTACAAGCCATGTTCATATTTATATTCACTGTAAAACCAATTCCTTACTTGTAGACGTAATTTAGCATACAATCATATATATATGTTCAGCATACAATCACATATATGTATATATATGCTAGTTATAACAATTACATGTACACATAATTTCATAACCAATTATAAAAATATGGATTACAGAAATTTTATAAAGACTTTATACACAGTGAAACTCAAGAACACAGAGACTTAGGAATTATGGCGTAAAACATATATGTTATTAAGTATGTAACATACCTTTTGTTGCTTTGAAATCCTTGCTAACCACTGAGAATTGCTTGAAAACTCAGAACTTTCTCTCAAATTCTCTTTGAAAACCTTCTTTTCTGTTCTCTGTAACTCTCTTCTTAGGCTTAGGTTTAGACCAAATACACTATACGTAAAATTAAACAAAACTAACGCACCATTTTCAAACGTCTAAAAACTGACGCTACTAATGACCTTATTAAATCAGCGGTTACCAAAAAATATTATATATTATTTATATTTTGTTTATTTAATTTATATTATTAAAATTCAAATTTGAAAAATCCTAAAGCCATAAGGCTTCGTTTGGTAAAACTCTTTAAAAATTAAAGACTTAATAACTTTAAGTCTTGTTTGGAAAAACTAAATTAAACTCCTTTAATTTATTTTAATATCTCATTTATAGCATAGTTATTTGTCACACTTTTATTCCCAAATTAAATTAAAGTATTATAATAACCCATTTAATCCCTATCAATTCTCTAATTTAATTATTAACTTAAATTAGAATATTATCTCATAATAATTAATTTCCTTAACTCCTTAACTATTTATTTAACAAATAATTAACCAAATCAAATCAAATTAAACAAATATTTAGTCAACAATAAACACATCCATTAAATATTTATATAACTCAATAAATATTTAAAATTATAATTTAAAATTCTGGATTGTTACATCCTTCCCTTCTTACAAGGATTCTGTCCCCATAATCACAATTCAAACAAATCATTCGTCATATTCTTCCCTACTTACAAAGATTCTGTACCCAGAATCAAAGACAAAGATTAAACAAATAACTCAGGGAAATCATTCATCATTTTATCTTCGAGTTCTCACGTAGCTTCTTCAGCATTGTGGTTCCTCCATATCACCTTCACGGAAGGTATTACTTTATTCCTGAGCACTTGTTCTTTATTGTCAACTATCTGGATAGGAACCTCTTCATAAGACAAGTCTTTATCAAACAACAATGGTTCGTATTCGATCACGTGCTTGTAATCGAGTTTATATGATTGTAATACCGAAACATGAAAAACATTATGAACGTTTTGCAATTCTGGAGGTAAAGCTACCTCGTAAGCCACTTCTACTCTTCGTAGCACTTCGAAGGGTCCAATAAATCTCGGGCTTAGCTTTCCCTTTTTACCGAAATGAATTTTCCTCTTCCAAGGAGAAACTTTTAAGAACACATAATTTCCTATGTCTAACTCACGATCTTGTCTGTGTTGATCAACATTCTTCTTCTGTCTGTCTCGAGCAACTTCCAATCTTGTTCTGATGAGTTTGACAACCTCAGTAGTTTGTTGTACCAATTTCAGTCCTAACAGTTGTCGTTCACCGACTTCATCCCATCATAGTGGAGTTCTGCACTTCCTGCCGTATAATGCTTCGTAAGGCGGCGTGCCGATGCTTGTGTGGTAACTGTTGTTGTAGGAAAATTCCTCCAGTGGAAAATGTTCATCCCAGTTCCCTTTAAAATCCCTGATGTATGCTCTTAGAATATCTTCCAATGTCTGGATTGTCCGTTCGCTTTGGCCATCTGTTTGTGGATGGTATGCCGTACTCATTCGTAACTGTGTTCCCATACATTCTTGTAGTCTGTTCCAGAAGTTTGACGTGAATCACGGATCTCTATCTAACACTGGCAGTCCATGCCTCAAAACGATCTCTTTGACGTATAACCTTGCCAACTGATCAGGATTGAACCTAATCTTTATTGGCAAAAAGTGTGTTAATTTTGTTAGTCTGTCCATTATCACCCAAATCGTATCGTATCCTCTCTGAGTAGTTGGAAGACCCACCACAAAATCCATTGTGATGTGTTCCCACTTCCATTCCGGTATTTCCAACGATTGAAGTAATCCGCTTGGTCTTTGATGCTCGGCCTTGACTCTTTGACATGTCAAACATTTCGCGACACATTCTGCGACACATTCTGCCACATCTCTTTTCATGTTTGGCCACCAAAAAATGACGTCGTAAAATCTTGATACATTTTCGTACTTCCTGGATGAACCAAGTATCTTCACTTATGAGCTTTGGTCAAGATATCGTCTTTAATCTCTGGTACTGCTGAAACCCAAATTCTTCCCTCAAATCTAAGTAACCCTTCGGTATCGATCTTGTATTTCACTTCACTACCCTCAACTACTTTCTCTTTAGTTTTCCCACATTCTTTATCTTGTAGTTGAGCATTCTTTACCTTGTACACCAAAGTTGGACTAGTTTCCATCCGGAATAGTCGTTCATCGGATTCTTTTGGAAATTTTATTTCCAACTCTAGCTTTTCCATTGCTGAAATAAGCTCCTCCTGAGTGGTTATTAGCATCAACTTTTCCCGACCTTTCCTGCTTAAAGCATCTGCAACCACATTCGCTTTGCCTGGATGATAAAAATCTCACAATCATAATCTTTTATCAATTCCATCCATCTTCTTTGACGCATGTTCAGGTCCTTCTGGGTGAAAATATACTTCAGACTCTTATGGTCTATGTAAATTTCACATTTCTCTCCATAGAGATAGTGTCTCCATAT
Source organism: Panax ginseng (assembly GCA_020205605.1). Lineage (NCBI taxonomy): Eukaryota > Viridiplantae > Streptophyta > Magnoliopsida > Apiales > Araliaceae > Panax > Panax ginseng. The sequence goes on from CM035140.1 coordinate 96,762,787, forward strand.
CTTCAGAGCAAATACTACTGCAACCAACTCTAAATCATGAGTCGGATACCCTTTCTCATAGTCCTTCAGTTGCCTTGATGCATATGCAATTACTTTGCCATTCTGCATAAGAACACAACCCAATCCTTTATGTGATGCATCACTATACACCACAAAGTTTCCTGTATTATCTGGTAATGACAACACATGTGCCACACTCAACTTCTTTTTCAAGTCTTGAAAACTTTCTTCATACTTCTCCGTCCACACAAATTTTACAGTTTTCCTTGTCAAATTTGTTAACGGAGTGGCTATCTTGGAAAAATCTTGAATAAATCGTCTATAATAACCGGCCAGTCCCAAGAAACTCCTCACCTCCGAAGGTGTCCTTGGTCGTTCCCAATTGATTACGACTTCAAATTTTGATGGATTTACTGAAATCCCATCTTTGCCAATCACATGCCCAAGAAATTGTACATGATCTAGCCAAAATTTACACTTAGAGAATTTCGCGTACAACTTTTCCTTTCTTAGTGTCTCCAATGTCAAACGTAAATGTTCCACGCGTTCTTCTTGAGATTTGGAGTACAACAGAATGTCGTCAATAAATACCACCACAAACTTGTCTAAAAACGATTTAAACACCTTGTTCATCAAATCCATGAATGCAGCAGGGGCATTGGTCAAACCAAAAGATATCACCAGAAACTCGTAATGTCCATACCGAGTTCTGAATGCCGTTCTAGGTACATCCTCATTTCTTACCTTCAATTGGTGATACCCACTTCTCAAATCTATTTTCAAGAAATATCTAGCACCTTTCAATTGATCATACAAGTCATCTATTCTTGGCAATGGATATTTATTCTTAATAGTGACTTTGTTTAATTCCCTATAATCAATGCAAAGACGCATTGACCCATCCTTCTTCTTCACGAATAACACCGGTGCTCCCCACGGTGACACACTCGGCTGAATGTATTTCTTGTCTAGAATTTCTTGCAGTTGTACCATCAGTTCCTTTATTTCTACCGGAGCCATTCTGTACGGGGCCTTCGATATCGGGGCTATTCTTAGCGCTAAGTCATTCACGAGCTCAACCTCTCTATCAGGCTGAAGTCCTGGCAAATCCTCCAAAAACACATCTATAAATTCCCTAACTACTGGTATCTCTTCCAGTTTCACCCCCTTCTTCTGAGTATCAACTATGTAAGCTAAATAACCCACACAGCCTTGACTCAACAACTTCTTAGCCTGCATAATCGTCAGACATCTCGTATGTCTAGGCGATTTGTTACTATAGAAAACTACCTTTGATGGAGTCATAAGGTTTACACATTTCTTTTGGCAATCAATTATCGCTCCATATTTGAACAGCCAATCCATTCCCAAAATAACATCAAACTCTCCAAGTTTTATCGGAATTAAATCTACCATCATGATATTCCCCTTAATGTTCACCCTATAATTCTTGTATACGAACCTAACATGAATTACTTCCTTATTCGCAATTTCTATGTTTAAAGGGAAATTCAATTCTTCACTAGGCAATCCTAACCTCTTAGCAAATTAATCAGATATAAACGAGGACACAACATCTTTTAATTGCACAACATCTTTCACAGTCATGTTGAAGGTTCTGGCTGTGGGTTTGTTTGATGACGTTGGTCCAATAATGGTCCATGTACCTCCACTGCTACCTCCCTTTCTTTCTGTTGTCTCCCCAACTATCTTTTTAGGGCACTCACGAGCAAAATGATCCTTTGACCCGCACGTGAAGAAAACGTTCTTCTTGGGTTGATTGCAATTTAGGGCAATGTGACATTTTTGGCCATAATTAGAGCATACACATTTTCCCATTAAGCATATACCCTTGTGAAACTTCCCGTAGGAAGCATATGCTTCGAACTTCTTATTCTGCTGGTTACCCTGCTGATTTCTAGCACTCACATTTCCATTCTATTTTCTCTTCAGATTATTGTTACCATTTCCACCACCACCACCACCACCATTCTTAAACTCCACTTCATTCTTCTTCTTTTTCTGTTCTTGATTAAACTTTCTTACTGCCTCGCCTCCACCTTCAGCGAGAATGACCTTCTCCATTACTGCTGTAAATGTCTTCAGCTAGAATAGGGAAACCCTACTATACAACTAGGGTTTTAGTCCCTGCTCAAACCTTTTAGCCTTGTGCTCATCTGTGTTGACTTGATATGGCGCAAACCTCGCCAACTCGTTAAATTTTGCTGCATACTCCGACACAGTCATTGATCCCTGCTTTAGTTCTAAAAACTGCACCTCCATTTGATTCTTTGAACTCTCTGGGAAATAAGTCTCGAAGAATATCTCCTTAAACCTATCCCAAGTCATCACCCCTTGTCCTCCTCAAGTTTTATTGGCTTGCCACAAATAACTAGCCTTAGCTTTCAACATGAATGTTGCAAAAGCAGTCTTCTGATTCTCCCCTACTCTAGCAACATCGAAAAATTTCTCTATCTCCATGATTCAGGTCTGTGCCTCAACTGGATTCATGGACCCACAGAATTTTGGTGGTCCAACCGCCTTAAAGTCCTTAAATGTCACAACTTGATTCTGCGGTTGATTCTGTAATGCACCCGTCAGTAACGTCACTAGCTGCTGAACTGGGTTAGCCTTAACAATGTCATTATTGGTAGTTCCCTCAGTGGTTCTTTGTTGGGGTTGACGTCTTGGAGACATTTTTTTGTTAAAATACACCCATTAGATTATTACTCAATTCCTTTAAGTATTTTCTACTTAACTTGCACCCCATAAAAGAAATCATCACATAACACAACACTTTGAATAAAATAAAATAATAACTTTTATTCATTCATAATCTTTTTGAAAGCATAAGAACAACATCATTTACTACTATTTACATTACTTTCCTGAACTAATAACGTTTCAGGATAACATCAACATCATATCCCATCGATTACATATCACTAGGGATTTACATATTATTTAACATTTTATTAATCGCATATCAGGTACATTATCTATGATGGCTTATTAAGATGTTGCGTAGCCTTACGACGCTCTTCTTCCATAATTCAGAACATTGTTCGGCGATCTAATATGTACGGTGGTAGTGTCTCGAACTGAATCGGATAACCCATGACCCGATCTTGAGCTCGATTAATCACGGTGTTGAATACGTTATTCATCTCCTCCATCTTCATCCTCTTTGCTTGTGCGTCTCTCTTTGTTATCCTGGCTCGTTGATAAGCTTCCTCATACGCGTCTTTGGCTCTTGCCCTCTTAGTAGATTCTTCCTTCAACTTGTTCTTCATTACTGCAATCTCTGCTGTTATTTGTTCATTCTCTTCTTCAGTGTGGACCAGCTTCTCTTTGACATTATTCAGACGTTCCTCTCGATCTTGTATCTCATCGTCCTTCTGTGCCATCGAGGTCTGTTGTTCAGCTACTATCTCTTCCAACTCCTCGACGGTATCCTGAAGTTCCACATTGCGGTTGTATACTTCGTCGTACATCCGAGCAACGATCGAGTTCAGTGGAATCTCTTCCTCCTCGTCTTTGTCATCCTCATTCGACTATGGCAGCTCAACGGGATCCTCCTCATCCGTTTCTACATCATCATCTTCATCAGGTAAACCCTCCCGCTAAACCACTGTGACCAACAGAAATGACTCCCGTTGAAGTAGTTATTCCCAAACCACCTGAATGTCACGAGGCTCCTCCTCTCTAGGCATCTGGGGTCCTTCTTCCCTAGCATGACTGGATTCTCCTACATTAGCCGTCTTGACACAAATTTTTTTAAGTTTTAATTATTAATCATTACTACTCAACACTCACGGGCACATAGTTTGAAATCACATAAACGTTTTATTACTTTTCCCTTAAAACTCGATAAGAGTTTATCATTACTATCTTTTTAAAGGTTACTTCCTAAGGCTTTTCCCCCACCTAAGGTTCATAACCTAAGGCTTTGATACCAACTTGTGACACCACCAAATCCGGGTACTTCATTCCCTCAAGATTTGGTGTTCACTTAATAAAAACATTCATGTCTAACTACCCAATCATAATAAAATTGAATAATAAACCTTCTCACTAAAGGGTTACATTAATAAAAATCTCCCAGGTTATCTAACCTTCAAATACAAACATCATATGCGGAAAAATTAAATAACTTCATTATAATAATTAAAATAAAGTCTGACAACAAAATGTCAACATGTTTATAAGTCTTCAATACTTGTTCATCTTTCCCTTTCCTTTACTGGTGCTAGGTACATCGACCTTCTCAACTTTAGCTGTAATATTTATATAAGCAAGAGTGAGCAAACAATGCTCACTTGAAATAATAATGAATAAAATTTACAACAATTGCCAAATAATAGGCTCAATAGAACTGAACAATAGGTTCTATCCATGACAATCAAAATCTGAACCATATATCTGAGGGTCATAAGACCACGAACTATGTCCATAGTTATAAGTAATCTTTCAGCTTAAACTTTAACATTCATAAGACTATAGGGAATCCTCGTACTTAGGGGGATCAGCCCTTCGTACAATTTATTGTGCACAAACATTTCAACGCTATGCGTAAATTATCCCGTATAATAGGGTTGTTCATCTCAACATTTAGAATACAAGTCCGCCCCAAAGTAAGTTTGGTTTAGATACGTTTCAAGGTAATTTGGAATTCAACGGACATCAACTAAGGATTAGTTGAATACAAAGTTAATAACGTTATACTATGGAATATATCATAACTGAATTGACATTGTAAATTAAGGTCATGCTTTAGGAATAATCTAATAGCATAAGTATTGAACAATATAACATGCCTTGCTTGAACAAAATTAAGCTAAGGTTAAAATCTTATTTAGAATTGAGTATTGAGCATGCATAACAAAACTTGCATGCTAAATAACAAGTTTAGGTTTAGAAAAACTTGCACAATATAATTAGAGTTAAGAAACTTGCATAATTGGAAACAAACTAGAGACAAGAAACTTGCTCAACATAAGATTAAGGTTTAGAAAACTTGCTCAACGAAACAAGTTAAAAACAAGAATAACCTGCTCAATATAATCGAGATAGGGTAAGTAAACTTGCGTAATTATAATCGAGATAGGGTAAGAAAACTTGCATCCAACGAAACAAGTTAAAGACAAGAACAACTTATTCACTATCAAAAGATAAGGTTTAGAAACTTGTCTTGCGTGTAAGCTAAACCATAATATTCGATTCACAATATCCTATACACGTATCATTAAGACTACCAATACTCTGTATATAAATAAGTACCTATTTCATGTATGGCTTGATTTTGAACCACATAATCAAGTTACATCAATAACATAATAATAACACTCGCTAGGTATTAATAACATGCTCATTCTTAGCACTATAATACCATAATAACAAATTATACATCTTTAACAATCATAGTATTGCATTATACCAACAATTATAGACTCTATGTAAAAGCTCATTCCCGACCCTCTCGCTAACTTAGGCGTTGTGGCGCCACGATTTATCTTGTGGGCGGCGTTATGACAGCAGTGTTAACTGCAATGGCCAAGTTGGCACTGCGTCACGAGGTTTGGGGCTGCGACACTGATTTTGGAGCTAAAGCGCCGAACTTACAGAACGGGACACGAAGAATAGAACAACTAGTTTTTAATGGTTTAATGGCTTCTAGCAGCTAAATTAACACATATAACTTATGTAAATTACACATAACATTTACCCATCATACATATACCAATTTAAAACAACTAAACAACAACCTTAGAAAGATTAAATCCTTGAATGCCATATTTTTAAACAAAAACTCCATTTTTGACATTTATTTGACACAGTGAACACGATAACCACCATTATAAACCAAATTGATTCCTTTTAACTATATTCTCTTCGTTTCTTACCAAATTTAACATACTCAAGGTTCAATTTCACATTTAGCTCACAATCAAATATAAATTTTGGTACTCCTACAAGCCATGTTCATATTTATATTCACTGTAAAACCAATTCCTTTCTTGCAGACGTAATTTAGCATACTATCATATATATATGTTCAACATATAATCACATATATATATGCTAGTTATAACAATTACATGTACACATAATTTCAAAACCAATTATAAAAATATGGATTACATAAATTTTATAAAGACTTTATACACAGTGAAACTCAAGAACACAAAGACTTAGGAATTATGGCGTAAAACATATATGTTATTAAGTATTTAACATACCTTTTGTTGCTTTAAAATCCTTGCTAACCACTGAGAATCGCTTAAAAACTCAGAACTTTCTCTCAAATTCTCTTTGAAAACCTTCTTTTCTTTTCTCTGTAACTTTCTTCTTAGGCTTAGGTTTAGACCAAATACACTATACGTAAAATTAAACAAAACTAACGCACCATTTTCAATTGTCTAAAAACTGACGCTACTAATGACCTTATTAAATCAACGGTTACCAAAAAACTATTATATTTTATTTATTTAATTTATATTATTAAAATTCAAAAATCCTAAAGCCATAAGGCTCTGTTTGGCAAAACTCTTTAAAAATTAAAGACTGAATATCTTTAAGCCTTGTTTGGCAAAACTAAATTAAACTCCTTTAATTTATTTTAATATCTCATTTATAGCATAGTTATTTGTCACAGTTTTATTCCCAAATTAAATTAAAGTATTATAATAACTCATTTAATCCCTATCAATTCTCTAATTTAATTATTAACTTAAATAAGAATATTATCTTATAATAATTAATTTCCTTAACTGCTTAATTATTTATTTAACAAATAATTAACCATACCAAATCAAATTAAACAAATATTTATTCAACAATAAACACATCCATTAAATATTTATATAACTCAATAAATATTTAAAATTATAATTTAAAATTTTGGATTGTTACAATAGTAGGTCCCACTCGGAACTCCCACTAAAGCCTAAGTAGGTCCATTTTTAGATTGAGATCCAAACTTTAATTATTTAGAGGTGATTATAAACTATTTCGTTTTTTTTCGATTTTTCAGTATTTATAGAATTTAAAATTTTTATTACCGCTATCGGTACCGAAAAGTATAAAAAAAATCAAAAAATGGTACCGAAAAAACCGAAACAAAAAAAAACCGGTATCACCGGTATCGGTTCAACCGGTTCGGTAAAAAACCGAAAAAACCAAATTTTTTGAGCACCCCTACCCGCTGGGGCGGAAATTTAGAGAGCAAAACCACAACCGGGGCGGGGGTACGGGAAAAAGCCAGAGTCCTAGTTCAGTTGGAATGTTGTTGTAACGTGAAGGCTAGTGGTTCGCATGACTTGGAACAGTGTGGCATCAAATTAAGTCAGAATACGTGTCTTAGGCACATAATTAACAACAACAACAAATGGAGATTGATCATACAATCAATTAAGATCCTTGAAGCTTAAATTTGAGCAAGAACATTGGAGGAAGAAATTGAAGGAGAAAATCACGATAATTGGAGATTGGAGTAGAGAAGAAGGGTGGTTCTGGATTCATTTTTTTCTTTAATTCATTACTTGTAATTGGGATGATGACTACTTTAATAATTTCAATTATGTTGAACTAAATTCTTTATTAGGCTTATGACGAATCTTTTGGTTAAACAATGATTTTGTAGCTTTGAATTTCAATTTAATAATCTATCTTTCAGTTTATCTATAATGATTTGTGTTTGAATTTATGAATTGCTTGATCACCAATTCTGTGTGGAATTATATGGACTCGAGAGATGAAGTATGACTCTAGACTTGGTCATTATAACATGTGTTCTTGAATTCTGTGAATGAATAGAATCTTGATGAATGTTAGGGTAGAGATATGCTTAACATCACATGTAATCAGATAGAGAACTGGAATTTAAACCTTCTTTGATTGTAATTCACATAGAGAGATAGTGAATTAGTTGATTAAGGTGTTTAGCTTAATTCTATCTAATTTGTGGATTTAAGTTAATATGGTATTAGTGCATTGGCATTTGGCTAGTTCTACTTGAGTGTTCTTGATTACTAAACTGGGATAGTGAATTGAACTGGAATAGGGTGTAATAATCAGAGTGATACTTGAAGTGAAGTCGTAAGCCTAATTCTCCATTATTTGTTTGAAACTATAGTTGTTGAGTTTGTTGATTGCTTAGTATTTTTATGTTTTTAATTGTTAATAATTATAATCATTGAATTAGATAGTTTAATAAAATTTGGAATAATATAGAGTTGGTAATTGTTAGGATTAATTTCTTATTAAGTCTCTGTGGGAACGATACTTGACTTACTCTTTATTACTTGTTGACCACGTACACTTGCGTGTAAGCGTATATAGATTTTACCCAACTGGCCCGTAGTGCATAGATAAGCTGTTGATTGGTATGATTATGAACATGAATTATTTGGTATAATCATGACCTGTAATGTTACAAATGATGTGGTAAAAGTCCTCATTGGCCTGAAGTGCATTGATGGACAGTTGTTGATATGATCATTACTATGCGTTCTCTTCGGCCAAGGGTGCAAAGATGAATTGTTGTTTGGCATGATCATGACCATTGGTGATAATAACGAATATCCTTGGCCCATAGTGCATGAATAATTCGTGGATGTGATAATAATGAATATCCTTGGCCTGTAGTGCATGGATAATTCAGTGATGTAGATTATTTATTAAGTTGAGTCTCAACGATAAAATTGATGATAAACTTTTAAATCATATAAGATAGTAGATATCATGCTCTACTTGACTCTTCTAATGGATTGTTTGTTCCGCTGCAGTAAAACTTGTTGTCTATTGTATTCTATCAGTTGTTATACTATTGAAGGCTAACGATAATTTATTCTACATTATCTTAGTCATAATATTTTTTATTGGGCTAGTTGAGTTCACCCATTTCTTTCATTGTTCTCTTCAGGAAATGCGAATATAGCTGGGACTAGTCAGGGAATGGAGTGATGGTCCAAGATGATTGATATAGTAGTCCTCACTCTTCTATAAGAATAGTGTGATAATAATTGTAATGAGGACTTATTTTGTGTTTGGATATTGTCTAGGAGATAATATTCGTATTAAAACTCACAGCTTATGTTTTGTTGTATTCTGCACGACACTTAACAATGGTATAAATTAAGTTTGTATTTGGATTATGTACCATGTATTTGGCGACTCAGACTGGGTGATGTATACCTTTTTTGGGGGCATCACAGGAAGATACCCGGATTTGGAGGCGCCACATGACTTCACGATAAGCGGATCCGGATACAGTGAACTTCTGATGCATCATTTACCATATTAATTAAGGTTGGGTGACGATATGTAATATAACAAGAACACGAGTACACGACATACAAATGATACAATATAATAAAGAGAATTAATAAAATTAATCTCAAGTATAAATGATATTCTTGTTATAAACACGTCTTATTAACAAAAATAGAGACGAAGGCATAATTGTTTTTTGAAAGGGCCATAATATATTACTGTAAAATCATGAATAATTTAATGAGGTTCAAAATATCATGTCCAATCCAAATTTTATAAACAAATTTATGCGTTCTAACTAAAATAAGATTTCTTTAGATTGTAGTAAATATAGACGTTTTATAATACACAAAGTGGAGTAAAGAGAGATCATAAATTTTGATATTTGTGTAACTGATACTAAACAAATGGAAAAAAGTGATATTTATTAATAGGTCTATATTTCAAATCGACTTTTTTTTATATATAAAAAAAATCTCTTATTTTTGGAAGAGAAAAAGTATTTTCATATATTTGTTTTTCAAAGAATATTATATGTACTTTATTTTTTTGATAAATCTTGGTAGCCTAAAGTAAAAATATCAAAATTTTATAGGCTTAATTATTTTTTCAAAAAAAACCGTAAGATGACACGGGCCCTTCGAGCCCTATGTTAGCTGTCCGGGCCTTAAGCTAACTCCATCCCTAAACAGAAATAACTTGTTAAACATGTGTTATTAACATATTGACATATTTAATACCATCAAACACACTTATTTAAAATAAGTAGATAATAAATATGATGGGAATAATGGCCATACATAGCTGTATATATTTTATTTGTGCACAATCTGTCAAAATTACATCATTTTGGCATATTTATTTTGATTTCTAATTCGACAAAAAAGAAGCTGATCAGTGGTTTTTATACCTACGAATCTTGTATTGTTAAGCTTAATTATAGATATCTTCGAGTCTTTTTAGTATCTTTTTATTGTTTTTATTTGTATTTCTTGTAGGATGGAGTTGGAGGGACAAATTGGTCATTTGGAAGAAGAAAAGGATTAAAAATCATTAAAATTGGAGTTGAATGACATTTTTGTAAATACTTGAGTGCAGTGTCTCAGCGCTTTAGTGCGCTTGGATTCTGATAAACCTAGCCTTAGGCCTCGATCCAAAAACTGCTTTATTTTGCTGCAAGTTGGAATTTAATGCCAAACAGGAATCTGGATGAGGGTATGGACCAATACAAATAGGAAAAGATGTATGGAGTAAATTATCACTCAATTTTCCAAGAGAATTGCATAGAGAACAATGAGGGAAAACATGAAGGAGGATTGCAAAGGCTGAAGATCAGAGAGAGTCTAAGAGCAAATTCAGAGTTTCTTCTTCTCTTCTTTAGTTTTTATTCTTTGTAATTATCTGGGATGTTTGGATTATTAATTTGGATGATGTTTTCATTAATTATTATGAACTAAATTTTAAGTAAGATTGCAACAAAACTTGGTATGTAGTTTAAATTAAACCTTCCCATGAAAGTTCATTTTTATTGAATTATTTATTATATCTTGCATTTATTGATTAATTATTTGGCCAACAATTACTGTGATAATCTATATAAAATTGGAAAATGGAGTATAGATTTAGATCTAGATATAATAACATATGTTTATATAATCTGAATAGGGTTAATATGATTAACATGTAGGATATGAATATACCTATACGCCTTTTTTATTCATCGAAAGAAGTTGTGCTTAAAACCATAAGTAACTTGATTCATATAGGAATATAGTGAGTGGATTGATTAGGGTGTTGTTTGTAATTATGTGTCTTAAAGATCGTATTTAGGAGGATTTGTTCACGTATCTTTGGAAGAAGTGTGTGAATACTATAAAGCATTCTTGGATAATGATTTGTATTAATTAACTGTATTAAATGCGAAGTAATTTTATTTAAATGAAATATCAAGGGAAGTTGTAATATTAACATTTTAAATCTGCAGTTAATCTTGCGATATTTTTATCTTAGTAATTAGTTTTGTTAATTTTAATTTTCAAATCACAACCAATATTTTATAGTTTATATTAGGAGTAATTAAATTAGAATTAGTAATTGATAAATATTAATCTATTTCCTCAAGGGAAAGATATTTTTCTTATCATTGTATTACTTGTTGACCACGTATACTTGCTGTAGACACTCGAAATTTTCTATACACCTGTCACTAACCTTGCAGGAGGACAGATTCGTCTTTCAAGAGAGAATCCTGGAAGACAGTTCATATCCATTCCTGATACCACCGAAAGTTCAGCATCAGCCCCGGAACACACACCGAGAGTAACAATTCCCAACCTCGGAGATAACCCCGAGGCGTGCAGATCCAATACTGGAACACACACCGGAGAAGACCAAATTAATCTCGGAGATAACCCCGAGGTATCCAGTCTCAGTCCCAATCATGGTGATAACCCTAAGAAATGCAATTCAGGCGATAACCTCAGAAATGTTTGTTTCAAATGCAACCAGCTTCAATCTCGGCGCTCAAAATGAGACCCCCAGTACCAACCCAGAGATAACATCGGGAGGACAGGCACACCTCAGAGTTAACACTGAGGACTTTTAACACTTGCAAGATCCAATCTCGTGAAGCTCGAGAAACGCGTCGCTTTATCGGACAAACCGCCGATAATAATCGATTAGGGCAACCTCATCATCTTGGCAACGCGATGCCACATCACGTCGTCTCATTATTTTATACACACATTTCTACACAACGATGTCCCACAAGAATCAGGGAAAACCAATCCCGAGTGACTATTGTGTGGGGTAACGGATAGAATTTGAAACTTGAAGATCGGAGGGCATCGTCCCATCTTCAATGACTTCGTACAAACTCTAATCCCATGCCATTGTACAACTCTCGACAACGGCGGTCCAAAATAGGTCTTATATACCTTAGTCGGATGCTCAGATTGTAATTCTGAAAGTTTGAGCGGACATTGCAGTGCCTACGTGCACGTACTACGAGACGACCTGACTTGAGAAACCCGGGGCAACTTGGCAACAAACATGAATACACTGCGGCTCCCCTCTATAAATAGAGGGCTTGGGGTGCCATTTTGAGAAGAGAAAGAGCGAGGAAGCCCTGTCAAATTTGCTCCGTACTTGCAATATAGTGAATGCTTTCCCATTTTAAACACCTGTGAGCTCATATATAGCTACTTTTGTACTTACAAAGCCAGTGTTTATCCACTTTAAAGATATAGAAGTCTTCTTTGGCAGCCCACTGTAAGCCTCCTTACACACTTTAAAGCTTTTCGCTTCATCTTTGCATACACCCTTCTTCACGTTGAGAGTTGTGTTGCGTGTGTTTGCCCGGACTTCGGTCCGTGGTTTTATTTCAGTTTGTATATACATATATATTTATATATATAGACTAACATTATCGAGTTATGCCTCGATTGAACCTGAACTTGATGCGAGCGTTTATTTTATATATATATATATATATATATATATATATATATATATATATATATATATATATATATATATATATATATATATATATATATATTTTCATCCCTTTGGAATTTCCTCCGTGGTGGTTGATAGCTTTTACTGACTTTATTTACGTTTAAATCACTTTGGAGTTTCCTCCGTGGCGGTTGATAGCTTTTATATCTTTAATTACATTTTCTGATCCCCCATGGAGGCGCTTCATGGTTGGTGATCATGTCTGTATATATATATTTATAGCTTTTATATATATACCTGCTTACTGCTTTCATACAAATTGCGGTATCATCATAAAGCGCTAGGAATCATGTGATCACAGATTCAGCCTATTGGATCTAGATTCGGTTCCCGTGATGGACATTTTCAACTGTAAGCAGCTTGTAAACTATTCTGCGGTGTCTGGTTTTCCTCTGATGGTTTCCATACCCACGAGAAAGTCGGCATTATTTTGTATATTATTTTCGTACGGATGCCTCACATCTGTAAAATAAAATCAATCCAGCCGAACACTTAATAAAATAGAAGTGTAAAAGGTCTCAATTACTATGGAGCATCAGGGTTTGAAAAGCTTTTTTTTATAAAGCATCATTGATATATCTTGCTAAAAAATGAATTTTTACATAAATTCGAACCCTGTGTATATAGGTACGAACGAGGCCTCGTACCACTTCCAAATAATAGCACATTGACACACACACACACACACACATATTCAGATAATAGTTTCTTGAAAAGAGGCGGTCACCGTGGTAACACGGATGTCGGGGGGTGCCTAACACCTTCCCTCCGCATAATCAAGTCCCCGGACCCTAATGAATCTTGGTTTCACCGACCCGTTTAGCAGTGTCACATCACTGGTTCAATGTGCAAACCTTTTCTCGGTTGTGTTAGTACAACCATTTAAAAAATGAACTGACGACTCTTAATAGTCCATCATCGACATTATACATGTCGGACCTTTTTTATTTATTTTTTCAAACAAATCTCACCTAAAATGAGAACACCAAAGAACAAGTAACGGAAAGGGACATTTAAAAATCCCGACGTCGATAGGTGGCGACTCTGCTGGGGACTCAGTAAGAGGACTTAAGCCGCTATTACAATCTTTTCAAAACTGTTATCTGCTTGTGTGTGGATGTTGGATTTACATTTGATGAATGTGTATGAATGCATTTCCTTATTGCACTTAGTGCTTCGCACCGTGTCTGCTTGTGATATTAGTGCTTCGCACATGTCATCATTTTCATACGGTGAGACGCGATGTATGTGAATGTATGTTGTGTGGTCCCTCCACCAGGAGGCTATCCCGTCGGTGTTTGATTACTGGACTCGTGGGAAGACTAATTCCCCGAGGCTCAGGAAAGGCACCACCCAAATTTACTCCAGTTGAAAGACCGGATTAACTTCCCGTTGAGTAAATTGCGATGATTTGGGAACCTTAATGCCAAAAAGCCGTGAGAGTAACCTAAGATAGGTCAGCCTCTAATAAACCCAAAACGGAGGAAAGTCTCTTCATGCTCTCTCATTTCAAACACAATTACTTGTAATTACATTACATATATATCTCCATGTAATGAGAAATATGAAGAAATGTGTACACATACATAACATGCTATCCTGTATTACTAAACAGCTGACATCTGTTTTGCAGGATAAAATTCCTAAAATGGACACATCACATAGCATGTTATTATACACACATTCCCTAAAGACTAAACTATGCAAGTCTTTTGCAGGGAACCAATCGGACCTACTACCCTCATTAAAATCCAAAAAGTCATAAGCCTACAATCAATCATGTCGTCATCGACGGTGATCGACCTTAATCCAGATTTCTGAGAAAGAATTCGACGGATTAAGCAAACAAATTACAGATTTGGCTATCCTAATCAAAGAACTACACCAGTCTACTCAGGGTCCAAAAATACCCATACATGCTGAATCCTCTACACAAGGGGGAAACCAGGTCATCACAATACCTGAACTGCAGTTGGACACGACCAACAAAACTCATGATGCTACCTGTGAGACCCCAGATTTTATGAATAAATATTTAATTTTCTCGAAATAAGTTTTTAATATTATGGTGTGGATTTGATATAATGTTATAGTCGTGGGTAGTATTTATAAATTTTGCAAAGTATGCAAGCTGTTATATAATATTCGATTGGTCGGGGAATATTCGTTTTATCAGGGAATATTCGTTTTATCAGGGAATATTCGTACAACGGCACAATCATTGGTGGACCCCGCAACGAAATTATTGTCGAATTGAGAAAACGACAAAAATATTTTTATAACGGCGGAAGTTTTACCGTTAAAACTGTTGAACTACTCGGTAGTAAAAGTACAGTAATACGCGTGGTTGCATAGTAGCACACGGTATTGATTATTGATACTTATGTGATAAGTCACTCAGTTTTGTTTTATTAGTATTATTAATGTAATAAAATAGAAAAACTTGTTATATAAAACATAATACTTTTATAAAGTTATTTGTTTTATTAGACAATAATTAGAATATATTATATTTTATTATGCATAGTGTCTGCATAGTGTTTTGCATAGTAATATCTTATAGAATACTTTTATAAAGTTATTTGTTTTATTAGACAATAATTAGAATATATTATATTTTATTATGCATAGTATTGCATAGTGCCTGCATAGTGTTTTGCATAGTAAAATCTTTTTATATAAAACAGAATACTTTTATAAAGTTATTCGTTTTATTAGATTATAAATAGGATATATTATATTTTATTTAAAAGATTTTGTTTTAAATTTGGACCGTCCGTTTAAAGTAAATCAATTTGGACCGTTCATGAATTAGTTACTATGTAGTCCATTCTTCTATAAATAGAAGCTCATTCCTTCATTATTTTTTACGAATTCACTGAAACTCTAGAGAGAGAATTCATCTTCTATAATCTTGAGCGTATTTCTTTAGAGTTGAAGAAAGCTTTGAATGTAGTGCAAGTTTTCTTCAAGTATATCCCTCACTTACTACTGGTCGGAATACTCTTCTTTTACTGGTGAAGAGATATTATTTGTTGTACTAAATAAGGGGTATTATTTCTTTCTTATTCATGAAGAGAACTTCATTATTCCATTCTTTATTATTACTGTTGAAATAACTTGTATCTGCGCCTACTCTATACTTGGTGAAATTCTTCGCTTTATTCCATTCTTTATTATTATGTTGGAATAACTCGCCTATGCAAAAGTAATCTTGTATACATGGTGAAATTCTTACATATTCTATTTTTATTATTACTGTTGGAACATCCATGCATGCGCGCTACGCATGACTTGGTTCGATTATTTATTATTCTCATTAGAACATCCCATGCGTGCTTTTACGCATGACCGGTTCCGCTTCTTTATTATTCTATTGGAACATCCATGCATGCGGTTTTACGCATGACCGGTTCGGATTCTTTATTATTCTCATTGGAACATCCATGCTGCATGCGAATTACGCGTGACCTAGTTCCATTCTTTATTATTCGTTGGAATAACTTTATGCATTGATCTCGCGCATGCATGGTGAATTATGTTATTATTCCATTCTTTATTATTCAGTTGGAATAACCTGTCTGTGCGGTCTATCGCATGCCTGGTGATTTCTTCTATTATTCCATTATTTATTATTCTGTTGGAATAACCTGTCTATGTGGATTATCACATGCATGGTGAATGATCCTTTGTATTCATTCCTTATTAAATTATGGAAATGATCTGTCTAAGTGGATTACTGCATGGCGGACGAAAATTCATTTACAGTTTCAAATATTCTCTTATACTCAGTTGGTTAAAGCTTTAACTTCTATACTCCATGAAATTAGTGGAATATCCTTGATATTTGCGCTTCATCCAGTATCTTTTTATGAAAATATTCTTCTGAGCATTCTTGAATTTTTACTCCACAAAGCAGTATCATCTTGACAATTTGGACATTATTGGTTCCTGGATAAATTAATTCTTGAACTTGTTTTATTGAATTATTATGTCATTGTCATCATCCTCATGTTTATAATATGTTGAAAGTCATATGTGGCCTGTAGTGCATAGATGGACTTGGTATGATTATGACCAGGGATTATTCCGTATAATCATGACCGTAATGTTACAAATGATGTGAAAAAAATCCTCATTGGCCCGTAGTGCATTGATGGACAGTTTTTGGTATGATTATGGCTATGGATTCTCTTCTACCAGGGTGCAAAGATGAATTGTTTTATGGCATGATCGGACCAGTTGATGAAAACACGATTATTTTTGGCCCGTAGTGCATGAATAATTCGTGGTCGTGATACTAAAGAATATCCTTGGCACAGAGTGCGAGGATGATTTGATGATGTGGATTATTTATTAAGTCGAGTCTCAAATGATAAAAGTGATGAAAAACCTTTTAAATCATAGAAGATAGTAGATTTTATTCTCTACTTGACTCTTCTAATGGATTGTTTGTTCACCTGCGCTTAAACTTGATGTTTATTATATTTTATCGCTTTAACTTAGTTGAAGGCTAACTTTAAATTATTACAGTATTATCTTAGTCATAATATTTCTTAGTGGGCTAGTTGAGCTCACCCTTTTTGCTTTCATTGTTCTCTTGTGAAATGAGAACGTGCGAGGGACTAGTCGAGGAAACAGAGTGATGGTCCTAGATGGTGCATTAGTAGTCCTCACTATTCTGTGAAATAGTGTGATAATAAATGTAATGAGGACCCCATTGAGTTTGTATATTGTCTAGATGACAATATTTGTATTAAAACTCACAGCATATGTTTGGTCGTATTTTCCACTACTGTTGTATTATTAAGTTGTATTTGAATTTTATACCATGTATTTGACGACTCAAGATGGGTGATGTATACCTATTTTTGGGGGCGTCACAGTTGGTATCAAAGCTTAGGGATATGATCCATGGCTGAGATGTGAGACGAGAACTAGGAGGGGAGAGACGGGGAATTTCTTCTCTAGTATGACCTACCTAAGTTTATTTGGTATTTAATTGGTCGGTTAGAGTATAGGGATAATATGTGATATGTCAATTAACCCTTGTATTGTGATAGTGTTTGAGAATGGCATTTGAAAATGTTGAGATAAGCAATGGAGCAAAATAATATGACCGTGTCGCAATACGAGGCTAAATTTGTGGAGTTATCCCGATTTGCATCCCATTTGGTCGATAATGAGGAGCGAATGACGCGAATGTTTCTAAGAGGTTTGAAACCCGATATACGTCAATACCTCATTTCTCACAAACTTTGTTTATATTCAGATGTTGTGAATAGGGCTCAGTTAAGGGAGCGCGATAATGAGTAATCACAACCAAAAGGTAATGACCAGCAACACGCGATAATAATCATACCGGTGGCAACGGCCATCGGAACAATGATAACCATTGTGGGGGAAATTATCATGCCAAGAATGGTAACCACTTCGGTGGTAATCATGGCCAAGACAATAAGAATGGACATTTCAAGAAGAGGAGATTCAATAATGACGGAAAGACGTCAGCATCAGCACCCATTGTTAAGGAAGGAGAACGACCACCTATCATATGCTTCAAATACGGAGGGGATGGACATATCAGACTAAACTATCCACAGCCTTCCAAGGTATGATTTAGTTGTGGAAAAGATGGTCACATAGCTCGATTTTATCCTATAGCGAAATCAAGTCCAGCTGGGACGGTGGCACCAAAGGCGGATACGGACAAAACAAAGTCGGTGGTTTTAGGGAGAGCATTTTTCGTGACTTCTCAAAGATTGAGTAACCCGAACGAAGTTAGCACGGGTTAGTTAATTATAAATTCTTGCGACGTTTATACCTTATTAGATACCAGTTCTACCCATTCTTTTATCTCTCTTGCTTGCGCTCAACGTTTAAATTTAACTCCAGAGAAGTTAGACTTTAACTTATTGGTTGAAACTTCGTTAGTAGAAACCTTCGTTACCTCCACTGTTTATAAATCTTGTTGATTCAAATCGACACTTTCACGTTACCTGTCGATCTTATCTCTTTGAAGATACTTGCCTTGGATGTGATTTTAGGGATCGATTGGTTAACTACTCATCAAGCTTTTCGTAAGGTTGTTAGCTTTCATATTCCTAACCAACCTGTTATGTGAATTCAAGCAACCAAACCACTAAAGTCAATCATTGTCATATCAAGCCATAAGTAAAGAACCCCGGTCCTTTCGTTGTTGACTTCCTTGTGTGGAATGCACCGAAGCCAGACTTTCTGTAGGGGACGTTGTGAATGACGATGGCAAGTTGATAGGTATCAATAAGACGTGTTATCCAAGTCTTGGATAAGAGTCACAGTTTTGAATGATATTTCTATTGTTAATAAATTTCCTGACGTATTCCTGAAGGACTTCTTAGCCTACCCCTAGAGCATGAAATCAAATTTTGTATTGACCCCAGTACAAAACCCATTTCTAAAACCCTCAAATATTTCTTCAACTAAAATGAACGTAACATGCTCCAAAGACGTTGGCTCGAGCTGTTTAAGATTACGATCATACCATTCAATATCATCATGGAAGAGCGAACGTTGTAGCTGACGCGTTGAGTAGAAGATCGTATGCATTTACTAGTGCGATGTTGTTAACACAAAACCCATTTCATATAACTTATAAATGATGAAAATAGAGTTAAAGACTCTAGGGACCCACGTGAAGATAACGAATATACGAGTAGAATCGACTTTAATCGATAAAGTTAAAGCCGCTCAAGCTACACACCCTGAGCTGATGAATGTGAAGAAGAAGGTTCAAGAGGGCGTTATTCTAGAAGCAATAATCGACGAAGAGAGGAAATCTCAACCCTCAATTTAATTGGCCCATTTGAAATCCTTGATGAAGTAGGAACTGTGGCCTATAGACTCGTTTTACCGCCAATTATGTTGCGTGTTCAGAACGTTTTTTTTATGTATCGATGTTACGTAAATATGTGGACAACCCGAACCACATTATTAAATTAGAACTAAACGATATAGCAGAAGATTTAACATGTAAGACCCCAAATTTTATGAAATAAAAATATTCAAATTTTCTTATAATTACTATTCATGAGTTACTATTCATGAGTTACTATTCATGAATTACTATTCATGAGTTACTATTCACGAGTTACTATTCACGAGTACTATTCACGAAGCATGATATTTTTTTTACGTAAGAAGGCACTACTTAATAATTGTTACAGTAATTACTGTTCAATATTTTATTTTATCGATTCAATAATTGGTACGTTGATATTTTATATTATTGTTGTTTTAATAATTGTCACTACACAGTATTTTCCATTATCGGAGCAATAATTCATATTATCTGAATAATATTATTAGATAACATTATTGAAAATGTCTAGAAAGTTATGTCTAAGGAGAGATTTGGTCACCTAATTGTGTGCCAGTAAGTAGAAATTCTTATTGGAAAGCCCCTCTTTCTCAGGAGCAAATTTCTGTTGTCAATATTATGATTCTGTAATATTATTTGTGAATAATTAATTATTGATTTATATGATAAGGAAAATATTCATTTTATGTGGATATAGATGGAGAAAATTTTTAATGTGACAATTGTTGAAAATTGATATTTTATCTTTTCTTATAAAATAATTCATTTAAATATATTATAATATTTTAATAATATAATAATGGTGATATTTTTACAATGAATGTGTGATATATGAGTAAATGAGGAGGAAGAGTATTTTTGTTACAAAAAAATGTTTAACACATGTTTTGTGTGTCGGTGGACCCCATTTCTTGACTGAAATTTGATTATAGCACATAAAATCGCTCGTATGTGATTTTGGTCAATTTACATTTGGAATTTGGAAAAACTTAAACTTACAAAGTTGTAGAGAATTAAATTTCCTATGGAAGGACATAAGATTTGAATTTTTCTGATAAAGGGGCTATTTATTATGAATTATTGAAGTTCTGGAATATTGAATCTGAATTGATTTTGTTTAAAACATGTTTTTCTAGAAGGTGGGCCCCATAATTATACTTTTGCATGTGGGAAATGCTGGAATCTGAATTCAACTTGTGCGTATGAAATTTGTTATATAAATATATTATTTTATTAAATTTTCTGCTTTGGTGTTCTAAGCATTTTCTTATAAATAGGGTGCTTAGGTTAGAATTGAAAATCACACCAGAAACTGAAGTTTTCTCTCTCTATAATATCGATCATATTTTTGTGAGTATTTAGATATCTTGAGTGTTGCTATACGGTGCAAGTTCGTTCAGCGTTATATCCGACATTCCAGTATTGCTCTTTTGAGGTAAGGGATAGTAAGGGATTTTAAGGGTTATTATATTTTTCAGTTTCGAAATTTTTACGAACCTTCAAAAATTCTTGAAAAATTTGAAATGATAATTTGATGAGTTTTGTTGATTGTGTCCAAAAATTGCGATTTTTTGATATATAGATTAAGAGTTATGGATTTTATGAGAAAAAACTATTTTAAAAGTAAACACTTATAACTCCTTGTGGTTAACTCCAAAATTGATGAAATATTTATTGGGAGTACATGTATATAACAGAAGTATACCGTGTAATTTTTAGAATTTTTGGACAAAAGTACAATTTATGATAAATGTCTAAATATTTGGAAGTTTTGGACATATGAAAAATAGTAAATGAATTTTAAAAATTCTGAGAAAAATATATGTTCAATATGGGACTATATTATGCTAAATCCCATAAAAGAAATATTTTTGGAACTGATTTGGTATTTTTCATGAAAATGGTCTAGTTATGAGTAAATAAATTAAATATGTTATGTGAAGTAAGAAATTTGGAAAATAGGATTTTAAGGCTTGAGAATCCTATATAAGGTATATGCAGAATTTTGATAAGGGTTTTGGTTATTGGTGATAAAATCTTATGAGTTTGGCATTTTAGAATGATTAAATGCATTAATTAGTAGAGTATAAACAATTAAAATAAATTGTTTATAAGTTTAAGAAATGATTAAGATATTGTGGTAATATTAATAATATTAGATTATGAGATTATTAAGCGATTTATAACATTTGGATTAAGGTGTTATGAAATCATTGATTTATGAATCTTGCTCTTGAAATTAAATGTAGTTGTTGATCCTATTATTTTTATTATCATATATAACATTTTTATAACCTTGGTGATGGAATTTTTCTTTGACTTGAGTGTAAAGATGGGTAAAGTATTGGTATGATCGTGACTATGGGTTCTCTTTGGCCAGTAGTGCAAAGTTGAATTGTTGACTAGTATGATCATGACCATTGAATTTACAATGGAATATTTTTTAGCTTAAGTGCAAGCTGAATTGATCAACATGGTTATAATTATGGTTTATATAAATTCTAAAATGATTATGTATTTCTTTGAGATATGAATGTCTATGGCCTGTAGTGCAAAGATGACCTGTTGTTGAATATCTTTGGCCTGTAGTGCAAAGATGACATGTTGTTGAATATCTTTGGCCTGTAGTGCAAAGATGACATGTTGTTGAATATCTTTGGCCTATAGTGCAAAGATGAACGGTTGATGAATATCTTTGGCCCGTAGTGCAAAGATGAATTTATTAGTATGATTATAAACATGAACTGTGATTTGGTATAACCATGATCTTTGATGTTTCAGGTAAAGACAGGTGATGAAAATTATCTTCGTTCCGAATGCTAAAAAGGAATTTAGAACTACAATTATGATTATGAGTTATTCACATGATTGTGGACAGGAACTGTTGATTGATGTTACAGGGTTAAAACTTTGTTGGTGGACTTTTAACATGGAGAAGATAATAGACTTTATGGTCTATTTGACTCTTATAATGGATTGCTCGTTCCGCTGTAACTATGGTTGAAATTTTTTATCATCTACCATATGTTCTAAATCTCTAATTTATTATTGATGAAGGCTATTGAGAATTTAATTATCTTTAGTCATAATATTCCTTACTGAGCTAGTTGTGCTCACCCTTTTGCTTCACAATTCCTTCGTGTAATAAGAGTGTAGGTGGGTCGAAATGGGGGGTAACAGGAATAGAATCTATGGTCTCTAGTCGTGGGAGGTTTTCCCTAAACAGTATAGAAAAGTGGGTTATATTTTATACATCATTTAGTAGTTATATTTGGTGAACCAAATAGGGTGAGGCGAACCCAACGTTTGGAAGGGTGTTTTTCCACTATCATACAAGATGTCTAATGACATGCGACTTCGTGTTATCATAAGACAAGGTTGTGCACATCCACTTGCTGAGTATATCTACAAGCACTGCCTATATGATCTTGGAGTTTGGTTGAAGTATAATTCTCAATTAGAGACGGTGGAGATAATGATATGTCAAGAGAAGACTCACCATTGGAAAGAATATGATAGTAATCTTCTCGTTTTTCTTTGGGGTTTATTGGGTCAACCAAGGATAATTCTGTGGGAATATGATATCTATCATAACCTAGACGCATGGCCTCCCATGTACGAAGGTTTCCTTGAGCACTTCCCAAAGATTTTAATTTCTAAAACAGTTATTGAATGTACCTTTATGTAAGGTGCCATTGTGACGTACTATCCAAGGTTGGGACATGAGTCACATTTGGTATATATTTGTATCAAAACTCACAACATATGTGTTGTTATATTTTGCACGACAATTGTAGTAATAAAGTTGTAGTTATTTTCTGTACCATGTTTTTGGCGACTCAGAATAGGTTGGTTGGATTGGACCTATTTTGAGGGTGTCACATAACGTATGAGGAGATACGTGTTAAAATCTTGGATAAGAAGGATCGTATTCAACACTCAAAGGTTATACCTCAAGAGTTAGAATTTGAAATGAAGTCAAGGTATCCTCATCTCTTCGGCATACCAGGTATGTACGTAAATTTCGAGGGTTAAATTTCATAAGGAGGGGAGATTGTGAAACCCCAGATTTTATGAATAAATATTTATTTTTCTGGAAATAATTTTTTAATATTATGGTGTGGATTTGATATAATGTTATAGTCGTGGGTAGTATTTATAAATTTTACAAAGTATGCAAGTTGTTATATAATATTCGATTGGTCGGGGAATATTCGTTTTATCGTGGAATATTAAATAAATGGCACAATCATTGGTGGATCTCATGACGGAATTATTTTCTTGATTGAGAAAATGACAAAAATATTTTTATAACGGCGGAAGTTTTACCGTTAAAACTGTTAAACTACTCTCGAAGTAAAGTACGATGTCTGGCGTGGTTGCATAGTAGCACACAATATTGATTATTGATGCTTATGTGATAAGTCACTCGATTTTGTTTTATTAGTATTATTAATGTAATAAAATGTAAAAGCTTTATATAAAAAAATGTAATACTTTTATAAAGTTATTTGTTTTATTAGACAATAATTAGAATATATTATATTTTATTATGCATAGTATTGCATAGTACATGCATAGTGTTTTGCATAGTAATATATTTTTATATAAAACAAAATACTTTTATAAAGTTATTTGTTTTATTAGACAATAATTAGAATATATTATATTTTATTATGCATAGTGTTGCATAGTGCATGCATAGTATTTTGCATAGTAAAATACTTTTAATATAAAACAAAATACTTTTATAAAGTTATTCGTTTTATTAGATTATAAATAGAATATATTAGATTTTATTTAAAAGATTTTGTTTTAAATATGGACCGTCCGTTTAAAGTAAATTAATCTGGACCGTTCATGAATTAGTTACTATGCAGTCCATTCTTCTATAAATAGAAGCTCATTCCTTCATTATTTCTTACGAATTCACTGAAACTCTAGAGAGAGAATTCTTCTTCTATAATCTTGAGCGTATTTCTTTAGAGTTTCAGAAAGCTTTGAGCGTAGTGCAAGTTTTCTTCAAGTATATCCCCATCCTACCCGTCGGAATACTCTTCTTTTACGGTAAGGGATATTATTTGTTGTACTCGTAAGGGGTATTATTTCTTTCTTATTCATGAAGAGAACTTCATTATTCCATTCTTTATTATTCTCGTTGGAATAACCTTTTATACGCTGCTACTCTATACTTGGTGAAATTCTTCATTATTCCATTCTTTATTATTATGTTGGAATAACCTTCTCATGCAAAGTACTACATACATGGTGAAATTCTTACATTATTCCATTTTTATTATTCGCCGGAACATCCATGTCATGCGTTATGCATGACCGGTTCTGTTATTTATTATTACGCTGGAACATCCTCGTCTGCGGCGTTTATGCATGACCGGTTCCATTCTTTATTATTCTCTTGGAACATCCCCGGTCATGCATGCGGTTTACATGACCGGTTCGGTTCTTTATTATTTTGTTGGAACATCCTGACTGTGCAGATTACGCATGACCTAATTTCATTCTTTATTATTCTGTTGGAATAACCTGTTTGTGCGGTCTATCGCATGCATGGTGATTTCTTCTGTTATTCCATTATTTATTATTCTATTGGAATAACTTGTCTATGTGGATTATCACATGCATGGTGAATGATCCTTTGTATTCATTCCTTATTAAATTGTGGAAATGATCTGTCTAAGTGGATTACCGCATGGCGGACGAAAATCCATTTGTAGTTTCATATATTCTCTTATACTCAGTTGGTTAAAGCTTTGAATTCTATACTCCATGAAATTAGTGGAATATCCTTGATATTTGCGCTTCATCCAGTATCTTTTTATGAAAATATTCTTCTGAGCATTCTTGAATTTTTACTCCACAAAGCAGTATCATCTTGACAATTTGGACGTTATTGGTTCCTGGATAAATTAATTCTTGAACTCGTTTTATTGAATTATTATGTCATTGTCATCATCCTCATGTTTATATTATTTTGAAAGTCATCTGTGGCCTGTAGTGTATATATGGACTTGGTATGATTATGACCAGGGATTATTCGGTATAATCATGACCGTAATGTTACAAATGATGTGAAAAAAATCCTCATTGGCCCGTAGTGCATTGATGGACAGTTTTTGATATGATTATGGCTATGGATTCTCTTCGGCCAAGGTTACAAAGATGAATTATTTTATGGCATGATTTGGACTGTTGATGAAAATACAATTATCTTTGGCCCGTAGTGCATGAATAATTCGTGGATGTGATACTAAAGAATATCCTTGGCCTGTAGTGCAGGGATGATTTGATGATGTGGATTATTTATTAAGCTGAGTCTCAGCGATAAAAGTGATGAAAAACCTTTTAAATCATAGAAGATAGTAGATTTTATTCTCTACTGACTCTTCTAATGGATTGCTTGTTCACCGCAGCTTAAACTTGATGTTTATTATATTTTATCAGTTTAACACTGTTGAAGGCTAACGATAAATTATTCTGCATTATCTTAGTCATAATATTTCTTAGTGGGCTAGTTGAGTTCACCCTTTTGCTTTCATTGTTCTCTTCAGGAAATGAGAACGTAGCAAAGACTAGTCGGGGAACAGAGTGATGGTCCTAGATGGTGCATTAGCAGTCCTCACTATTATGTGAAATAGTGTGATAATAAATGTAATGAGGACCCCATTGAGTTTGTATATTGTCTAGATGACAATATTTGTATTAAAACTCACAGTATATGTTTGGTCGTATTTTACACTACTGTTGTATTATTAAGTTGTATTTGAATTTTGTACCATGTATTTGGCGACTCAAGATGGGTGATGTATACCTATTTTTGGGGGCGTCACACTGCCCATCACACTGGAGATCCAGACACCGGTGACATAAAAAAGAAAGTCCTCCAAATGGAAGAGACCCTTCGTGCTATCAAATAAATTGGAGTAAACGGGAGTGTTTCATATGCTGACCTTTGTATATTCCCTGGTGTTCATTATCTAGAAAAATTTAAAACTCCTGACTTTGAAAAATATGATGGATTAGGAGATCCTTACATACATTTAAAGGTGTTCATTGGAGAACTTGGATCTTATGTAGAGGACGGAAAGCTCAGAATGTAGCTGTTCCAAAAGAGTCTAACTGGTGAAGCCCGTTCGTGGTACATAAGATTAGATAACTCAAAGATCCATAGTTGGGAAGAGGTAGCACACGCCTTCCTCACTCAATACAGCTTTCAGTCTCAGATAGCTCCTGATCGGTATCAAATTACCAAGATCAAGAAACAGTTTAACGAGTTTTTCAAAGAGTATGCTCAAAGGTGGAGATGTCTGGCTGCCCAAGTTATTCCTTCCATGACAGAATCAGAAATGGTCATGACCTTCATAGACATACAAGAAGCTCCTTTCTATGAGAGAGTGTTAGCTGGAATCGGTAAATCATTTTCTAAAATGATTAAACACGGGGAGATGGTTGAGATGGGATTGAAGTCAGGAAAGATTCAAGACCTAGCTACCCTCAAAGCTGTTGCTGATCACATCCAATCTGGAAATTATGGAAACAACCCCTAGAGGGTCCATAAAAAGAAAGATGAAGATGTTTCCCTGATACTGCAGGGTCAAAAAGGCAATCAGAACATGCCTATTCAAAGGAGAAACTACACTCCCTTTCAAGCACAGTCTTCGAACCCTCAAATACCAAAAGGTGGAGAAGTCAAACGCCCTTGAATGTTCACACCCCTAGGGGACACACTCGAGAATGTTCTAACTCTTCTGACAACACAGAAGAAAATTACACATCTTCTTCCACCAGCCAGCCCTAATGGACAGGGTTTTAATGCTGCTCGAAAATGTGCTTATCATGCCGGGAAACCTGGACATGATACTCAGGATTGTTGGGCCTTGAAACACAAGATCCAAGACCTGATAGACAACGGTGAGATCGTGGTTACCAAACCAGATCAGCCTCACGTTCAAGACAACCGTCTTCCTCAACACAAAGAAGAAGAGGTCAACATGATCAATTGGAGCAATGGACAGAATTCCAATTTCAACTGTAAATCCTCCCAGAACCTCAAAGATGGTGTTGACAAATGGGATTATGCCAAGTTCCAGTTCACAATGGAACGAAAGATGGAAGCTTTATGCAAGCAAATTGAGCAATTGGCAGAACTGGTGACTTATCAACATCAAGTGACACGCCAGTTAGTCAGCCAGGAGCATGCCTGTCTCCTACCTCTTGTCATGAATATTCCCTCATCATTTTCAAAAAATGAAATGCTGGAAGACAAAGTGACAAAGAGAGCAAATGCCAAAGCCCGTCGGGATTTTGCAAACAAAAGGGAATTCACATATTTAGGCCAACCTATGGAAGAAATCCTTTAGATGTTAATCAATGAAGGAAGGATCAGTTCCCTCCTACCACCAATTAACCCCCGTCCAGGATGGTACAATTCTGATGGAGTATGTCAATATCACTCCCATTCTCGCGGTCACAACACAGAAGAATGCTGGGCACTCCGCCACCTCATCCACAATCTAATTGACAGTGGTTTCCTGCATCTAGCGGGTGATGATATTGTGTTACGTGCAAGTGAGAATACATGTCCTACGAAGTGGAAGAGTTTGGTAGTAGTCATATCCACTGAGACTGATGGGGCTAATAAATCAATCACAATGCCAACAATTCAACTCAAGGGAAGCAACAATCCTTTGAAAGTGGCCACTCCCGGGCCAATCAACTTACCATGCAGAGCACAATATCCTATTGTTAGCTTGCGTAAAGTGCCATGGAATTATGGAGAAGGTGAAGGGTCCACTTCACATACAACTGCTACAGTGTCGAAGGAAAATCCACTGTATCTTCCCCAACGGGTAATGAAGTCTACCATCAAATCAAAGGGGAAAATACCCATGGAGAAGATTGAAAAATTCCTCCGCACTATGGGTCATATCGAAGCCAAGGTGGTTTTAAGCTTACGAGAAGCTCCACACCAAATACCAATCTTGGACTTGGTCCTAACTTTTGAGAATCACCGGAAGATCTTGTTGAAGGTTTTGGAAGGCGCTTATCTACCAGCATCAGTTGATACGGAAAAATTTCAACACTTGGTTGATCACATTTTCAACAACAATGTGATATCCTTCACTGATGATGACATACCGCTCGAAGGGACCGGTCATTGCAAACCATTGCACATTGCGGTCTTGTCCTCAAGGTACATGCTAGCTGGAGTCTTGATAAATGGAGGCTCATCTGTAAATATCTGTCCATACGCTACCTTGGTGAAGATGAATATCAATCTCAACCAAATCCGGAGTAGCCATACTGTCATCAAAGCTTTTGACGGAGCCCACCAGAATTCGGTCGGAGTAATTGAACTGCCAATCAAAATTGGTCCCCATACATTCTGCGTATCTTTCCACGTACTCAAGATAGATTCGGGATACAACCTACTCTTGGGATGACCATGGATTCATATGGCAGGGGCACTCCCCTCCACCCTTCATTAGCAACTGAAATACATTATCAATAATAGCCTAGTCACGGTCAACGCTGAACTAGAATGTCCTCAACACGGAGACATGCCATTCATCAATGCTAATGCAGATGTTGAACCGGTCAGTTTTCATGCCTTAAAAGTGAGCAATACCCAGTACCATGAAATTGGAACGCCATTTCTTGAACCCAAGATTTCCGCCGAAGAAATGTCAGCTACTCAGGAAATGATGTCATTGGGTCATCAGCCGGGACAAGGGCTGGGTAAAGATTACCAGGGTATCAAGTACCCAATTCAATTAGCCAGGCAGAATAGAACAGCTGGACTAGGCTATTCTGCCAATTCTAGTCAAAGGAATCCTCATAAACATCAACAGATTCCTTTAACTTTAGCCACACGACGTTTATCTTAGCCTTCAAACTCTAAGTCCGCACAACCTCCTGTAAAGGTGCTAGCCAACGTGATGGCTATGTTATTTCCCAAGCCGGTACTGGTGAATGAGAAATAAGTCTTTGTTTCAAACCCCATAGTCGAAGAGGAGAAACCAAGAATTAAGTAAGACGTCATCCGAATGATGTCAAGCATACACATCATCGTTCATGACGAACATACCAACCGATACACCCCATACGATGATTGCCCAGACGTAATGGCCATCATTCAGGATAGGGAGGACGATGACAATCCCTCCATCATTGTTTGTCCCACCTGCATTTTACCTTGCCAATTGGAACAACATTCCTTGCATTGGTCGATTAAGGGGTAAAATAGGCGTAACTCTTTTCGCGCCTCAGATATATAATAACTGCTTACTTTTCTGTGCAGTATTAGCAGTTTATTTTGTCAGTACATGTTAACACTATATATGATCAAAACGTTTCATATAAACTAAGTGAAAGCATATTTTGTTTCAGGACCCTGAATTTAGATGTGCCTGTACTTGCTGATACGGGGCCTCTTCTCCACAAGGATTGTACCTTTGATGTAGCGATGAATTCAGCCTTGATGGATATACAGGATAACATTGAGGTGCCTCCAAAAATTCAAGAATGGGTCATAGACAAACCTAAACCCAACCTTGATCAAACCACTTCCTTCAATCTCGGAACCTTAGAAAGCCCTAGGTTAATCCAGATTGGTTCAGACCTTAACCCAAACCAAAGGAATGGCATGGTTACACTACTAACCCAATTCCAGGATATGTTTGCATGGTCTCATGAAGACATGGTGGGTTTATCCACTGACATTGTCCTTCATCGCCTTCCCATTAAAGAAGGATTTAAGCCGCCAAGCAAAAGCTCGGATTTATTGAAACTCGAGTGGAGTTTAAAGGTGAAAGAAGAAATTGTGAAACAATTTCAAGCTGGCATCATCATGGTGTCCACATATCCTGAGTGGATATGCAACATTGTTCTCGTGCCTAAACCTGGAGGGAAGGTGTGAGTTTGCGTGGATTACCGGGACTTGAACAAAGCTTGCTTAAAGGATAGCTTTCCCGTACCATTTATCCACATTCTTTTTGACAATACTGCGCAATACTGCATATACTACTTTGCTGATTGATTTGCGGGGTACCATCAGATCATGGTTGCTGAGGAAGATCGTGAGAAAACTGCTTTCATCACGCCGTGGGGAACCTTTTGTTATAGACGGTTATCATTCGGCCTCATCAATGCCGGAGCCACCTACCAGCGAGATATGATGGCTCTCTTCCATGACTTAATGCACAAAGAGATCGAGATCTACGTGGTTGACATCATTGTCAAATCCCGGAAGGAGGAATAACACTTAGACCATCTCTGAAATCTATTCAACAGGTTGCGTAAGTACAACTTGAAGTTGAATCCAGCCAAATGCGCCTTTGGCGTTAGATCGGGCAAGTTGCTAGGATTTCTAGTCAGCCACAAAGGGATTGAGCTGGATCCTACCAAAATCCAGGCTATTACGGAAATGCCCATTCCTCAGACAGAGAAGGAAATACGGGGATTTTTGGGAATAATCAACGTCATTAACAGGTTTATCTCTTAACTCACAGCAACCTGTGAGCCAATGGAATTATGAGTGCCAGAATGCCTTCCTTACAATTAAAGACCAGCTAATCAAAGCTCCCATTTTGGTACCACCCAGGGATGATGTTCCCCTGTTCATGTACCTGTCCATAAGTGACAACTCCATGGACTGCATGCTAGGACAGAAGGACGATAGAGGCTAAGAACGAGCTATCTATTACCTCAACAAAAGATTCAGCAGCAGTGAACACAAGTACACTCTAATTGAGAAGACTTATTGTTCCTTAGCATGGGCATCCATGAGGTTACATCATTATCTCTATGGTCACACAACCCATCTCATATCCCGCGTGGATCCTCTCAAGTACGTGTTTAATAAACCCATGTTAAATTGTTGGCTGTCCAGATCGCAGTTGATCCTACAACAATTGGACATCGTATATGTGACTCAAAAGTCCATCAAAGGTCAAGGAATTACGGATTAACTGGCCGCCGCACATTCAGGGGATTTCAAACCCTTGGACACATACTTCCCCGATGAAGGAGTAATGACAGTTCAACAACACCATCAGTACGATACACGCCAAACATGGAAGATGTATTTCGATGGAGCCGTTAATATAGAAGTTTCTGGAGCTGGAGCAGTTCTAGTATCCCAGACGGGGAGCAAAGATCCGTCGCCGAGTCAAATTGCGCTTTATCAAGACCAACAACACAAACCGAGTATGAACGTTGTCTCATGGGGCTAAAACTTGCCCGTTCAATGGGCATCAGGTGGTTAACTGTCTTTGGGGATTCAGAGTTGGTAATCAGACAATCCACTGGAATCTATCAAACCAAGGAACTACATTACTACCTTACCATCGACAAGTTTTACAGATGGTTTTGGAGTTCGAAGAAATCTCCTTTCTACACGTTCCTTGTAATAGGAATGAATTTGCAGACGTGTTAGCAACTTTGGCCTCCTTAATTCGCATATCAAACAAAGGAAACTTGCCAAGCGTCACAATTTCCCTGCACAGGGCCCCAGCCTATGGGAATTACGTTGGAGAAATATCGAATGAGCTACCTCCCATCCAGCTTCCTTGGTATCAACATATCAAGGAATACCTACGAGATGGATCTACACCCGCTTAGGCGAGCCCGACTGAGAAAAGGTGGATCCATCCACTTGCTACGAAATTCTACCTGAGTGGAGATGCGCTCTACAAAAGAGATGCAGGACTAGGTCTCCTCAGATGTTTAGACAAAGATCAAGCACAAAGGCTTATGGATGAAATCTATGGTGGAGCCTGTGGCCCCCATATGAGTGGCCCCCTCCTTGTCAAGAAAGTCCTCAGGACAGAACATTACTGGCTATCTCTCAAAGCTGACTGCAATGACCATGTCAGGAGATGCTATCAGTGCCAAATTAATGGGAATGTTATACACACACCTCCACCGGAACTCCACAATATGAGTTCACCTTGGCCCTTCTCAATGCGGGGAATGGACGTTATCGGGCCCATTGAGCCTAAAGCCTGTAATGGACATCGATTTATCTTCACCATGATCGACTACTTCACTAAGTGGGTAGAAGCATCCTCCTTCCCTAGGATTACCAAAGAAGTCATCATTGCTTTCATCAGAAACAATGTCATTTGTCGATATGGACAACCAGAGGTGATTGTGTTAGACAATGCTAAGAACCTCAACAACAAAATGATGGAGGAATTATGCAGTAAATTCCACATCAAACATCTCAACTCATCATCTATCATCCAAGATGAATGGTGTTGTTGAAGAGGCTAACAAAAACATCAAGAAGATTATGCAAAGATGTCCGCCAACCACAAAGATTGGCACGACCTATTGCCTCTTACTCTCATTAGCCTACGAGAACCTCAATGCGCACTTCCACCGGGCAACCCCTACAACCCGAGAATTTAGACAATTTATTAAAATCTTAAATGATTGATTTAAGGTCATATAATCTAGACCTGATGTAAAATAAGTGTATTGCGCTTGATGTTATCTTGGATACCGTGAAAGAAGTTTCCATCAAGAATTTTGAGGGTTTCAAAATTCGTGAAGGATTTAGGCGAAATTATTCATATAATGACTAAGTGTATATGTGTTTATGTTCCGTGAATATGGTATTATGTGTGCATAGTATGTGGTTAAGGGTCAAGGGTTGACCAGATAAATCTTATCAGTGTCAAACCCTAATATTATTAAGAACGACAACGTTATGTTAGAAAACCCAAACGTCTGATAAGAAACCCTAGAAACTGGTTCTGAAAACCCTAGTTTCAGTACCGGGAGTCCAAAACCCTAATTCGGTATTTGGAAACCCTAGATCAGGAATGCAAATGCTATGAATAAGTTTAAAACGTCGTTAATTATAAATTTATTAGGAAAAACCTAATGAATTACTTGAAACCCTAATTGCTTATTAGAAAACCCTATTACCGGCTATGGAAACCCTAATTTATAATTAGGGAAAACCTGTTTGTTAGTTTAATAACTTTAATGTTAATTAGGAAACATTAATCCTAATTTTCAAGTTATAAGAAAACCCTGATCTAATTAGGAAATCTAATTTCTAAATTAGAAGTATTCTTTTCTATTTTCTCAGAAACCCTAACGATAATTTTGACCCTAATTGCTAAATTAGCAATTTTAATTAAGAGTTAATAATCCTCATTATCAAGATTGAATTTCGTGATTTTGGAAATCTTGTTATAATTATAGAACCCTAATTGCAATTTAGAAAATATTAAATTTCTATTTTTGAAACCTAAATTGAATTATTAGAAATCAATTTGTCAAAACCTAAAGGGTTAAATCCTAAACCCTAAGGGTCAAACCCTAAGGGTCAAACCTAATGATTATGGAAATTACCAAGTTGCCTTGCACTTTATGAACCAAATGACCAAAGTGCCCTTTATATTATTTTAATAAGGTGGAGTGTAGATCTAGCCCTAGTAAGGAGTGGGTGACCAACTCTAGCTAGCCACATGGTCTAGAAAGCAACCTTTAATCAGCCCAAACAACTGATCAAATGATCAGCCCTAGACATTGCATCATTCTATAAATAGATTAAAGAGAGAGAAAGGGCCACTTAAGTTTTCATTTTTCCCTAGACCTTCTTTCTCTAAAATTCGGGAATGGGGAGTGAAATTGAGTGAGAAACAAAACCAATGTCACCTTTTAACTTTCCAAGAACAAACATCAAAGTCGTAATCAAGATCAAGCTCAAAAAAAGTAGTATAAACCCTAAATTTTGAAATCCTTAGATTTGATGTTAGATGTTATGATTTGTTGTTCAAAGTTGTGTTAGAGAGTGTTAATAAGTGATCCGGGTTGTTAAATCCTGCATCCATAACATCTAGATGCTCAAAATATGAGTTTTTATAAATTTAGAAAAATTTCAAAAGATGGTCCGATGTTCCCAATGTCGTGACCCATAGATCCGTGTATGTTAAGTATTTGTTGTGTTTTAAGTTATAGACTTGTTCTTTGCCATAAGGAGAGTATATCGAAGTGGAATCACATCCATACCATGTCTAGATCTCAA
This sequence comes from Panax ginseng, assembly GCA_020205605.1. Classification (NCBI taxonomy): domain Eukaryota; kingdom Viridiplantae; phylum Streptophyta; class Magnoliopsida; order Apiales; family Araliaceae; genus Panax; species Panax ginseng. The sequence goes on from CM035140.1 coordinate 96,797,499, forward strand.
GATATAAGCAAATAAACATGGTCGATCGAACACAAAACCAATTTCTGAAAACCCGTAAAATCTCCAGATTTCCGTAAAGCTCGACAAGCAAATGTCGATCTTCTAGATCCGCTCTCGTTAATTGTTTATGGTGTTTTATGTTATGAATCCATAGTATGTCATGTGTTCTTTGTTCAAACTTGAATCGAGTCATAGCATGTTTTTAGATCGAAGTTATGAGCAAATAAACCCTTTCGATCGACCACGGAACCGAATCTGGGCAACCCAGATTTGCCTGTATGGTTTCTCGACAACTTTTGCGTGCTCTAGATCTCGCAGAAGATGTTAGTGTTTTGGACAAGTTGTTGTATTTATGTTGTTCTCTCATCATATGGACTACAAGCATATGCTTTTAGATCACCCAGATCTGTACTAAAATCGAGAAATTCATGGTCAAACCATGGTCGACCATCACGCAGATGAAGATTTCGGGAAACCCAGATCTTCAAGAACAGCTTCTTGGCCTTCACTTCACTTTTTTAATCTTGTGTACCGCTGTTGTTAGACCGACCTATTTATATATTATTGTAGCCCCACATCTCTCCCTACAAGATCGAACCATTAGATCACGTAAACACTTCACAGATTGCAAATTATAAGGATCTAAAATAGGTATTTTCGATCGTTCTTCAATTTCCGAAAACCCGTAAATTGAAGAACTGTGTTGTCATTAGACATTTTGGGGGGCTAATAACTCATAGATTTGATGTTGTTTAGCCATGATATTTGTTTTTATGTGTAGTATTACATACATACTACAAGATTAATGTTTTAGACTTCTCGTAAACCTTATGATCACGAAAATTAATTGTGGTCAAACTTAGCACCTTAAATATTCGATACGTGTTTCTCAAGGTGCTCAAGAACACTCAAGAACACCTATAATGATTTGCCTGCCGCTATAGGGCCTTTTAGTGACAGCTTTATTTTCTAAAATTAATATTTTATTAAATAATTAGAATTAAATAGTTTTAAATTATTAAAATACATATTAAATTATGAAAAATTATTTTAAGGTCCTAAAAATAGTTTTTAATTATTTTGTATATTTCAAAAATATTTAATATTTTTGAATATAAAAGGTATTTATTTATTTAATTTTAATATTAAATAAATTAATTAAAAATAGTTTTAATTCATGAAAAATCATGAAAAATTATATTATGGTGTTAGAAAATATTTTAAGTTATTTTTGATGACTTTTAATATTTAGTGATGAATTTCATTAATAATTTATTATTAATGGTAATTATTTATTTAATAATTATATTATGGAAAAATAGAATTAATGTTTTAAAAAATCATTTAAAAATGATTTAAGTGTTATAAAAATATTTTAAGTTATAAAATATAACTTTTGATATTTAGTCATGAAAATATTAATATTCTAATATTATAGCAATTATCTGATAATTGATTTATTCTGCTTAAAAATCATATAAATATGATTTTAAGGTATTAAAATACTTTGATATATTATAATATTATAATATTATGTTATGATTTTCATTAATATTTAATGATAAATAAATATTAATGATTAAGGAATTATGTGGTATTTAATTCATTTAAATACGATATAAAATGATTGAAAAATGTTGATAAATGATATTAATTATTTGAAAATTATCAAGTCTTTGAAAATTGTTTTGACCGATAATATAATTATCTAAGATTATTGTTAATTGTTTAGGCAGAGTGTAATTGAACTTAAACTTGATATTTGTCCCATTAGACCGCTTCTGGATGATTGAATTGTGTTTGCTTCAACTCGCACTTAAATAGTCCGATTTGATGTTAAGTCTTATGTGTCAGATAGACCGATAGGATTATGTGATAATGTGTTTAGGTTATTTTATACCGTGATGATATTATTCTAATATTTGGAGATCTCAGATTATCTATATTAGGTCTTCTGATAAAGCTAAGTTATATTTCAGAACGATAATCAACTGCAAGTAAGCAAGTTTGTTTTTTCTTAACTCTACTAAGAGTGTTTCATTCAGATATGCTTATGGTTAATCGTTATCGATTACCATGTAGAATTGTACTCATACATCTTGTATGTATAAGTCGTATATGAAAGGTCGATCACCTTCATTACCAAATGGTCCAGATATATATTGTTCATGTTTAATACTTGTTCAACCAAAGGTTTGTTCATGCTAATTCACAACTACATTGTGAATTATAGCCACTTATTATTCAGACTTTCTTTCAATCATGATATATCCTTAAATTGTATTTAAACTTGTCAAGGGCAACTTTCATGCTCACCCTTGCTATATCATGATAAAACATTGCGTATAAAGATGAATGCTTTTGATACAAGGAAAGTTAAAGACAGCCCAAATTAGAGTTAATATGCGCGATTAGATTTGTAATAGTCTTCAGTATGATGATAATATCATGTGTCGATAAGTTATGAAATGTGTATAAGTTATGGTTACTCTAACCTTGGGGATAGTGTATAATGTTTAATGTATAAACAATTTATGTTTATATCTTCCGCAATAGCTTATAGAAATAATGAAACGGATCCGCCATGATTTGGGGGCACTACATTTGGTATCAAAGTCATTGGTTATAAACCTAGGTAGAGTTACCTTAGACTAATAACCGCAGTGATTAGATAAGATCTAACTCACATAGAGTTAGTGTGTCTGTAAGATTCAAAGACTAATCTCTTGAGAGTTATAAAGATACTGAGTTCCCTAACTCGTAATAAAGGTGAACAAGAGTGATGAATAGATAGAGTCTAAAAGACTAAAAGTATAAAGTGATAGGAGATCGTAAAACAAAACGATCAAGATATAGAAATGAATCGTAATATATACGATGAGATCACCCCGTGATCCGATAAGGTTATAGTTTGGAGAAGATTAAAAATCAACTGGATGATTGGAATGCTTAAAGTAAGATTGTCACTATGAAATGGTACTATGATTCATGAAAGAGTTATGAATTATGAATACTGATTAAATGAAATTCAGATTGAGAATGGGGGTTAAGATTAGGTGGGGATTTCAATGAGGACTCATGCTCGCTACCGAAAGTTGTATGATTCTTCGTATGGGAGTTGAATTGTACTTGGTGTAACAACTACTTAGTTTCTGGCTCTGATAATCATTGAAATATTTTTGTCGCGTTGTTTGCTATATGCGTGTTGAGAGGGCGGTTCCTTTCTCGTGTGTATAACAAATGGATAGGTTATAGGTAGAGGATATAGGATTAAGTACGAGTTCTTGAAACTCATACTTATGTGGCATTATTGACTCATAGTTATATGAAAAGTTTATGAACCCTTAGCGAACGGACGCCAAAGGTCAGACTAGGGTAAGTTCTTAAACTCATATAATTGTGGCCAGGTTATGAACTCATAAGTATGGTTTTATGAACTGGGTATAGTTGTGTGTGAATGGAGTGTTAAGGATTTCAGGAACAGATAGAGCGTTAAGCAAATGATTATTAGTGGAGGCATTAGGTTTTCCTAAACTCCTAGCTATGCTAAACTTCAAAATTTTGACATCAAGCTAAATGCGCACTATATGCCTTTTCAAAAAAAAAAAAATGTAGACTCGTAACCATTTTTGAAACGGTTTAAAGTACAGTCTATGCTACTTATTTCGGCTAGACGCAAATGATTTGAAATATCAAAATTTATTTTATTTATCACTTATGTACCATGAAACCTGGTGCATAGATGGTAAAAAGGTGATGGAGTTGTAAATACAGGAATACTTAGTGTGAATTTGACCTAAAGTCATTGCTCCACTATTGTATGATGTGTTATGACAAAAGTCATACAATGACGAAATCCTCAAACGGATCATTAATACAAAGACGCATCATCATGACGTCATTCTCAAAAATGCTTTCAAAAAGTTTAATTTGCCAAAGGGGTTTGGCTACACCTAAATAATTCAATTGAATTGAATTATTGATATGAGTTTATGCTCTTTGATTCAGCTAGACTAATGTTATTAAAACTCTAAGTGTTCATTGAAAGAAATTTCCCGAACCAAATTGTTTTGGTGCGGAATCCTATGATAAGATTGAGGTGAACAATGTTGTTTGGATAAATAATCCAATCTGATAGCGTAAATATTCGCTAAACATAATTAATAATACTATGCATGACGTAAGAGTACGATAGGCTAATTACCTAAAGTACTAGCATCGGTAGTTTACCTTCTTCGTGATTGTAAACCTACTGTTAACCTTTGTAAGGGGTAGATTACCTTTTTCTTAATGGAAATAGGTAGCAGGTAGTAATACCTATAAACCTTCGTAGTTCATGGTCTATATGACCCCTCAAAGACAATTTGAAACCTTTTACTCTTGTGAGTGGTGTATCAAAAGCATGTGATATGTGTGAATGGTGTAAGGTGCACGTTAGGTGTAAGGTGAATTTCGGGGACGAAATTCTTATAAGGAGGGGTGAATGTGACAACCCGAGAATTTAAACAATTTATTAAAATCTTAAATGATTGATTTAAGGTCATATAATAGATCTAGATAGAAAATAAGTGTATGCGTTTGATGTTATTGGGAAGGAATTTTGAGGGTTTCAAAATTCTGTGAAGGATTTAGGCGAATTATTCAGGACTAAGTGTATATGTGTTTATGTTATGTGAATATGGTATTATGTGTGCATAGTATGTGGTTAAGGGTCAAGGGTTGACCAGATAAATCTTATCAGTGTCAAACCCTAATATTATTAAGAATGACAACGTTATGTTAGAAAACCCAAACGTCTGATAAGAAACCCTAGAAACTGGTTCTAGAAACCCTAGTTTCAGTACCGGGAGTCCGAAACCCTAATTCGGTATTTGGAAACCCTAGATCAGGAATGCAAATGCTATGAATAAGTTTAAAACGTCGTTAATTATAAATTTATTAGGAAAACCTAATGAATTACTTGAAACCCTAATTGCTTATTAGAAAACCTATTACCGGCTATGGAAACCCTAATTTATAATTAGGAAAACTGCTTGTTAGTTTAATAACTTTAATGTTAATTAGGAAACATTAATCCTAATTTTCAAGTTATAAGAAAACCCGATCTAATTAGGAAATCTAATTTCTAAATTAGAAGTATTCTTTTTCTATTTTCTCAAAACCTAACGATAATTTTGACCCTAATTGCTAAATTAGCAATTTTAATTAAGAGTTAATAATCCTCATTAGCAAGATTGAATTTCGTGATTTTGGAAATCTTGTTATAATTATAGAACCCTAATTGCAATTTAGAAAATATTAAATTTCTATTTTTGAAACCTAAATTGGAATTATTAGAAATCAATTTGTCAAAACCTAAAGGGTTAAATCCTAAATCCTAAGGGTCAAACCCTAAGGGTTGAAACCTAATGATTATGGGAAATTACCAAGTTGCCTTGCACTTTATGAACCAAATGACCAAAGTGCCCTTTATATTATTTTAATAAGGTGGAGTGTAGATCTAGCCCTAGTAAAGAGTGGGTGACCAACTCTAGCTAGCCACATGGTCTAGAAAGTAACCTTTAATCAAATTTCACAACCCATCAAATGATCACCCCTAACATCGCATCATTCTATAAATAGATTAAAGAGAGAGAAAGGGCCACTTAAGTTTTCATTTTCCCTAGACCTTCTTTCTCTAAAATTCGGAATGGGGAGTGAAATTGAGTGAGAAACAAAACCAATGTCACCCTTTAATTTGCCAAGAACAAACATCAAAGTCGTAATCAAGATCAAGCTCAAAAAATAGGTATAAACCCTAAATTTTGAAATCCTTAGATTTGATGTTAGATGTTATGATTTGTTGTTCAAAGTTGTGTTAGAGAGTGTTAATAAGTGATCTCGGGTTGTTAAATCCTGCATCCATAACATCTAGATGCTCAAAATATGAGTTTTTATAACCGAAAAATTTCAAAAGATGGTCCGATGTACCAATGTCGTGACCCATAGATCTGTATATGTTAAGTATTTGTTGTGTTTTAAGTTATACACTTGTTCTTTGCCATAAGGAGAGTATACTGGAAGTGGAATCACATCCATACAATGTCTAGATCTCAAGATATAAGCAGTCAAACCTGGTTAACCGAACACAAAACCAATTTCTGGAAAACCTAGAAAAATCTCCAGATTTCCAGAAAGCTCTGACAAGCAAATGTCAGATCTTCTAGATCTGTCTCTGTTAATTGTTTATGGTGTTTTATGTTATGAATCCATAGTATGTCATGTGTTCTTTGTTCTAAAACTTGAATCAGAGTCATAGCATGTTTAGATAGAAAGTTATGAGCAGTCAAAACCCTTTGACCGACCACGGAATCTGGAATCTGGGCAACCTAGATTTGCCCAGATGGTTTCTAACAACTTTTGCAGGCTCTAGATCTCGCAGTATGTTAGTGTTTTGGACAAGTTGTTGTATTTATGTTGTTCTCTGTCATATGGACTACAAGCATATGCTTTTAGATCACCCAGATCTATACCAAAATCAGAGAAATTTATGGTCAAACCATGATTGACCATCACGCAGGATGAAAATTTCTGGGGAAACCCAGATCTTCAAGAACAGTTCTTGGCCTTCACTTTGACCAACTTTAATCTTGTGTACCTGTTGTTGTTAGACCGATCTATTTATATATTATTGTAGCCTGACATCTCCCCTACAAGACTGAACCATTAGATCACAGAAACACTTCACAGATTGCAAATTATAAGGATCTAAAATATGTACCTCGATCGTTTTTCAATTTCGAAAACCCGTAAATTGAAGAACTGTGTTGTCGACATTTTTGGGGGCTAATAACTCATCGATTTGATGTTATTTAGCCATGATATTTGTTTTATGTGTAGTATATTACATACATACTACAAGATTAATGTTTTAGACTTCTCAGAAACCTTATGACCACGAAATTAATTGTGGTCAAACTTAACACCTTAGCGTCTGATATGTGTTTCAAGCAAGTTTCAAGAACACTCAAAACACCTATATAGCGATTGCTACTGTCGCTAAAGGGCCCTTTAGTGACAGTTTATTTTCTAAAATTAATATTTTATTAAATAATTAGAATTAAATAGTTTTAAATTATTAAAAATACATATTAAATTATGAAAAATTATTTTAAGGTCCGAAAAATAGTTTTTAATTATTTTGTGTATATTTCAAAAATATTTAATATTTTTGGAATATAAAAGGTATTTATTTATTTAATTTTAATATTAAATAAATTAATTAAAATAGTTTTAATTCATGAAAATCATAAAAATTATATTATGGTGTTAGAAAATATTTTAAGTTATTTTTGATGACTTTTAATATTTAGTGATGAATTTCATTAATAATTTATTATTAATGGTAATTATTTATTTAATAATTATATTATGGAAAAATAGAATTAATGTTTTAAAAAATCATTTAAAAATGATTTAAGTGTTATAAAAATATTTTAAGTTATAAAATATAACTTTTGATATTTAGTCATGAAAATATTAATATTCTAATATTATAGCAATTATCTGATAATTGATTTATTCTGCTTAAAATCATATAAATATGATTTTAAGGTATTAAAAATACTTTGATATATTATAATATTATAATATTATGTTATGATTTTCATTAATATTTAATGATAAATAAATATTAATAATTAAGGAATTATGTGGTATTTAATTCATTTAAATACGATATAAATGATTGAAAAATGTTGATAAATGATATTAATTATTTGAAAATTATTGCAAGTCTTTGAAAATTGTTTTGATCGATAATATAATTATCTAAGATTATTGTTAATTGTTTAAGCAGAGTGTAATTGAACTTAAACTTGATATTTGTCCGATTGTAATCGCTTGGATGATTGAATTATGTTTGCTTTCAACTCGCACTTAAATAGTCCGATTTGATGTTAAGTCTTATGTGTCAGATAGATCGATAGGATTATGTGATAATGTGTTTAGGTTATTTTATACCGTGATGATATTATTCTAATATTTGGAGATCTCAGATTATCTATATTAGGTTTCTGATAAAGCTAAGTTATATTTCAGAATTTATAATCAACCTGCAAGTGCAAGTTTATTTTTCTTAACTCTACTAAGAGTGTTTCATTCAGATATGCTTATGGTTAATCGTTATCGATTACTATGTAGAATTGTACTGTACATCTTGTATGTATAAGTCGTATGAAAGGCTGATCACCTTCATTACCAGTTGGTCCAGATATATATTGTTCATGTTTAATACTTGTTCATGCTAATTCACAACTACATTGTGAATTATAGCCAACTTATTATTCAGACTCTTTCAATCATGATATATCCTTAAATTGTATTTAAACTTGATGGGAAACTTTCATGCTCACCCTTGCTATATCATGATAAAACATTGCAGATAAAGACGAATGCTTCGGATACAAGGAAAGTTAAAGACAGTTCCAGCTTAGAGTTAGTATGCGCAATTAGATTTGTAATAGTCTTGTATGATGATAATATCATGTGTCAGATAAGTTATGAAATGTGTATAAGTTATGGTTACTCGACCTTGGGGATAGTGTATAATGTTTAATGTATAAACAATTTATGTTTATATCTTCCGCAACAGTTATAGAAATAGCGAACTGGATCCGCGGCGATTCGGGGGCGTTACAATCCCACTGTGGATTGAACCTCTTGCGTTTGCAGTTTGGCTACCCACACATGGGATCAAACGTTTCACCCGATGTTTATCTTCAACCTAGGATCAAAATTTCTCTTCCCTTTCTCGACACGCATTTATGGGATCACACTATACGAGGCGAAACTACGTTGACTTGATCTTCTCTCAATAGGAGTACGTAGGCAACCATTTCATATGGCCCAGTTGTAATAAAAAAACAACAAAAACATTTCTACCCTCTTCTCCTTATAAAAATAAAAAGAAATCCCTACACCATTTCTGCAGTATACAACGTTGAACCTCTTACACCAGGTTCGAATTACGCAGACCTGATCTCCTCTTCAATAAGAGTACGTAGGCAACCATTCATGGTGCGATCTCACCCCCTACTAAAACACAAACCATTGTCAGCTGGTACTGGGATCATCATTCAAACCACTACATTTCATTCGGCTTCAAACCAAAGGGATGGAATTACCTAAACTCCTCCTAAATAGGAGATTCGACGACCATCTAAGCTGCGGTTGTGCCTCAAAGAGCAACACCAATCCATAAGCAATGGAATTAACTAGGCTTCTCCTAAATAGAAGTACTGGCGACCATCTGTGGTGCGGTCAATCTCAGAGAGGAAAGCCACACTCCCCTCCATATTTCCATACAGAAACCAGTCCCAAGAGACCAAAGATGGTAGGGATACACAAAGATCGATGATACATTCTGAACTGTCCAGAGACAACTCAAATGTCAATCCATCCAGGAGGAATTCAGAATACATCAAGATCACAAGCCCTGAAGCATCAGGCAAAATATCAAGCAAGTATTCAGGTTTATCTAAAAGGGAAGTGATCAAAAATATGTTTCCCTGCCATATATATAATGTTGTTTGATATACATAAATATAAACTGTACATGACAAAATGGCTAAGCTAGTCTGTGCAGGAAAATCCAAGCCCAACTACAAATCAGCGTGTATGCGAGCTAACAAGCCCAACATGGCATCCCTCTCAGAAGAAGGAGGTAAAGCTATGGTCTCCTGTATGAGGACATCCACACGACCCAACAGATCTGTAGCCATCTGCGTGGTGACCATATGATCATCAATATATGCGCTCATCTCTACAATCATGCCAGTGGTAAGGGACCTCACTACAGTACTATCTATAACAGCTACATCCCGGGCAGATATGGCACTATCCCGCTCAACTATCACTCCATCTCAGGCTGATCTAGCCTCATCCAGCTCAACAACAGCGACATCTTTGTGAGCTAATGCCTCGTCTCTCTCTAATTGAGCTACATCTCTCCCATCAAGGGCATTCAACATCATAGATCGAGCCTGATCTCTCTCAAAGATCATCAGATGAAGACTCTGCTCAAAATACTGTGCTGAATGCTGAATCACAACAGTACTGGTATTGGGAGAATCTAAAAGAGATGCTGGCAACCCAGGACCTGGCTCCTCCTCGATGTGGGAATCAATATCCTCCATAGGCTCTCTGTCATCTGTCTCGCTATTTGGTACTGTGGATACTGCCACAGCCGATGCAATCTCTGTCTCCATCCATGCGGAATACTCTGCTGAACAACCCAGATGGCTCACAGGAAAATCAGCTATCTCACGCTGATCCCAATAAGCATACACAAGGGATCGGTCCTCTGCTGAAAGATATCAAGAAGCTGAACGATGACCTATCGCCCCCTCGAAAGGATGAAAGTCCTGAAACTAGTCAAACTGCGACATCACGGCCAGTGGGTGATAAGTAGTCACGCCCCTCAAACCAGCCAGATGAAGGTAATCCATGCCCGGAGCATGAGCAATAAAGCTGTAAGGTAAGTTGAGCCCCAAACACGGCAATATGACAAATAGATCTTTGATATTTGCCAATAACATAGACCAAGACACATCATCTGTACACTCCGATGGCTGAAAGGAGTATGACATGGCTATATCATGGGTAAACCAATACCCATGCCGTCTAAGAGTGCCAATCGGTCTCAAATGTGACATAAACCATACGTATAGCATGACCAAGTTGCCCATGAACACTCCTGTCGGATAAGTGCAGTAGTATGTGGCTGACCTCAGAGTCTCTGCTCTGATCATCGATATGATGGTACGACCCTCCATGAGAGCTCTCACTGCCATGATGACTCCAATGTCTATCTCATCCATGTACCGTGGCATGTAGACATACGACAGTGCGCACAATAGTAGTACATCCACCCTGGCTCGACGTTAATGATCCTCTGGTGTGGTGAAATCCCCGGAATGTCGTGTATAACTATCCTCAGAGCCAAATCTGTCAAACAAAAAATGCAAAGATATAACGTGGCTCGATGTAAGCTCATCCTGCACCACTCTACTCCTCAATCCAGTGAGGGTCATGAACCGCTGACTCATGTCCCCCAAAGCCATATGCACGCAAGGTCTGTCCAGCGACAACATCATCAATCGTGCATACTCCTCCAGAGTAGGAGTCAACTCTTGGGTCCCGAATCAAAAAACCTGCCTATCCGATACCCAATGCTCTAGCATGCCATCCATAAATCCTGTGGGAACCTGAAACATCAATAAGGTCATGGTATGCTACAATAAATGATCTACGGTCACCCTGTCTGATGGTGACATGCTATCATACCACGATCACATACCCGATGCCACCAATGATGGTGGGGTATGATCAATGCGGCTAACTGTCGAAGAAGACATCTGTACGAGCCGTGTCATAAGACCATCCTGGGGTCAATGCTGAATATCTCTGGACATACATACATATGCATAACATGATACATGCATAACAGATAATAGATGGCAATATGATATAGGGAATGGAAAATTGTGTACATTCCTAAGTATGTCATCATCTAATACATCATCTCTGTACAGCTACAAATATAGGGAAATGGGGCACAAACGCCCTACTACTAATAGAGGCCTATCAAAAGATATAACAAGAATGGGGCACAGCCACCCAATAGCTAACAGAGGCCTATCAAAAGATATAACGAGAATACACATCAGAAGAAGACAATGGTGTCAATATCTACATCATCAATCCTGTCCACCTGATGTAACTCCTCCCGAGTCACTGGATCTCCATCAACGGGGATGTCAGGCCTATATAGAGGGGGATCTATGCCGAAAAAACCAAATGGGTCATCTGAGGGGCGAGCGCCTGAGCTAGAAGGATCAAACGAATCTACCTCTGCCGGATCTCTGCCCAAATGCCGGATAAATATATGTGCCTGATCCAACTGCCGGGTCAAACTATCAATCTGTGTCAAATGAGTCGGATCTCGGACACATGCTATCCAATCTGTCATCATCACGGATCATGGAACCATATCCCCCATGAACTCAGTGGCGCGGGACTGGGGTCCAAAAGTACGAGGCAACCACCAATGCTGAAACGTCTCCTGAGTACCTGGACCCTCTGATAATGCAAACCTGTCAACCCCCAACAATGGGATATCAGTGAAAGGTGACTGCGATACAGGCCAATGACACTTGATAGGAGGCAAGATCAGCATACGAATCTCCCCTGTGGTGCTCCGAATAGTACGCTCTCCTAAATAGAGCTCCCAGCCTCCATCTGTGAAAAGAGCAACTCTCCTGGTGGAAATCACGTACTCGACTCTAGTCGGGTATCCATCCTCAAACTCGATGGCCAAATGTTCCCCAGAATAGGGAATCCATGTGATAATCTCAGCTGTCAACAACTTCAGCTGCAAGCGGCAGTGAGTGAAACCCTCAGCTACAAGGACCTCCGCCAATATAGAATGATGCCATCGGCGTCCTCGTGGATAGGTATCTAAACCTAACACACTCACAGGAAGCAAGCATGGGATCCTCTCGTAGGCCCAAAACTGGCAACACAATGGCAAAACATCTGCGGTCAGTAAATATTCTTAACCTATAAATGGGAAATGATAAGAGAAATACTCACCAGCAGAAATGGGTAAAATCCTAGCCAAGCCTCAGTCAAACCCTGTGAGCGCATACGCATGCCCCAGACAAAATAAGCAAAGGTATAAGAACCCTAATCATACTCTTCAATATGGTCCACATGACGTGTGGCACTGATAAAAGCAAACGACACTGTAGAAGAGTTATCTGCTATGAAGCAGCCTCTAATGATCATCACGAACAATCGCCGAAGAATGCGATCCCTGACTCTGACATCATCAGGCATGGGCTCACTCAAAAGCCCGCTCATAGCATCTACGCTCAAAGGACCTGTACGGATAGTCCTGCCTTTGAGCTCCTTCGTCGGAACTCCTAACAAGGATCTGACGGCAGTAGGGGTAATATTCGCCATTAAAGGCACTGGCTCCCCTCCAAACTCTATACCTATGATAAATAGCCAATCCATCGGCGTCATCATCACCTCGTAGTCCAACAGATGGAATGACTGAGTCTGATGAAACTATCGCTCAGACAATGCCCTAGCGTAACCCCAGGGACAACGACGGGGAAGGATGGAGAAGAATGCCTCGAATCCTTAATCATGCACTACTGCTCTGTAATCAGGATGAAGAGAGCCTGATACAAAGAATGTATACTAAACTAATTCCCTCAAGGCTATGTGAAGCCGGGAACCTGCGTGAAATGCAGATCAACATCAAAACCCTTTAATCCTCATCAATAGGAAAGAAGGAAGATGAAGATCTAACGTCATACCTCGTTAGCATGCAAGTACATCGAGGGATGTCTGATCAAGTCACCCAAAAGCTCGGGGTTTACCACCTGAATACAAGGGAGCTCCCTACGGGGAACATGTACAGCAGGAGCGAGATCCTTGATCGAAATATCCTCATCCTCGTCCTCAACGTCTGGAACATCAGCCCGGGGACGAATCACGACCTCCACCAATCGAAGAGGCTGTCTGACAGAATAGGGACGAGGCACTTCAGAAGCCCTCCGCCGTATACCATAAGTGGTCCTACGGGAACTACTCGGCTGATCCGGATCCATAATATCTGGACAACAAGTCTCCAAATCACCTCAGAAAGGATGTGGTATTTAGTTACCTGGAGCTTTTCAAAATGCATTTTATGACTACATGCATGCATGCATTACTTTAACATACATCTACAGTGGAGTTAAAATTGCATGACTAATTAAATGTCTACAATTTAAATTTTTTTTGCCATAGTCCCCTTTGTAAATAGGACTATCCACATGCACATAGGCATGACTAGGTGGCCATTCAGTAGCACACCTGCCCCAAAGTCATATACAAAATATATGCATTAAAAATCAAAATCATCCATGCATAAGGTTAATCTCAATATCAGGAGTAATTTGCTTTTCTACTTTTTGCTGATTGGATCTCAAATAGGACAAAAATAGCAGAAAAAGGTGCTAATTTGACTGTCTCAAAAGTCAAAAATTTTCACATTATTATGTTCATCATGGTTTAATACTAACATTTACTATGTTGAATATTTTTTATCAAGTCATTTGTGCATACATAATCACTACTATGTGTTTAGATGCATTTCATGCGATAACTCATTTTCCAACGGATAAAAACTAGAAAAAATACATGCATACATTACCAGGATAGTGCAGAACACTTGTACGGTGACAGAATTTGCAAAATGTAGCCCAAACTCAGCAAATCTGAAAGAGGTTCTCGGATTTTCCTTTGTGAGACAAGTTGAAAGTGACTTGTGTGACCAACCTGTTGGATTATAACATCCACGGTTGGCCCCAGGTCCATCTGCGACTGAAGAAGGTGTACCTACGACACCCCTATATGGGCCCCATCCCTTCGACTCGGTCCAGTTCAAGTTACAAAGGAGTTCTTGCGGACTAAAAAAGTCAAATTGGGAATAAAAACGCTACGCGATTGAGCAAAACAACATACAATCCTAGTCTTCTCAGATGGAACTTTGAGTCTATACATCACTCGTTGGTAGTCACCCGAACATAAGGTATACCCTTCCAATGATCTCATTTGTTACAAATCACATCCGACAATACCTTGTACAGGTCCAATGCCGCCAATTTGGGTCATTACCCTAAAAAGATCAACGTGGATCCTCGACGGGTGTTACAACGTGGATCCCTGACGAGGGTTACAACGTGAAACCCCGACAGAGGGTTATAATGCATGTTCTGCCATTGACACACATATCAACAAAGGTTAAGCAGCCTTGACATTATCTTAGCCGATGGCGATGAAACCTATCGAAGCTCGAGAGCTATTCAAGGATTTCATGCTCGATTACTCACATTCCCCAACACCATCACCGGTGGGGGTTACAACGCGTTTTGCCGTTGATTCACACGTCAGCGAAGGTCAACCAGCCTTGACAATGTTCCCCACAGGGTATTCATCCGTTGATTCACATGTCGGTGAAGGACACATCAACGAAGGTCAGGCAACCCTGACAACATTGGTTGTTGGCAGTAAATCCAACAGAACCCTGACATGTTCTGACGATACAAGCCAGGAGAACGTCATCAAGGAGGATCGATGATGGAATATGCTATACACATCCTTAAACAGACCAAGCTTCATCCCCACAGATCTCTTGCACATAAGAGGTACATCTTCAGGATTAAGTCGTTATCAAGGATCTAGGAATTTGGTGATAACCCCAACATCAACATCCTAACAGATTCGGATTACACATCAAATCTGGTCATCATTACCAATCCCCAGTTGAAGCAACAGGGAGCCAGCAATCATGCCCATCATGTTGGGCGATAACCCCGTACACATGCATCATACATTTGTATCATGTTGCTACATATAGTATCATGTTTGTCTTATAGCATTTCAAGCATCTAGGATTCTTTATCCTACCCATGCATTGCATTGAATGAGTATGATAAAGAGGGGCATCTGTAGACACTCAAAATTTTCTATACACCTGTCACTAACCTTGTAGGAGGACATATTCGTCTTTCAAGAGAGAACCCTGGAAGACAGTTCATATCAATTCCGGATACCACCGGAAGTTCAGCATCAGCCCCGGAACACACACCGGGAGTAACAATTCCCAACCTCGGAGATAACCACGAGGCGCAGATCCAATACTGGAACACACACCGGAGAAGACCGATTAATCTCAGAGATAACCCCGAGGTATCCAATCTCAATCCTAATCATGGGAATAGCTACCAACCTTGGTGATAACCCCAAGGAATGCAATTCTGACGATAACCCCGAAAATGTTTATTTCAAATGCAACCAACTTCAATCTCGGTGCTCACAACGAGACACCTAGTACCAACCCGGAGATAACATCGGGAGGACATGCACACCTCAGAGTTGAAACTGAGGACTTTCAACACTTGCAACAGTCCAATCTCAGCGAAGCTCTAAGCAACGTCTTCTTTATCAGCCCAAACTGACGATAACCCCGGTGAGGGGCAACCTCGTTATCTTACCAATGCGATGCCACATCACATCGTCTTAACATTTTATACACACATTTCTACACAACGATGTCCCACAAGAATTGGGGAAAACCAATCCCGAGTGACTATTGTGCGAGGTAACGGATAGAATTTGAACCTTGAAGACCGGAGGGCATCGTCCCATCTTCAATGACTTCGTACAAACTCTAATCCCATGCCATTGTACAACTCTCGACAACGGAGGTCCAAACTAGGTCCTATATACCTCAGTCGGATGCCCGGATTGCAATTTTGAAAGTTCGAGCGGACATTGCAGTGCCTACGTGCACGTACTACGAGATGACCAGACCCGAGAAACCCAGGGAAACCCGGGCAGTCGCAGACACACCTGCGGCTCCCCCCTCTATAAATAGAGGGCTTGGGGTGGCCATTTTGAGAAGAGAAAGAGCGAGGAAGCCATGTCAAATTAGCTCCGTACTTGCAATATACTAAGTGCTTTCCCATTTTAAAAAGTTGTGAGCTCATATATAGCTATTTTTTTCCTTACAAAAGCCAGTGTTTACCCAGTTTAAAGATATAAAAGTCTTCTTTGGCAGCCCACTGTAAGCCTCCTCACACAATTTAAAGCCTTTCTCTTCATCTTTGCACACACCATTCTTCACGTTGAGAGTCGTGTTGTGTGTGTTTGCTCGAACTTCGGTCCGTGGTTTTATTTCAGTTTGTATATACATATATATTTATATATATAGACTAACATTATAGAGTTATGCCTCGATTGAGCCTAGACTTCGGTCTGTAGCGTTTATTTGCTTTTATATATATATGAACTGTGTGTCGAACTTTATTCGATGAGCCAAGACTTGATGCAGGCGTTCTTTCGCTTTAATATATATATATATATATATATATATATATATATATATATATATATACATTTATATATATTAATTGTGTGTGGGACTGTTTACGATGAGCACAGATTTTACATCCGGTCGTTTTTACTCATTTTATATATATATATATATATATATATATATATATATATATATATATATATATATATATATATATGAACTGTGTCGAACTTTGTTCGATGAGCCCGATTTTACATCCTGCAATTACTATGGAGCATCGAGGTTTGAAAAACTTTTTTTTAAAAAGCATCATTGATATATCTTGCTAAAAACTAAATTTTTACATAAATTCAAACCCTGTGTATATAGGTATGAACGAGGCCTCGCACTACTTCCAAATAACAACACATTGACCCGCACACACACATTCAGATAATAGTTTCTTGAAAAGAGGCGGTCACCATGGTAACACGGATGTCGGGGGGTGCCTAACACCTTCCCTCCGCATAATCAAGTCCCCGGACCCTAATGAATCTCGGTTTCACCGAATTCGCTTAGCAGATGTCACATCACTTTGGGTCAATGTGCAAACCTTTTCTCGGTTGTGTTTGTACAACCATTTAAAAAGCCAACTGGCGACTCTTAACAGTCCATCGTCGACATTATACATGTCAGACATTTTTCACTTATTTTTTCAAACAAATCTCACCTAAAATGAGAACACCAAAGAACAAGTAACGGAAATGGACATTTAAAAATCCCGACGCCGACACTTGCGTGTATTAATATTAATTGATATCAAAGTAGTTCTTGCATCAATTAAAAAGTTATCTACAAATTGGAATTTGATATGGGTTAATTGATTACAGGGAATAATATGCTAAATTTTAGGAGCTATGGGCAAGTTTTTGAAGAAATAGTTTACAAGTTACAAAGCCTTTGAAAGACATGTTTAACAGAATGAACCTAAGTAGCAACTCCATACCAGTTCCCACCACCTCCACCTTTATTCGTGTACCCACCACCTGACTTAGCCCCTGAAGACGTAGCTAATAAAGGAGAAGCAATTGATGCTGACGAGGAGTAAAGCCTCTATCTTTCAGGGAAGTCCTCAGTGCCGAACTTTTTAATCTTTATGTTGGGAGTTGTATATTTAAATTTGATGTTGGAATAAATAAATGTGCATACATCATCCACATTATAAAGTCCTTATTAGATCATATGTACAAGGACTTAGATTAAAGATCAAAATTGTTAGGTTGATTTGAGCTTAATGTCTATATTTATGTAAAATCTCTTGTATTAGAAAGATCAAACTTGTTAGGTTAATCTTATGAGTTGTAATAGATAGGCAGGACAAAATCATGGAGTTTATAGAAGCTAGAATCGTAGTTTGCTAAGAAAGTCTATCAGAATCGTGAAGCAATTTGTCGAGTCCCTGTCAAGTCAAGTCAAGTCAAGTCAAATTCGTAGGCACTGCTCTAAATCGTGGAGTCCTCAAAACATCAATATCGTAGTCAGTCAAGCGATGTCAAGGCTAACGCAGAATCGTATAGTACTATATGATTCTCATCAGAGGCATTCAAGTATAAATCGCCTTCAAGCACTTATCATCATGACCACGATCATAGTGCTTATCAGTAAGCATCAAAATAGTTAAAGATCAAGTCTGATATACAAAAATGCTTGACATCAACAACTGACATTTGAATTTTGATATGATTGAGAAACCCAATGCCTTCACCAATATCCTCGGTTGAATCGAAGAATCAAAAAGTAAGAAGAAATGTGCCTACCAACTAGTCTGCTGATAGTGACGTTTTAGAGGTGTTAGGTGATAAAGCAGTTTGCTGTGTCAGACAAATCAAAAAGACGTTTTCACATCATCCCAGGATGTTAACATCAAAGTGCTCAGAATGCTAGAAGCATTAAATGCTCAAATGGAAGATTTCAAAGGCTCCTATATAAGGCTAACAAATTGAAGTTGTCATGCAAGCAAGAAACAAGAACGTAAAAGAAAATCACAAGAACATCTGACAAATCTTCACTCAACGATTCAGTTCAATCTTGCTTCGCTACTAAGTTCATCAGAACTTGAGTTTAAGGAAACTTAGTAGCACAACAACAACAACCTCAACTACACTCATTGCAGAGCTACCAAACCTGCTAGGTTTGTAGAGTACTTATTGTACTAAAATTCCAAGTCTATTGGGCTTGAAGAGTTCTTTATGAACTAGCTTTCCAAGACTAATGGTCTTGAAGGAATCTAAATGATTTGAAGATTATATCAATATCTTTACTTGATTTTCTACTCGTGGAGTAGAAAAGTGGACTAGGAGTCTTGAGTGCTCTGAACCACTTAAAACACTATGTCATTTACTTTCAGTCTCTTTAACTGTTATATCTACTATAACTGCGGTTTGATTTATAAACTTGATTTTATCTTAAGGGGGATAACTAAAACATATATTCTTCTTTACTTAATTAATCATTTAATTAACAAATCTGTTAAGTTACTCTTTTAAAAGAAAATTTTAAAATATCTATTCAACCCCCCCTTTTGGATAACTTTTGTACCTCCGGGAACTAACAATTGGTATCAGAGCAGGTTCTTTAATCTAAAGCTCACAAAGCTCGAGTAGATCATGGCACACATCATGAGTGAATCAAGCTTGGTGGAGGCAGCAAACCACCGATATGCAATAAAGACAAATTCGCCTGTTTAATAGTTTGCAATATCAGTTTAATTAGTCCAGTTTTACTTAAACATTATTTTTTCTTTTGTTTTGTTCTTTCTATTTCAGGTTCTTGAAGTCGGTTTATGCAAACTCGGTCCAAAAACCCATACTTGCTTCCTTTCGAGGACGATATTGAGAAACGGTTTCAAAGGTTAAGTAAGTGGACTAAAGACACAAGGGAAGACTTTGAGAATTTTGAAAAAGAAGTAATGGCTGCCGAAGACCTGAAAGCGTTGAGAGATTTTGTGACACCTAAGGTGACTGAGCTTCAATCGAGTATCACCAGGCCAGCGATTGCAGCAAATACGTTTGAAATCAAGTCTGGGACTATTCAGATGATCCAAAACTTAGTTCAATTTTGGGGACTTGCAAATGATGATCCGAATGAACACTTGATCAGCTTTTTGGAGATATGTGACACCTTCAAATACAATGGGGTGTCGAATGATGCAGTTAGACTTCACTTGTTTCCGTTCACCCTGCGGGACAAGGGGAAGAGTTGGTTACATTCTCTACCGTCAGGATCAATAACTACATGGGAAGACCTCTGTAGACACTCAAAATTTTTTGTACTACTGTCACTAACATTGCAGGAGGACAGATTTGTCTTTTAAGTGGGAACCCTGCAAGACAATCCATACCGCATACTACCGGAAGCTCAGCATCAACCCCGTAGCCCACTCTGGGAGTATCAATTCCAACCTCGGATGCAACCCCGAGGCATGCGGATCCAATACTGGAACACACACTGGAGAAGATCGATTATTCTTGGAGATAACCCCAAGGTATCCAGTCTTAGTCCCAACCATGGGAATAGCCACCAACCTTGGTGATAACCCCAAGGAATGCAGTTTTGACGATAACCCCGGAAATGCTTGTTTCAAATGCGACCAGCTTCAATCTCGGCGCTCACAATGAGATACACTGTACCAACCCGACGATAACATCGGGAAGACATGCACACCTCAAAGATTACAACGAGGACCTTCAATAATTGCAGCAGTCCAATCTCAGCGAAGCCTGAGCAACATCTGCTTTATCAGCCCAATCCAGTGATAACTCCGGTGAGGGGCAACATCGTCATCTAGCCAACACAATGCCATGCCATGTCGTCTCAACGTCTCTACGCAACGGTGTCCCACAAGACTAACCAATCCCGAATGACTATTGTGCGGGGTAACGGATGAAAGTTGAAGCTTGAAGACCGGAGGGCATCGTCCCATCTTCAATGACTTCGTACAAACTCTAATCCCCTGCCATCATATAACTCTCGACAACGGCGGTCCAAAATAGATCCTGTATACCTCAAACGGATGCCCGGATTGCACTTCTGAAAGTTTGAGTGGACATTACAGTGCCCGAGTACACGTACTTCGAGACGACCCAACCCAAAAAACTCGGGCCCACCCGGGTTGCCTCTGGTACACCTGCGACTAAATCGTCTATAAATAGAGGGCTTGGGCTACCCATTTTACAAGAGAAAATGGCGAAGAAGCCCTGCCCAATTTTCTCTGCACTCACCCCATGTAGTGTACTTTCTAATTTTAAACACCTGTGAGCTCATATATAGCCCTTTTATACCTACAAAAGCCAGTGTTTACCCACTCTAAAGATATAGAAGTCTTCTTTGGCAGTCAACTATAAGCCTTCTCACACACTTTAGAGTCTTTCTCTTCATCTCTGCACACACCCTTCTTCACGTTGAGAGTCGTCATTACGCGCGTTTGCCTCAAACTTTGATCTGTGGTTTTTGTTTGAGTTGTATATATATATATATATATATATATATATATTATACTATATATTTATATATTTATATATATTGACTAACATTATCCAGTTATTCCTCAATTGAGCCTAGACTTGATGCGGAGCGCGTTTATTTGCTTTAATATATATATATATATATATATATATGAACCGTTGTTATCGAACTACATTCGATGAGCCCGAATTTTACATCCGGTGCATTTATTACTTTTGTATATATATATATATATATATATATATATAAATCCTTCCTAGAGTTTTCTTAAATGGCGAGTTGATCGCTTTTACTGACTTTATTTATATTTCATCCTACTTTGAGTTTCCTTCGTATGGCGGTTGGCCATATTACAAACTTCATTTATGTTTTCATCTCACTTTGGAGTTTCCTTCGTGATTGACGGTTGATAGCTTTTAATGACTTTATTTACATTTCGATCCCCATGGAGGTGCTTCGTGGTTGGTGATCATATACGTATATATATATTTACTGACTTTTATATATATACCTTCTATCGCTTTCATATAAATTGCGAGATCTTGTGCGCCTAGGAATCATGTGATCACTGATTCACCCTATTGATCTAGATTCGGTTCCGTGATGGACATTTTCTGTAACATGCGACTTATAAATTATTCTGCGGTGTATGCGAATTTTCTCGGATGGTTTACATACCCACGAGGAAGTCGGCATTATTTTTGTACATTATTTTGTATGCGGATGCCTCGCGATTCGTAAAATAAAATCAATCAAGCTAGAACACTTAAGAAAATGGGAGTGTAAAATGTCTCAATTACTATTGAGCATCGTGG
Organism: Panax ginseng; assembly: GCA_020205605.1. NCBI lineage: Eukaryota > Viridiplantae > Streptophyta > Magnoliopsida > Apiales > Araliaceae > Panax > Panax ginseng. Next base: position 96,819,732 of record CM035140.1, read on the forward strand.
TTTGAAAAACCTTTTATAAAACATCATTGCTATATCTTGCTAAAAAACGATTTTTTACATAAATTCAAACCCGGTGTATATAGGTTCGAACGAGGCCTCTTTACTTCCAAATAACAAACACATTGACCCAAACACACACATATTCGGATAATAGTTTCTTGAAAAGAGGCGGTCACCGTAGTAACACGGATGTCCAAGTGCCTAACACCTTCCCTCCGCATAACCAAGTCCCCGGACCCTAATTAATCTCGGTTTCACCGACCCGTTTAGCAGTGTCACATCACTGGGTCAATGTGCAAACCTTTTCTCGGTTGTGTTGGTACAACCATTTAAAAAATCAACTGGTGACTCTTAACAGTCCATCGTCGACATTATACATGTTGGACCTTTTTCACTTGTTTTTCAAACAAATCTCACCTAAAATGAGAACACAAAAGAACAAGTAACGGAAAGTGACATCTAAAAATCCCGACGTCGACAGGTGGCGACTCTGCTGGGGACTCCAGTAAGAGTACTTATGCCGCTATTACAATCTTTTCAAAACTGTTATCTGCTTGTGTGTGGATGTTGCATTTACGTTTGATGAATGTGTACGAATGCATTTCCTTATTGCACTTAGTGCTTCGCACCATAACTGCTTGGGATATTAGTGCTTCGCACCATATCTGCTTGTGATATTAGTGTTTCGCACTATATCTGCTTGTGATATTAGTGCTTCGCACATGTCATCATTTTTTATACAGTGAGACGCGATGTATGTGAATGTATGTTGTGTGGTCCCTCCACCAGGACGCTATCCTGTCGTTGTTTGATTACTGGACTTGTGAGAAGACTAATTCTCCGAGGCTCAGGAAAGGCACCACCCAAATTCGCTCCAGTTGAAAGACCCGGATTAACTTCACGTCAAGTAGATTGCGATGATTTGGGAATCTTCATGCCAAAAAGCCGCGAGAGTAACCTAAGATAGGTCAGCCGCTGATAAACCCAAAACGGAGGAAGGTCTCTTCATGCTCTCATTTCAAATTACTTGTAAACATAATTACTTGTAATTACATTCTATATCTATCTCCATGTAATGAGAAATATGAAGAAATGTGTACACATACATATTAACATGGTACAAATAGCTGACATCCATTTTGCAGGATAAAATTCCTAAAATGGACACATCACATAGCATGTTATTATATAAATTCCCTAAAGACTAAACTATGCAAGTCTTTCGTAGGGAACCAATCGGACCTACTACCCATTCAAAGTCAAAAAAGGCATCAGGCCTACAGTAAATCATGTCGTCATCCGACCAAACTGAACTTAATCCAGTTTCTTGCAAATAATTTGACGGATTAAGCAAATAAATTACAGATTTGGATGTTCTACTCAAAGAATTACACCAGTCTACACAGGGTCATAAAATACCCGTACATGCTGAATCCTCCACACAAGGAGGAACCCAGGTCATTACAATACCTGAACTGCAGTTGGATACGACCAACAAAACTCATGATGCTGCCCATCCCACTGGAGATCCAGACACTGGTGACATCAAAAAGAAAGTACTCCAAATAGAAGAGACCCTTCGTGCTATTAAAGGAATTGGAACACATGCGAGTGTTTCATATGCTGATATGTGTATTTTTCCTGGTGTTCATTATCCAGAAAAATTTAAAACTCCTGACTTTGAAAAGTATGACGGGTTAGGAGATCCTTACACACATTTAAAGGTGTTTATTGGGGAACTTGGATCTTATGCAGAGAGGGCGAAAATCTTAGAATGCAATTGTTCCAAAAAGTCTAACTGGAGAAGCTTGGATTAAGTGGTACACAAGATTAGACAATTCAAAGATCCATAGTCGGGAAGAGCTAGCACATGCTTTCCTCACTCAATACAACTTTCAAACTCAAATGGCTCTGATCCAGATCAAATTACCAAGATCAAGAAACAAATCTAACGAGTCTTTCGGAGAGTATGCTCAAAGGTGGAGACGCTCGGGTCGCCCAAGTTAGTCCATCCATGATGTAATCGAGAGATGGTCATGACTTTCATGACATACAAGAAGCTCCTTTCTATGAGAGAGTTTTAGCCGACATCGGCAAACCATTTTCTAAAATGGTCAAACATGGGGAGATGGCTGAGATGGGATTGAAGTCCGGAAAGATTCAAAACCTATGTGACGCCCCCAAAATTAGGTATACGTCACCCATCTTGGGTCGCCACTTACATGGTACAAAATTCAAATACAACTTAACAATACATCTGTCGTGTACAATTCGACAAAACATAAACTGTGAGTTTGAATACAAATATTGTATACTAGAGATTATACAAACTCAATAGGAGTCCTTATTGAAATTATTATTACACTATTTCACAGAATAGTGAGGACTACTAATGTTATCATCTGGTTCGTCACTCCGTTCCCCGACTAGTCCCTACTACGTTCTCATTTCCTGAAGAGAACAATAAAAGTAAAAGGGTGAGCTCAACTAGCCCAGTAGGAAATATTATGACTAAGATAATGCAGAATATATTATTGTTAGCCTTCAACAGTGTTAAACTGATATAATATAACGACCATCAAGTTTAACTGCAGCGGAACAAGCAATCCAATGAAAAAGTCAAGTAGAGAATAAAATCTACTATCTTTTATGATTTAGAAGGTTTTTCATCACTTTTATCAATCGTGACTCGACAATAAATAATCCACATCATCGAATCACCCCGCATCTGACCCAAGGATATTCTTTAGTATCACAACCACAATTATCCATGCACTACGGGCCAAGAATATTTGTGTATTCATTAATGGTCATGATCATGCCAACAATCTGCTCATCAATGCACTACGGGCCAATGAGGACTTTTACCATATCATTTGTAACATTACGGTCATGATTACAATCAATAATCCTCGTTATAATCATACCAAGTCCATCTATGCAAGATGCAGCCACGAGATGACTTTCAATAAAATATAAACATGAGGATGATGACAATGATATAAGAATTCAATAAAACAAGTTCAAGAATTATTTTATCCGTGAATTATTAACGTCCAAATTGTCAACATGAATCTTTGTTTTGTAGAATAAAATTCAAGAATGATCGTAAGAATATTTCCATGAAAAGATATTGGATGAAGCGCAAATATCAAGGATATTCTACTAATTTCATGGAGTATAGAAGTCAAAACTTTAACCAACCGAGTATAATAAAGAATGGAATAACAAAAGAAATCACCATGCATGTGGTACTTGCATAGACAAAGAGTTATTCCAATGTAATAATAATAACGGAATCGTGTCGTGCAAAATTTGCACCGACAGGATGTTCCAACAGAATAATAAAGATAGAACCAGGTCTGGTGTAAAACACACAGACAGGATGTTCCAACGGAATAATAATAAAGACGGAATCAGATCCGGCGTAGAACGCATAGACAGGATATTCTAACGTAATAATAAAGACGAAATCAGTGCAGCGTAAAACGCATGAGACGGATATTCCAACGAGTAATAATAAAGACGGAACCCGTGTCCAAGGAGAATGCATAGACGAGGATGTTCCAACAGAATGATAAAGAATGGAACAATGTAAGAATTTCACCAAGTATAGGGTAGCCCGCGTATACAGGTTATTCCAACAGAATAATAAGAATGGAATAACAGAAGTTCTCTTCATAGATAAGAAAGAAATAATACTCCCTACAAGTACAACAAATAATATTCCCTACCTTGAAAAAAACTGGATACTGGAATAGTGAGGTAGCAGATTTCTCTTCTTCTTTCTCTCTATAATTTCTCTCTATAATAATCGCTCTAAAGCTTTTGTGAATTGGTGAGAAATGAAGGAAGAATGAGCTTCTATTTATAGGAAAATATAGTTTCGATAATTGCACGTTTTGGAGCTCGAAAATTACAGTACAATACCTCCAACTTTTCTTTCATTTATAATTTAGTCCTGCAAGTATTATCAATCTTGCACCAACTCCCCTAATAGTAAATAATGTGAATCAATAGTTCAATCATGTGAATCAATAGTATAATCATGTGAAAAATACGAATTACAGTATAGTACCTCCATCTATACCTCCATTTTTAACTTAGTCATGCAAGTATTATCAATCTTGCACCAACTCCCCTAATAGTAAATAATGTGATTCAATAGTACACATATGTGAACAAATAGTTATATAAGCATGTGAATTAGTAGCAATTAATTGCTCATTTATCCGATAAATTACCCAATTTATCAATATAACCCCTAGACATCAATTATCATCGGAATAAATGTCGATTTTCACTAACACAAACAATTCCAACACAATGAAACTATTTTCATCAAAAATATAAATTTTGAAATTTCAAAGTTTGACTTTTCCCGAAAAAGTCAATTGTTAACTTTTTGACCAAATAGTGAATCCCGGAAAATTGTGTTTATAGACTATTTTTACTAATTTAGTCGTTTCGGACTCAAATATCACGTACGCGTCTCCAAATTCAACTCTGAACAACATTCATTATTAATATTATAACTCACAATATTTATCAACCAGGTTGTTCCCAAGAAAGAGGGGGCTTTCCAATAAGGATTTCTCCCTATTGGCGCGCAATTAGGTGACCAAACCTCTTCTTGGCAGAACTTCTAGACATTGTAAATATTGCCATTTATAATATGAATAACTTTGTCATCTCAAGTATTGATTTAATAAAAAAACCTTTTATGTAGATGATACTGTGACAATAATTGAATCAATAATATGATAGATATGATGCGCAAAGAATTATCGTAGCAAATAATTGAGTATAACCGAGTGACTTCTCACGTAAGCATCAATAATCAATACCGTAAAGCTACTATGCAACCACGCCAGACATCTTGTACTTTTTTTACTACCGGGTAGTTCAACAGATTAACGCTAAAACTTCCGCCGTTATTTTCATAAAGTATTTTTTGTCGCTTTCTCGATCCGATGATGATAATTCCGCTAATGAAGTCCACCAATGATTGTCTTGGTTATATTTAATATTCCTGTTAAAACGAATATTTCCCGACCAATCGAATATTATATAACAACTCATGCGACTTTGCAAAATTTGTAAATATTACCCACAACTATAACATTATATCAAATCCACACCATAATATTAAAAAATATATTTCGAGAAAATTTAATCTTTATTCAAAAAAATCCGAGGTCTCACAACCTAGCTACACTAAAAGCTGTTGCTGATCACATCCAATCTGGAAATTATGGAAAGAACCCCCGGAGGGTCCATAAAAAGAAAGAGGAAGATGTTTCGCTGATACTACAGGGTCAAAAAGGCAATCAAAACATGCCTATTCAAAGGAGAAACTACACTCCCTTTCAAGCACAGTCTGTAAACCCTCCAATACCAAATGGTGGAGAAGTCAAACGCCCTCGAGTGTTTACACCCTTAGGGGTTACCCTCGAGAACATTCTTAATCTTCTGACAACACAGAAGAAAATTAAGCATCTTCTTCCACTAGCCAGCCCTAATGGACAGGGTTTCAATGCTGCTCGAAAATGTGCTTATCATGCCGGGGCACTTGGACATGATACTCAGGATTGTTGGGCCTTGAAACACAAGATCCAGGACCTGATAGACAACGGAGAGATCGTGGTCACCAAACTAGATCACCCTCACGTTCAAGACAACCCTCTTCCTCAACACAAAGAAGAAGAAGTCAACATGATAAATTGGAGTAGCGGACAGAATTCCAATTTCAACTGTGAATCCTCCCAGACCCTCAAAAATGATGATGACAAATGGGATTATGCCAAGTTTCAGTTAACAATGGAATGAAAGATAAAAGCTTTAGGCAAACAAATTGAACAATTGGCAGAATTGGTGACTTATCAGCATCAAGTGACTAGTCAATTAATCAGCCAGAAGCATGCCAGTCTCCTACCTCTTGTCATGAATGTTCCCTCGTCACTTTCAGAAAATGAAATACTGGAAGACAAAGTGAGCAAATGCCAAAGCCCGTCAGGATTTTGCCAACAAAAGGGAATTCACATATCTGGGCCAACCTATGGAGGAAATCCTTCATATGTCAATCAATGAAGGAAGGATCAGTTCCCTTCTACCTCCAATCAATCCCCGCTTCGGTATGGTACAACTCGTGGAGTATGTCAATATCACTCCCCACTCATGCGGTCACAAAGACAGAAGAATCTTTGGGCACTCCGCCACCTTATCCAAAATCTAATTGACAATGGTGTCCTGCGCCTAGCAGACGACGATACTGTGTTACGTGTAAGTGAGAATTCATGTCCTACTAAGTGGAAGAGTGTGGTAGCAGTCATATCCACTGAAGCTGATGGGGTTAACAAATCACTCACAATGCCAACAATTCAACTCAAGGGAAGCAACAATCCTTTGAAAGTGGCCGCTCCGCCAATCAATCTTGCTGCAAGAGTAGAGCACAATATCCTATTGTTAGCTTGCGCAAAGTTTCGTGGAATTATGGAGAAGGTGAAGGATCCACCTCATATACGACTGCTATAGTGTCGAAGGAAAATCCACTGTATCTTCCTAATGGGTGATGAAGCCTACCATCAAGTCAAAGGGGAAAATACCCATGGAAAAAATTGAAAAGTTCCTCCGCACTATGGGTCATAACGAAGCCACGGTGGTTTTAAGCTTAAAGGAAGCTCCACAACAAATATCAATTTTGGACTTGGTCCTAACTTCCGAGAATCACCGGAGGGTCTTGGTGAAGGTTTTAGAAGAAGCCTATCTACCAAGATTAGTTGATACGGAAAAATTTCAACACCTGGTTGATCACATTTTCAACAATAATGTTATATCCTTCATTGATGATGACATACCGCCCGAGGGGACCGGTCATTGCAAGCCATTGCACATTGCTATCTTGTCCTCCGGATACATGTTAGCTGGAGTCTTGATAGATGGAGGTTCATCTCTAAATATTTGTCCATATGCTACCTTGGTGAAGATGAATATCAATCTCAATAGAATTCAGAGATGAACAATTGAGCTGCCAATCGAAATTGGTCCTCATACATTCTGCGTATCCTTCCATCTGCTCAAGATAGATTCGGGATACAACCTGCTCTTGGGACGATCATGGATTCATATGGCTGGGGCAGTCCCCTCCACTCTTCACCAACAGTTGAAATACATTATCAACAATAGCCTGGTCACGGTCAACGCTGAACCCGAGATGCCTCAACACGGAGACATGCCATTCATCAATGCCAATGCGGATGTGGAACCAGTCAGTTTTCATGCTTTGGAAATAAGCAATACCCAATACCATGTTATTGGAACGCCATTGCCCGAACCCAAGATTTCTGCTGAGGTAATGCCGGCTACTCAAGAAATGATGTCATTGGGTCATAAGTCGGGACAAGGCTGGGTAAAGATTGCCAGGGTATCAAATATCTAATTCGATTAACCAAGCAAACTGGAATAGCTGGGCTAGGCTATTCTGCCAGTTCTAGTCACAGGAATCCTCATAAGCATCAACAGATTCCTTCAGCTTCAACCACGCGACATTTATCTTCGCCTTCAAACCTTGAGTCCGCACAACCTCCTATAAAGGTGCCAACCAATGTAATGGATATGTTATTTCCCAAGCCGGTACCGGTAAAGGAGAAAGAAGTCTTTGTTCCAAATCCTGCAGTGGAAGAGGAGGAACGAAGAATCAACCAAGACGTCATCCGAATGATGTCAGGCATACGCATCATCGTTCATGATGAATATACCAATATATATACCCTAGACGATGATTGCCCAGACGTAATGGCCATCATTCGGGACAGGGAGGATGATGACAATCCCTCCATCACTGCGGTCCACCCAGACTTTGCCCTTGCCAATTGGAACAACATTCCTTGCATTGGTCGACAAGGGACTCTGAGTTTAGATGTGCATATACTTGCTGATACGGTGCCTCTTCTCCATAAGGATTGTACCTTTGATGTAGAGATGAATTCCGCCATGATGGATATACAGGATGACATTGAGGTGCCTCCAGAAATTCAAGAATGGGTCAAAGACAAACCTAAACCCAACCTTGATCAAACCACTTCTTTCAATCTCTGAACCTTAGAAAGCCCTAAATTAATCCATATTGGTTCAGACCTTACCCCAGGCCAACTGAATGATATGGTTACGCTACTAACCCAATTCCAGGATGTGTTTGCATGGTCTCATGAAGACATGGTGGGTTTGTCCACTGACATTGTCCTTCATCGCCTTCCCATTAAAGAGGGATTTAAGCCATTCAAGCAAAAGCTCAGGTGATTGAAACCTGAGTGGAGTTTAAAGGTGAAAGAAGAAATTGTGAAATAATTTCAAGCTGGCATCATCATGGTGTCTACATATCCTGAGTGGATATCCAACATTGTGCCCGTGCCTAAACCTGGAGGGAAGGTGATAGTTTGCATGGATTACCGGGACTTGAACAAAGCTTGCTTAAAAGATAGCTTTCCCGTGCCATTTATCCACATTCTCATTGATAATACTGTGCAATACGATATGTACTCCTTTGCTGATTGCTTTGCGGGGTATCATCAGATCATGGTTGTTGAGGAAGATCGTGAGAAGACTACTTTCATCACACCTTGGGGAACCTTTTGAGAAGACTTCTTTCATCACACCTTAGGGAACCTTTTGTTATAGAAGGTTGTCATTCGGCCTTATCAATGCCGGAGCCACCTATCAATGAGCTATGATGGCTCTTTTCCACAACTTAATGCACAAAGAGATCGAGATCTATGTGGATGACATCATTGTCAAGTCACGGAAGGAGGATGACCATATAGACCATCTCAGGAATTGTTCAACATGTTGCATAAGTACAACTTGAAGTTGAATCCAGCTAAATGCGCCTTTGGTATTAAATCAGGAAAGTTGCTAGGATTTCTAGTAAGCCACAAAGGGATTGAGCTGGATCCTGCCAAAATCCAAGCCAGCTGGATTTTTGGGAAGAATCAACTTTATTAGCAGGTTTATCTCCCAACTCACAGCAACCTGTGAGCCAATCTTCAAGCTATTAAGGAAGAACTCCTCCATGAAATGGAATGATGAGTGTCAGAAGGCCTTCCTTACAATCAAGAAACAGCTAGTCAAAGCTCCCGTGTTGGTACCACCCAGGGATGATGTTCCCCTGTTTATGTACCTGTCCATAAGTGACAATGCCATGGGCTGCATGCTAGGACAGAAGGACGATAGAGGCCAAGAACGAGCTATCTATTACCTCAGCAAAAGGTTCAGCAGCAGTGAACACAAGTACACTCTGATCGAAATGACGTGTTGTGCTTTAGCATGGGCTTCCATGAGGTTACATCATTACCTCCATGGTCACATAACCCATCTCATATCCCGCGTGGATCCTCTCAAATACGTGTTCAACAAACCCATGTTAAATTGCTGGCTGTCCAGATGGCAGTTGATCCTACAACAATTTGACATCGTATATGTGACTCAAAAGTCCATCAGAGGTCAAGGAATTGCGGATCAACTGGTCGCTGCACCTGCAGGGGATTTTAAACCCTTAGAAACATATTTCCCTGATGAAGAAATAATGACAGTTCAGCAACATCATCAGTACGATACACGCCAAGCATGGAAGATGTATTTTGATGGAGCTGTCAATCTGGAAGGTTCTGAGCTAGAGCAATTCTAGTATCTCGCACGGGGAGCGATATCCGTCGTCGCCAAAATTACAGCTTTATCGGCACCAACAATACTACCGAGTATGAAGGCCATCTCATGGGGCTAAAACTTTCCTGTTCAATGGGCATCGGTGGTTAATCGCCTTTGGAGATTCAGTTTCATGAATCGAACAATCCACCAGAATCTATCAAACCAAGGAACTACATTTGCTGCCCTGCCATCGGCAGGTTTTGAAGATGGCTTTGGAGTTCGAAGAAATCTTCATTTTACACATTCCTCGTAATAGGAATGACTTTGCCGACGCGTTAGCAACTTTGGCCTCCTTGATTCATATATTAGATAAGGAACATTTGCCAAGCGTCACAATTTCCCTGCACAAGGCCCTAGCCCATGGGAATTACATTGGAGAAGTATCGGATGAGCTACCTCCCATCCAACATCCTTGGTATCAGCATATCAAGGAATATCAGCGAGATGGCTCTACACCCGCTGAGGCGAGCCCGACTGAGAAAAGGCGGATCCATCGACTTGCTATGAAATTCTACCTGAGTGGATATGCGCTCTACAAAAGAGATGCAGGAATAGGTCTCCTCAGATGTATAGACAAAGATCAAGCCCAAAGGCTTATGGATGAATCCATAGCGGAGTCTGTGGCCCCCACATGAGTGGGCCCCCTCCTTGTCAAGAAAGTCCTTAGGACGGGACATTATTGGCTATCTCTCAAAGCTGATTGCGATGACCACGTCAAGAAATGCTATCAGTGCCAGATTCATGGGAATGCTATACACGCCCCTCCAAAGGAACTTCATAATATGAGTTCACCTTGGCCCTTCGCAATGTGGGGAATGGACGTTATCGGGCCCATTGAGCCTAAAGCCAGTAATGGTCATTGGTTTATCTTCACCATGATCGACTACTTCACCAAGTGGGTAGAAGCAGCCTCCTTCCCCAGGGTTACCAAAGAAGTCATCATTGCTTTCATCAGAATCAATGTCATTTGTCGATACGGACAACCAGAGGTGATTATGTCAGACAATGCCAAGAACCTTAACAACAAAATGATGGAGGAATTATGCAGTAAATTCCACATCAAACATCTCAACTCTTTCATCCATCGTCCAAAGATGAACGGTGTTGTTGAAGTGGCTAACAAAAACATCAAGAAGATTATGCAAAAGATGTTCGCCAACCATAAAGATTGGCCTGACCTATTGCCTCTAACTCTGTTAGCCTACATAACCTCAATGCGCACTTCCACTGGGGCAACCCCCTACGCATTAACCTATGGGATAGAAGCAGTACTCCCAATAGAAGTTGAAATGGAATCCCTTAGAGTGTTGATAGACGCTAATCTAGATGAAGATCAATGGGTACAAGACAGGTATCACCAATTGTCTCTAATAGACAAAAGGCGAACCGCGGCTATCTTCCATGGTCAATTATATCAGCAAAGGATCGCCAAATCCTACAACAAAAAAGTCCGGCTACGGCAGTTTAAAAAACATGACTTGGTTTTGAAGAAGATCCTTGACAACCAAGATCAATCTAAGGGAAAATTCGCTCCTAACTGGGAAGGCCCGTTTGTTGTCAAAGAAGTATTGACAGGAGTCGTTCTCAGATTACAGAAATGGAAGGCGATGAATTTCCACAACTCATCAACTCAGACGCCGTGAAATGGTACTATGTCTGAAGTAATTCGCAAAATACCTTGGTGCGGAACCATAAGATCACCAGTCATTCCGGTTCTTTAACCCTTTACTACATACAACTCTTATACACTTTGCCCCTTAGGGAAACATACTTTTCCAGCCAGCAGCCTGGTTCTCCTTTGCGTTCCTACGACTTAGGTCATCCCACCACGGATTGAACCTCTCGCGCTTACAGTTTGGCTACCCATACATGGGATCAAACTTCTCATACCTGCATTTTATCCTTAACCTAGGATTAAACTTTCTCCTCCCCGCACTCTGACCTGCACATGGGATTACGCCTTTCGTCTCACCCTGAGGGGCGAACTACATCGACCTGATCTCCTCTTCAATAGGAGTACATAGGCAACCATTTCACATGGCCCGGTCGCAATAAAACAAAAAACAACAAAAACATTTCTACCCTCTTCTCCTCACAAAAACAACCAAAAACATTCCTACACCATTTCTACCATATACAGCGTTGAACCTCTTACACCAGGTTCGAACTACGCAGATCTGATCTCCTCTTCAATAGGAGTACGTAGGCAGCCATTCATGGTTCGGTCTCAACCCTTACCAAAACACAAACCCTTGTCAGTTGGTACTCAAATCAAACATCAATCCACTACATTCCATTCGGCTTTAGACCAAAGGGATGGAATTACTTGAACACATCCCAAATAGGAGATTCGGAGACCATCTAAGCTGCGGTCATACCTTGAAGAGCAACACAAATCCAAAAGAGGTGGAATTAACTAGGCTTTTCCTAAATAGAAGCACTGGTGACCATCTATAGTGCGGTCAATCTCAGAGAGGAAAGCCACACTCCTCTCCACATTTTCATCCAGAAACCAGTCCCAAGACACTAAAGATGGTAGGGATACACAGAGATCGATGATCCATTCTGACCAATCCAGAGACAACTCAATGTCCATCCACCCAGGAGGAATTCAGAATACATCAAGACCACAAGCCCTGAAGCAGCAGGCAAAATATCAAGCAAATAGCAAGGCATATCTAAAAGGGAAGTGATCCAAAAATATATTTCCCTGTCATATATATAATGTTGTTTGATGTATATAATGTGAACTGTACATGACAAAATGGCTAAGCTAGTCTGTGCAGAAAAATACAAGCTCATCTACAAGTTAGGGTATATGCGAGCTAACAAGCCCAACATGGTGTCCCTCTCAGAGGATGGAGGTGAAGCTGTGGTCTCCTGTACGATAATATCCGCACGACCCAACAGATCTACAGCCATCTGCATGGTGACCAAATGATCATCAATATATGTGTTCATCTCTGCGATCATGCCAGTGGTAAGGGACCTCACGGTAGTACTATCTGTGACGGCCACATCCCGGGATGATATAGCACTATCCCGCTAGACTATCACTGCGTCTCTGGCTGATATAGCCTCATCTCGCTCAACAACAGCGACATCTCTACGAGCTAATGCCTCGTCTCTCTCTAATAGAGCTGCGTCCCTCCCATCAAGGGTAGTCAACATCATAGATCGAGCCTGATCTTTCTCAAAGGTCATCAAATGAAGACTCTGCTCTAGGTACTGTGCCGAGTGCTGAATCACAATAGTACTGGTACTAGGAGAATCTAGAAGAAATGATGGCAACCCCGCAGCGGGCTCCTCCTCGATGTATGAATCAATGTCCTCCATGGGCTCTACATCATCTGACTCACTATCTGGTACTGTGGACACTACCGCAACCGATAAAATCTCTGTCTGCATCCATGCGGAATACTCTGCCGAATAACCTGGATGACTGACAGAAAAAGAAGCTATCTCACGCTGATCCCAACAAGCATACACATGGGATCGGTCCTCTGCTGAGAGATATCGAGAAGCTGAACGCTGACCTATCGCCCCATCGAAAGGATGAAAGTCCTGGAACTGGTCAAACTGTGACATCACGGCCAATGGGTGATAACTAGTCACACCTCTTAAACCAGCCAGAGGGAGGTAGTCCATGCCCGGAGCGTAAGTAATGAAGCTGTATGGTGAGCTAAGCCCCGAACACGGCAATATACTAAAAGGATCTCTGATATCTGCCAAAAATGTGGACCAGGACAGAGCATCTATACACTCCGATGGCTGAAAGGGGTATGACATAGCTACATCATGGGTGAAGCAATATCCATGCCGTCTAATGGTACCAATCGGTCTCAAGTGTGACATAAACCACACGTACAACATGACCGAACTCCTAGTGAACACTCCTGTAGGATAAGTGCAACAATAGGATGCTGACCGCAGGGTCTCTGCTAAATTTATAGGTACAATGGTACGAACCTCTCCAAGAGCTCTCACAGCCATGATGACACCAATGTCTATCTCGTCCATGTATCGTGGCATATAGACATACGACAGTATGCATAGCAGCAGTACATCAACCCTGGCCAAACGCCAATGATCCTCCGGTGCGGTAAAATCCCCAGAATTCCGTGAATAGATATCCTCAGAGCCAAATCTGTCATACAAAAAATGCTGGGATATCACGTGGCTAGATGTCAGCTCATCCTGTACTACTCTGCGCCGTAATCCATTGAGAGTCATGAATCGTCTACTCATGTCTCCCAAAGCCAAGTGCACGCAAGGTCTGTCTAAAGGCAACATCGTCAATCGTGCATACTCCTCTAGAGTAGGAGTCAACTCGTGGGTTCCGAATCGGAAAACCTGCCTATCCGGTATCCAATGCTCTATCATCCCATCTACAAACCCTGCGAGAACCTGAAACGTCAATAAGGTCATGGTATGCTGCAACAAATGATCTACAGTCACCCTGTCTGGTGGTGACATACTATCGTACCACGATCGCATACCCAATGCCACCAATGACGGTGGGGTATGATCTATACGGCTAACCGTCGAGGAAGACATCTGCGCGGGCTCATAAGACCATCCAAGGGTCAATGCCGAATATCTCTAGACATACATACATATGCATAACATGATACATGCATAACAGATAATGGATGGCAATATGATATAGGGAATGGAAAAACTATTCATACATTCTTAAGTATATCATCATCTATTACATCATCTCTGTACAGCTACAGATATAGGGAAATGGGGCACAGACGCCCTACTACTAACAGAGGCCTATCCAAAGATATAGAGAGAATGGGGCATAGCCTCCCAATATCTAACAGAGGCCTATCAAAAGATATAACGAGAATACACATCAGAAGAAGACCAAGGTGTCGATGTCCACATCATCAATCCTGTCCACCTGATGTAATTCCTCCTGAGTCACTGGATCTCTATCAACAGGGATGTAAGGCCTATACAAAGGAGGATCTGCGCCAGCAAAACTGAATGGGTCATCTGAGGGGCCAGCACCTGAGCTGGAGGGAACAAACGAATCCACCTCTACTGGATCTTTGCCCAAATGCCGGATAAATATATGTGCCTGGTCCAACTACCGGGTCAAACTATCAATCTGGGTCATATGAGTCGATCTCTGACCTGTTATCAAATCATCATCATCAAGGATCCTAGAACCATATCCCCCATAAACTGTGTGGCGCGGGACTGGGCTCCAATAGTGCGAGGGGACCACCACCGATGGAACATCTCCTGGGTACATCGACCCTCTGACAATGCAAAACCGTCAACCCCCAACAATGGGATATCAGTGATGGGTGACTGTGATACAGGCCAATGATGCCTGGGAGGAGGAAAGATCGGCATACGGATCTCCCCTGTGGTGCTCCTAATAGCACGCTCTCCTAAATAGAGCTCCCAACCTCCATCTGTGAAGAGAGAAACTCTCCTGGTGGAAATCAAGTACTCGACTCCAGTCGGGTACCCATCCTCAAAGTCGATGGTCAGGTGTTCCCCTCGGATAGGAATCCATATGATGGTGTCACCGTCAAAGAACTCCAAATGTGCACTGGCGATGGAGTGAAGCCCTCACCACCATGGGACCTCCGGCAAAATAGAATGGTGCCATCATCGTCCTCGTTGATAGGTATCTAAACTTAACACACTCACAGGACGCAATCATGGGAGCCTCTCATAGGCCCAAAACTGCCAACATAATGGAAAAATATCTGCTATCAGTAAACACTCTTAACCTCTAAATGGGAAATGACAAGAGAAATACTCACCAGCAGAAATGGGTAAAAGCCTAGCCAAGCCTCGGTCAAACCCTGTGAGCGCATGCGCATTCCCCGGAGGAAATAGACAAAGGTATAGGTGCCCCAATCATACTCTCCAATACGGTCCACATCACATGTAGCACTGATCAAAGCAAAAGATACCGTAGAAGAGTTATCTGCTATGAAGCAGCCTCGAATGATCATCAGGAACAATAGCCCCAGAACGCGATCCCTGATTCTGACATCATCAAACATGGGCTCACTCAAAAGCCCGCTTATAGCATCTACGCTCAAAGGACCTGAACGAATAGTCCTGCCTTTGAGCGCCTCCGCCGAAACTCCTAACAAGGATCTGACGATAGTAGGGGGTAATATTATCCATGCAAGGCACTGACTCCCCTCCAAACTCCATACCTGTGATAAATCACTAATCCATCGGCGTCATCATCACCTCACAATCCAGCAGATGGAGTGACTGAGTCTGATAAAACCATCGCTCAGACAATGCCCTGAGGTAACCCTAGGGACAACGATGGGGAAGGATGGAGAAGAATTCCCCGAATCCCCACTCATGCACTACCGCTCTATAGTCAGGATGAAGTGCCTGGTACATGGAGTGAATGCTGAACTAGTTCCCTCGAGGCTGTGTAAAGCCGGGAACCTACATGAAATGTAGATCAACATCAGAACCTTTTGCTCCTCATGAATAAGAATGAAGGAAGATCAAAATCTAACGCCATACCTCATTAGCATGAAAATACATCGATGGATGTCTGCTCAAATCACCCAACAGCTCTGGGTTTGCCACTTGAATACTCGGGAGCTCCCTACGAGGGACATGTGCAGCAGGAGCGGGATCCTCAATCGAAATATCTGCCTCCTCGTCCTCGACGTCTGGAACATCTACCCGGACAGGATGAATCACGGCCTCCACCAACCGATGAGGCTATCTGACAGAACGGGGATGAGGCACTTCAGAAGCCCTCCGCCGTACGCCAGAAGTGGTCCTGTGGGAACTGCTCGGTTGATCTGGATCCATAATATCTGGACAACAAGTCTCCAAATCACCTTAGAAAGGGTGTGGTATTTCCTTACCTATAGTTTTATAGAATGCATTTTATGACTATATGCATGCATGCATTTACTTTAACATACAATAGAGTTAAAATGCATGACTATCCAATGCCTACATTTTGAAATTTTTTGCCATAGTCCCCTTTGAAAAGAGGAATATCCACATGTACATAGGCATGTATAGGTGGCCATTCAGTAGCACACCTGCCCCAAAGTCATATACATAATATATACATCAAAAATCAAAATCATACATGCATAAGGTTAACCTCAATATCAGGAGTACTTTACCTTTCTACCATTGCTCATTGGACCTCAAATAGGACAAAAAATAGCAAAAAAAGGTGCCAATTTGACTGTCTCAGAAGTCAAATTTTTTCACATCATTATGTTCAGCATGGTTTAATACTAATATTTACTATGTTGAATATTTTTTATCAAGTTATTTGTGCATACATAATCACTACTATGTGTTTAGATGCATTTCATGCTATAACTCGAAATCCAACGGATAAAAACTCGAAAAAATACATGCATACGTTACCAGGATAGTGTAGAACACTTGTACGGTGACAGAATTTGCAGAAAATAGCCCGAACTCCATAGATCTGAAGGAGGCTCACGGATTTCTCTTTGCGCGACAAGTTGAAAATGACTTGTGAGACCAACCTGCTGGATTTTATCATCCACAGTTGGCCACAGGCTCACTCATGGCCGCAGCGAAGGTGCACTGCAAGACCCTATGTGGGTCCCACCCCTCCGGCTCGGTCCAATTCGAGTTTCAAAGGAGTTCTTACGGACTAAAAAGGTCAAATTGGGAATAAAAATGCCACGCAATTAAGCAAAACAACATACAATCCTGGCCTTCTAAGATGAAACTTTGAGTCTGTACATCGGTCATTGGTAGTCACCCGAACACGAGGTATACCTTGCCAATGATCTCATTTGTCACAAATCGCATCCGGCAATACCTTGTACAAGTCTGATGCCGCAAACTCTGGGTCGTTACCCTAAATGAGTCCCCGACGGGGGTTACAACGTGAGTCCCCGACGGGGGTTACAACGTGAGTCCCAGATGGGGGTTACAACATGAGTCCCCGACGGGGGTTACAACGTGAGTCCCCAATGGGGGTTACAACGTGAAGCCCTGGCGGGGGTTATAACGCATGTTCATCCGTTGATACACATATCAATGAAGGTCAAGAAGCCTTGACATTATCTCAGCTGATAGCGATTAAACCTATCAGAGCTCTAGAGCTATTCAAGGATTTCATGCTTGATTACTTATATTCCCCAGCGGATCCCTGGCGGGGGTCACAACGCAGTGTTCCGATGATTCACGCATCAGCGAAGGTCAAGCAACCTTGACAATATACACACAGAATATTAGCCGTTGATTCACACGTCAGCAAAGGTCAAGCAACCTTGACAGTATATCCCACATGATTTCTCAGCCATTGATTCACATGTCAGTGAAGTACACGTCAACGAAGGTCAGGCATCCCTAACAGCATTTGTTGTTGGCAGTAAATCCAACAGAATCTTGACATGTCCTAGCGATAACAACTAGGAAAGGACAATGTTATCAAAGAGGATAGATGATGGAATATGTTATACACATCCTAAAAAAGATCAAGCTTTATCCCCACAGATCTCTTGCACATAAGAGTTACCTTTTCAGGATCAAGTCGTTATCAAGAACACAGGAATTTGGGGATAACTCCAACATCAACATCCTAACAGATTCGGCTTACACATCAAATCTGGTCATCATTGCCAATCCCCAGTTGAAGCAACAGGGATCCAACAATCATCCCCAGCATGTTGGGCTACAACCCCGTACACATGCATCATACATTTGCCTCATGTTGCTACATACAGTACCATGTTTGTCTTGTTACACGTTTCAAGTTTCTAGGATTCTTTATCCTACCCATGCATCGTTATGTATGAGTATGATAAAGAGGGGCATCTGTAGACACTCGAAATTTTCTGTACTACAGTCACTAACATTGCAGGAGGATATATTCGTCTTTTAAGAGGGAACCCTGAAAGACAATCCATACCGGATACTACCGGAAGCTCAGCATCAACCCCGGAGCCCACTCTAGGAGTAATAATTCCAACCTTGGATGTAACCTCGAGGCATGCGGATCCAATACCGGAACACACACCGGAGAAGACCGATTAATCTCAGAGATAACCTCGAGGTATCCAGTCTCAGTCCCAACCATGGGAATAGCAGTTTCGGCGATAACCCCGAAAATGCTTGTTTCAAATGCGACCAACTTCAATCTCGACGCTCACAACGAGATACACTGTACCAACCCGGCGATAACATCAGGAAGAATGGCACACCTCAGAGATGACAATGAGGACCTTCAACAATTATAGCGCAATCCAATCTCGGTGAAGCTCGAGCAACGCGTCATGATCATTAATCTGGCGATAACACCGGTGAGGGGTAACATCATCATCTAGCCAACACAATTCCATGCCACGTCATCTCAACGTCTCTATGCAACGGTGTCCCACAAGACTAACCAATCCCGAGTGACTATTGTGCAGGGTAACGGATGAAAGTTGAAGCTTGAAGACCGGAGGGCATCGTCCCATCTTCAATGACTTTGTATAAACTCTAATCCCATGCCATCGTACAACTCTCGACAACGGCGGTCCAAAATAGGTCTTGTATACCTCAAACGGATGACCGGATTGTACTTCTGAAAGTTCGAGTGGACATTATAGTGTTTGAGTGCACGTACTTCGAGACGACCCGACCCGAAAAACCCGGGCCCACCCGGATTGCCTCTGGTACACCTGCGGCTAAATCGTCTATAAATAGAGTGCTTGGGCTGCCCATTTTGCAAGAGAAAACGACGAGGAAGCCCTGTCCAATTTGCTCTGCCCTCACCCCATGCAGTGTACTTTCTTATTTTAAACATTTGTGCGCTCATATATAGCCCTTTTGTACCTACAAAAGCCAGTGTTTACCCACTCTAAAGATATAGAAGTCTTCTTTGGCAGTGAACTGTAAGCCTTCTCACACACTTTAGAGTCTTTCTTTCATCTCTCGCACACACCCTTCTTCACGCGTTGAGAGTCGTGTTGCATGTGATATGCCTGCACTTTGGTTCGTGGTTTTGTTTCAACATATATATATATATATATATATATATATATATATATATATTCACTAACATTATCGAGTTATGCCTCGATTGAGCCTGAACTTGATGCGAGCGTTTATTTGCTTTAATATATATATATATATATATTAACCGTATGTGTCGAACTTTGTTAGATGAGCTCATCGAACAAAGTTCGACACATAGTTAATATATATATATATATATATATATATATATATATATATATATATATATTTATATATATGAATGTGGTCGGACTCGCTTGATGTGCCTAGATTTTACATCCCATACGCTTTTACTCGCTTTTGTATATATATATTTATATATATGAATCTTTGTCGAACTTTGTTCGATGATCCTAGATTTTACATCTGCTGCGTTTATTGCTTTTATATATATATATATATATATTTTTTTTTTCGTCATGCCAGGAGTTTACTTCGTGGCAGTTGATCGCTTTTACAGCTTTATTTACATTTCGTTCCTTACTTTGAGTTTCCTTCGTGGCGGTTGGTATTTATTCTGACTTCATTTACGTTTAAATCCGCTTTGAGTTTCCTCCATGACGGTTGATAGCTTTAACCGCTTTATTTACATTTCGATCCCCATGGAGGTGCTTCGGGGTTGGTGATCATGTCTGTGTATATATATATTTACAGCTTTTATATATATACATGCTTACTGCTTTCATATAAATTGCAGTATCTTGTGCGCCTAGGAATCATGTGATCACAGATTCAGCCAATTGGATCTAGATTCGGTTCCGTGATGGACATTTTCTGCATAAAGCGACTTTGTAAATTATTCTCATGTATTCAATTTCCCTCGGATGGTTTCCATACCCACGAGGAAGTCGGCATTATTTTTTGTACATTATTTTCGCATTTGATGCCTCGCATTCGTGAAATAAAATCAATCAATAGAACACTTAATAAAATGGGAGTGTAAAAGGTCTCAATTACTATTGAGCATTAGGGTTTAAAAAACCTTTTTATAAAACATCATTGCTATATCTTGCTAAAAACTGAATTTTTACATAAATTCAAACCCTGTGTATATAGGTTCGAACGAGGCCTCGTAGTACTTCCAAATAACAGCACATTGACCCACACACACACACATTTAGATAATAGTTTCTTGAAAAGAGGCGGTCACCGTAGTAACACGGATGTCGGGGGTGAGTAACACCTTCCCTCTGCATAACCAAGTCCCCGAACCCTAATAAATCTCGGTTTCACCGACCCATTTAGTAGTGTCATATCACTGGGTCAATGTGCAAACCTTTTCTCGGTTGTGTTAGTACAACCATTTAAAAAACCAAATGGTGACTCTTAATAGTCCATCGACGACATTATACATGTCAGACCTTTTTCACTTGTTTTTTTAAACAAATCTCACCTAAAATGAGAACACCAAAGAACAAGTAACGGAAAGGGACATCTAGAAATCCCGACGTCGACAACCTCGCTCAAAAATTCTTAGCTAAATTCTTTCCACCAGCAAAGACTTCAAAAATGAGAAACGAGATTACCATGTTTGAACAACAACATGGGGAATCATTGTATGAGGCATGGGAGAGGTACAAAGAATTTCTCAGAAAATGCCCACATCACGGATTACCTAAATGGCTGCAGATGAACACATTCTAGAATGGGTTGACTGGGATCTCAGGACTAGTATAGACGCAACTTTAGGTGGAGCATTTATGGCCAAGATTTACGAGGAGGCATCTGAGTTAGTGGAAACTATGGCAGCTAATAATTAAAAGTGGCCTACATCGAGGATGACACAACCTAAGGTAGCTGGAATTTTAGAGGTAGACGGAGTAACCACGTTGGCAGCATAGATTGTTGCCTTATCAAAGAAAACAGATACTATGACGGGTGCACAACCACATCAGGTGGCATATGTTTGCGAGTTATGTGCAGGAGAACATCCTACGGAGTAGTGTGCCATCAACCCAACATCGGTTCAGTTTGTGGGCAGCTACAATAGGATTCTGCCACAGAATATGTATCAAAATGCCTATAACCCGGGGAATAGGAACCATCCTAATTTTTCATGGAGCAACAATCAAAATTAGCAGGCTCCACGACTTTTTTATCCCCCGGGGTCCAAAATCAGCATCAACAAGTAGCTCCACATCAAGACAATAAATCAGACTTAAAAGAGTTGTTGATGAAATACATATTGGGAAACAAGGCAGCAATGAAAACACAAGCTGTGGCTATAAAAAATCTAGAAAATCAGATGGGACAGCTTGCCTTAGCATTGAATAATAGACCGCAAAGGACTCTACCAAGTGACACAGAAAAGAATCCGAAGGGAAATCACGAGCAGTGTCAGGCAATCACTTTGAGAAGCGGAAAACAGCTAGATGGGAAAATTGTAGAAAATTCAGTTAAAAGAATGATAAAGTTGATGAAAACAAAGTGGTTGAAGAGAAATAGGGTGAGGAAAAACAAGTTGAACAAACAAAGGCAGATGACAAGCCAGTGCTATATCCTCCACCGCCGTTTCAGCAAAGAGTCTAAAAACAGAAATTAGACAAGCAATTCGCTAAATTTTTAGACGTTTTTAAGAAACTTCAGATTAACATCCCTTTCGCAGAAGCCTTAGAGCAGATGCATAGTTATGCCAAATTAATGAAGGGTATTCTGTCTAGGAAAAAGAAGTTGGAAGATTTTGAAACTATGGCATTAACAGAGGAGTGCATTGCAGTTCTACAAAGAAAGTTACTGCCAAAGTTAAAAGATCCGGGGAGTTTCACCATTTCGTGCACAATTGGGAACATGTCATTTCAAAAGTGTTTATGTGACCTAGGGACAAGTGTGAACCTCATGCCGTTATCTGTATACACCGAATTAGGTTTACCAACTCCAAAACTGACCAATATTTCTCTACAGTTGGCGGATAGGTCAGCCACGTACCCAAGAGGCATTGTGGAGGATATTTTGGTCAAGGTAGACAAATTCATATTCCCAGCAGACTTCATAATTCTGGACTATAAAAATATCCCAATCATCCTAGGGAGACCGTCTTTTGCTACGGGTAGGACTCTCATCGATGTGCAAAAAGGAGAATTAACCATGAGGGTCCAAGATCAGGAAGTCAAGTTCAACGTGTTCAAAGCTATGAAGTTCACTATGGATGAAGAATAGTGTTTTCGGGTGGATGTCATTAATCAGATAGTTAATGAAGACATGGTTAAGAGCTTGGTGAATGTTCCATTAGAAACTACACTATTGGGAGATGAAGATTCGGACTATCTAGAATTTGTATATTATTTGCATATGCTTGACTCTTTTCCACAATTTAGTAGATTCAAGACACCATTTGAGCCATTACACACAGAAAAGAAAGCCACGTCTAGGATGAAACTTTCATTGGAGGAGCCACTTACACTTGAGCTTAAGCCACTTCCTAAACACCTCACGTATGCATATTTAGGCAATTCTAATACTTTACCTGTTATTATTGCTTCTGCTCTTAACAAATTGCAGGAAAATAAGTTGATGAGAATGCTTAGAGAATATAAATTGGCTATATGATGGACAATTGCAGATATCAAGAGAATCAGTCTATCCTTCTGCATGCACAAAATTCTTATGGAAGAGGATGCAAAGCCAGCAGTGGAACAACAGAGATGGCTAAACCCGATCATGAAAGAAGTGGTGAAGAAAGAAATTCTAAAGTGGCTGGATGTAGGAATCATTTACCCAATTTTAGACATTGCTTGGGTCAACCCCGTTCAATGTGTGCCAGAAAAAGGGAGGAATGACCGTAGTGAAAAATGATGATAATGAATTAATTCCGACGAGGACAGTGACCGGTTGGAGGGTTTGCATTGATTACAGGAAGCTGGATAAGGAAACCCGCAAAGGCCACTTTCCTCTGCCTTTTATCGATCAAATGTAGGACAGGTTGGCGGGTCACGAATTTTACTGCCTATTGGATGGGTATTCGGGGTATAATCTGTAATGACTGTGGATTTTAAACTCCTTATTTAATTAAATATGTGATTTAATTTTTAATGAGTTAGTTTTGTGAGTTTGTTTAAACCTTATATGATTATGTGAATTTAAGAAATGATTAAAGGGAGTCACTAATAGTTATTTAAATTGGTGGACTAACCCTAAGAGTTTGGTATCAAAGAATTGTTAGGATTCTTAATGATTAAATATTCAATCTATTTGAATATATTGACATGATTTGAACATATTGATTCATTTCAATTATTGGTATATCACTACTATAGAAGTTAAACTATATCATATAGAACTTATGTGGTGATAGAAATTGGAAATGGCTTGAAGCTAACCCATTTTGGCATCTTGTGTGGGGACCCAAAGGCAATTGCATCCCTCCCAATGATACAAAATGGAGCAGTTGCGCCAATGTTCAATCTAAAGAAATATTAGTTCGTTTACTGTAGAAAATGAAATGGAACACTTTGTTGTATGTGTGACATTAATAAATCATATGGATAAAGGTACATTATGTTGATACAAAATATCAAGTAGTACAAGAAATCCCATGTGATCCTTAATACAGAAATAATTAAAATAGCTGTGTAATTTAGAAACTGGGAAATGGATTAGATGTTTAAATAAACATTTATTTTAAATAATGTTATTATGTGTTTATGAGAGTAGTAAAAATAATTATGGAGCTACCCGGTTAATAATACCTAGCTGTGTTATTTTAATTGGGTGTATTTAATATGCATGGTGTATGCGAGGCTGATCCCCTCAAGTACTTATTCTGTAGCCAGTAACCAAAGGGTCAATTAGCTATTGATTCCATTGGAGTGTTATAGTTCAAAGTCTACTTGACTAGCAGTTATTCTAAAAGCAATCATTATCTTTGCTTCTAATATTCATATTGTTGAATCCTTCAGATATTCATATTGTTGAATTCATTGTCAGATATTTTCCATTCATCATGATATATCCTTATTGTTGTATTTAAATTTGTTGAGCAAACTTGTTACTCATCCAAGCTATATCATGAATTATATTGCAACTAAGCCCAAGACCTCAGGAAAGGACAATGGTAAAGGAAAGATGTAGGATAGTGGCAAGGAGCAGACTTTACCTTATGCCTAGTTTAAATTTCTATTGTGTAATATGAACCCTAATATTTATTTTTGGGTATGTTTTTAAGACTGTATTAAGGTTATCAAATCTTTGGACTAGTAACACCTTTTGAATAAACAACGTATGTTTATTATATTCCGCATTTTAGTTATCATTTGTTGTTTAGAGGTGGATGTTTGTATTTTATTGTGATGACCAAACCGGGGTCAGAGGACCCAGTTTCGGGGATGTCACAGGTTGGTATCAAAGCCATAGATTATAAACGTTAGGATTGCAAAACATAGGTTATAACCTTAGTAGGAAACTCAAGTAGAGTATGTAAGTGATGGGTTGAGGAAATACATCGATTTTTATTGTATTAATGAAGTTGTTTATTTAAATAAAAAAAATGATTGATAGACGTCTTAAACTTGTTAATGCAAACATGGATAACATATCACATAAAGCCTAATTGTTTCTTCCTTTCCTCAGCTCATGTCGCCTAGGAGACTACAACAGAATCAGAGGGAGGAAGGATCCGTTAACAATGGTGGAGGGGAAAATGTTGATCCAATGCAGAACTTCGTTAACCTGTTAATTGAGGCAATGCAAAATAGACCCTTGCCAGCAGCAGGGCAGCCAGGACAACACGTGGCTAGCTTTAAGGACTTTAAATTGGTAGGACCACCGGATTTCCGGGGAACCTTGGACCCAATTGAAGCCCACACATGGATAGAAAAAATGGAGAAGGTGTTTGAGGTTGCACGGGTGGCCGAAGCACAGAAGACATGTTTTGCCACTTTTATGATGAAGGGAGAAGCTAATTATTGGTGGAAAGCCAATAAGGGAAGAGCAAACGAAGGGTTTATTCCTTGGGGCAGATTTAAAGAGCTATTCCTCGAGAATTACTTCTCAGAGAATACACAACAGGATATGGAAGTTAAGTTTTTGGAACTGAAGTAAGGTAGTATATCTGTCGTAGAGTACATTGCAAGATTCGATGAGTTAGCCCGATTCACTCCGCATCAGGTTGACACGAAGGCCAGAAAGGTAAGAAGGTTCGAATTAGGACTAAAACCATGGGTGCAGAAAGTAGTGGTTGTATTAAAGATTAAGACTTACTTTGATCTATTGGAAATGGCTATCATTGCCAAAAGAGGCAATGAAGCCATCGCTCGATTCAAATAAGAAAAGATGACGGGTCGTGAAAAGACATAAAGGGAAAAGCGTTGAGGCAAAGAACCCCAAAGAAGTAAATGGACTGAGAGCCAATCCTCTAGAGGTAATAAGTCCGGGGGGGAGGCCAAGAAAAGTATGAAGTACAACAACTGTGGGAGAAATCACTCGGGGGAGTGCATTAAGGGAAAGAGTGTTTGTTATCATTGCGGACAACCAGGGCACATGGCTCCTCAGTGTCTGAATAAGCATAAGGGAGGATGTTTCTTGTGTGGAGCCATAAACCATCAAATTAAGGACCGCCCGAAGAGAAAGGGCGATGCAGCTAGCGGAAACCGCAACAACAACAACAATGGGTTTGAACATTGAGGGCCACCAACAAAGCAAATGACTAATGACACGAACGTTCAACATGACCGTACAAGATGCGGTGGAGTCTATGGACGTGGTGTCAGGTATCATTCCGATCAATGATATAGATGCATACGTATTATTTGATTCGGGTGCTACCCGCTCTTTTGTTTCTGAAGAATTTGCTAAACAGTTAGACTTACCCCGTGAGAGATTAGAACACCCTATGAACGTATAAGTAGCAAACAAGGAAATTATCCCCGTAGAATACATTCATAAGAATTTTTATACCAAATTGCGAGGATTTAAGCTCAAGGTGGATTTGATACCGATTCATTTGGGGGAGTTCAATGTTATCCTTGGAATGGATTGGTTATCAGTTCACGGAGCAGTTATAAACTATAAGAAGAAGTGTGTACACCTTAAGACTCCGAATAAGTCGAAGGTGGTATTTTATGGTAGTAAATCGCCGAGACAATCTCATTGTCTGACTATGGTGCAAGCGCAGAATTTGCTTAGGAAGGGTTGTATAGGTTATTTGGCTCAGGTGGTTGATACTCAACGAGTCGAGGCTGAACTGAGTCAAATACCTATTGTAAGGGATTTCGTTGATGTCTTCCTAGATGAGATTCCGGGATTGCCACCGGATAGAGAAATTGATTTTTTATTGATTTGGCACCATGGACATCACTGGTATACAAAGCGCCATATCGTATGGCACCGGTAGAGATGAAAGAACTGATGGCTCAATTACAAGAGTTGTTAGATAAGGGATACATTCGACCAAATGTATCACCATGGGGAGCATCGGTATTATTCGTAAAGAAGAAAGATGGGTCGCTAAGACTTTGTATTGACTACCGAGAGCTAAACAAGGTCACCATTAAGAACAAGTACCCGTTGCCCAGGATAGACGATTTATTTGATCAGTTGAAGGGGGAAAAGTACTTTTCAAAGATTGACTTGAGGATCGATTATCACCAACTGAAAGTGAGGCTGGAGGACATTCCAAAGACGACATTCAAAACTCAGTATGGACATTGTGAGTTTTTTGTAATGTCATTCAGATTGACGAACACGCCAACATCATTTATGGATTTGATGAACAGAGTGTTCAAACAGTATTTGGATAAGTTTGTTTTCGTAGTCATCGATGACATCCTAGTGTATTCAGAGACGGAGGAAGAACATGCCGAGCATCTTCGGATAGTGTTGGAGACATTAAGGAGGGAGAAGTTGTATGCAAAATTCTCCAAGTGTGAGTTTTAGTTGCAGAGAGTGCATTTTTAGGGCACGTTATCGACAAAAATGGTGTTTCGGTGGATCCAGAAAAGGTAGAAGCGGTTATCAATTGGGAGCAGCCGAAGACGTCGACAAAAATTAGGAGTTTCTTAGGATTGACGGGATACTATCGACGATTTATTCAGGATTTTTTGAAATTAGCATCTCCATTAACCAATCATACTAGAAAAACAACTAAGTTCATTTAGATGGAAAAATGTGAAGAAAGTTTCCTAGAATTGAAGAAGAGGCTTAGTCAAGCACCTGTGTTGGCTTTACCGGACAACACGGGAGGATTTGTAGTGTATAATGATGCGTCAAACAAGGGTTTTGGCTATGTACTAATGTAACATGACAAGGTCATTGCATACGCTTCACGTCAGTTGAAAGATTATGAGAAGGGATATCTGACTCATGACTTGGAGTTAGCAGCCATAGTTTTCGCCTTGAAGATTTGGAGGCATTACTTGTATGGCGGGAAGTGTGAGATATATACGGATCACAAGAGTCTGAAGTATATCTTCACACAGAGAGAGTTAAACATGAGGCAGCGCCGATGGTTAGAATTGATCAAAGATTATGATTGTGAAATTCTTTACCATCCAGGCAAAAAAAATATAGTGGCAGATGCCTTGAGCAGAAAAGGCAGAGAGAAGTTATTTAAGTTGACTATTCAAGAAGAATTAGTGAAAGATTTCGAACGACTAGACTTATAAATTAGTTATCCGATGGAGACCGACAAGTAATTATTTACAGTGACAGCTAGCCCGACTTTATTGGATAAGGTTAAAGAGGCACAAGAGAAAGACGAAGATTGCAATAACATCAAGAAGTAATTGACTGAAGGCGAAGAATTGAAATTTAAGATTGATAGCACTGGACTGCTAAGATTTAAAGGAAGAATTTGGGTACCGTTAGTACCAGAACTGAGAGAAGAGATTTGTCAAGAAGTGCACAGTACGAGATATTCGATACTCCCAGGAAGCATGAAGATGTACCAAGATTTGTGTCACCACTTCTGGTGGCCAAACATGAAGAGAGAGGTTGTGGAATGCGTAAGTAGATGTCTAACTTGTCAGAGAGTCAAGGAAGAGCACCAACGACTAAACGGGTTATTACAACCATTAGATATTCCAGAATGGAAATGGGAGCACATCATAATGGACTTTGTGATGGGACTTCAGGCAACGCAGAAAGGGCATGACGCCATATGGGTGATTGTAGATCGTCTTACTAAGTCAACTAACTTTTTGCAGATTTAAGATTAAGTATAATTTAGACCAGTTAGCCAAATTATATGTCAAGGAAATTATCTCGAGGCATGGGGTGCCGGTATCTATTGTATCAAATAGAGATCCGCGATTCACATCAATCTTCTGGAAGAGTCTTCAAGCAAGAATGGGGACACAACTACGAATGAGTACCACGTATCATCCGCAGACCGATGGGCAAAGCGAGATAACAATTCAAACACTTGAAGACATGCTCCGAGCTTGTGTGATGGACTTCAAGGGTAGTTGGGAGGATCACCTTCCATTAGTAGAGTTCGTGTATAACAATAGTTATCACGCCAGTATTAGAATGTCACCGTACGAAGCACTGTATAGGAGGAAATGTAGAACGCCCTTATGATGGGACAAAGTTGGAGAACGTCGAATGTTGGGACCAGAATTGGTACAACAAACGGTAGAAATCATCAAGGTGATAAGAGCCCGACTAGTAGTAGCTCAAGATTGACAGAAGAAGTATGCGGACTTACAATGTAAGAATAAAGATTTTGAATTAGGAAGCTATGCATTTCTGAAAGTATCTCCCTGGAAAGGGAAGATTCGTTTTGGGAAGAAGGGTAAGTTGAGCCCTAGGTTCATAGGACCGTTATAGATTTTGAGGCGAGTCGGTGAAGTGGCGTACGAGGTAGCATTACCTCCTGAACTTGAGTACATTCATAACGTGTTTCATGTGTCAGTATTGAGGCCGTATAAACCGGACTACAAGCACGTTATCTCCTATGAACTAATCCAAGTCGAGAAGGACTTATCGTATGAGGAAGTTCCTGTCCAGATACTAGATAGGAAAGAACAGAAGTTGGGGAATAAAATCATCCATTCCGTTAAGATTCTTTGGAGGAATCACACAGTCGAAGAAGCTATGTGGGAGTTAGAAGAGAAAATGAGAGCGAATTATCCATTTTTATTTGAGTAACCTTATTTTTTTACAATTCTGAGGACGGAATGTTTATAAGGGGGGAGGGATGTAATTACTGTGGATTTTAAACTCCCTATTTAATTATATATGTGATTTAATTTTTAATGAATTAGTTTTGTGAGTTTGTTTAAACCTTATGTGGTTATGTGAATTTATGAAATGATTAAAGGGAGTCACTAATTGTTATCTAAATTGGTGGACTAACCCTAAGAGTTTGGTATTAAAGAATTGTTAGGATTCTTAATGATTAAATATTCAATCTATTTGAATATAGTGACATGATTTGAACATATTGATTCATTTCAATTATGGGTATATCACCACTATTGAAGTTAAACTATATCATATGGAACTTATGTGGTGATAGAAAGTGGAAATGGCTTGAAGCTAACCCATATTTGGCACTACCAGGGAACGGCGCAGCTGCACCCTCCTAGCAGTACAAAATGGCACAGCTGCGCCAGTGTTCAATATGAGAAATATTAGCTCATTTACGGTAGAAAATTAAATGGAACACTTTGTTGTATGTGTGACATTAATAAATCATATGGATAAAGGTACATTATGTTGATACGGAATATCAAGTAGTACAAGAAATCCCATGTGATCCTTAATACAGAAAAAATTAAAATAGCTGTGTAATTTAGAAACTGGGAAAGGGATTAGATGTTTAAATAAACATTGATATTAAATAATGTTATTATGTGTTTATGAGAGTAGTAAAAATAGTTATGGAGCTACCCGGTTAATAATAACTAGCTGTGTTATTTTAATTGTGTGTATTTAATATACATGGTGTACTTGAGACTGATCCCCTCAAGTACTTATTCAGTAGCTAGTAACAAAATGTTCAATTAGCTATTGATTCCATTGGAGTGTTATAGTTCAAAGTATACTTGACTAGCAGTTATTCTAAAAGCAATCATTATCTTTGCTTCTAATATTCATATTATTGAATCCTTCAGATATTCATATTGTTGAATTCATTGTCAGATATTTTCCCTTCATCATGATATATCCTTATTGTTGTATTTAAACTTGTTGAGCAAAGTTGTTGCTCATAGCTATATCATGAATTTTATTGCAGCTAAGCCCGAGACCTCAGGAAAGGAAAAGGTTAAACGAAAGATGTAGGATAGTGGTAAGGAGCAGACTTTACCTTATGCTTAATTTAAATTACTATTATGTAATATGAACCCTAATGTTTATTTTAGGGTATGTTTGTAAGATTGTATTAAGGTTATCAAATCTTGGGACTAGTAACACCTTTTGAATAAATAACGTATGTTTATTATATTCCAAATTTTAGTTATCATGTGTTGTTTAGAGGTGAATGTTTGTATTTTATCATGATGATCAAACCGGGATCAGAGGACCTGGTTTCGGGGGTGTCACATAATCAAATAGTTATTTCCCATGAAGATCAAGAGAAGACCACTTTCACGTGCCCATACGACACTTTTGCATTCAAGAGAATGTCTTTTGGCTTGTGTAATGCACCCGCAACCTTCCAACGGTGTATGATGGCCATCTTCTCGGACATGGTGGAGAAGAATGTGGAAGTCTTCATGGACGACTTCTCCGTCTATGGAGATAATTTTGATGTCTGTTTAGAGAACTTGATCATGGTTTTAAGGCGATGCGTAAAGACAAATTTGGTGCTTAACTGGGAAAAATGCCACTTTATGGTCGACGAAGGAATAATCTTGGGGCACAAGGTTTCGGTAAAAGGATTAGAGGTGGATAGAGCAAAGCTGGAAACAATTGAAAATCTGCCACCACCAACTATAGTCAAGTGAATCCGCAGTTTTCTGGGACATGCGAGATTCTACTGAAGGTTCATTAAAGGTTTCTTTAAGATTTCAAAACCATTGTGCAGTCTCTTAGAGAATGATTCAGTTTTCAAGTTTGCAAAACCATTGAGTTAATGTGCGATGCAAGAATCTATGTAGTAGGGGCTGTTTTGGGTCAATGCCGAGAGAAGATATTCCAAGCCATATACTATGCAAGTAAAACTCTTACGGATGCACAATTGAACTATACAACTATAGAGAAAGAGTTACTTGCGGTGGTATATGCCTTTGACAAATTTTGGGCATATTTAATTTGAACAAAGGTGGTGGTTTATACGGATCACTAGGCAATCCGATATTTAATTTTGAAGAAGGATGCTAAGCCTCGACTTATCAGATGGATCCTCCTTCTACAGGAATTTGATTTAGAAATAAAAGATAGAAAATGGACAGAGAATCAAGTAGCAGATCATCTATCGAGGCTGGAAAATTCGGGTACATATGAAGCAGATAAATGTTTAATCAATGTGTCATTCCCAGACGAACAACTATTTGGTGTTAATTCAGAATTTCCATGGTATGCAGATTTTGCTAACTATTTGGTGAGCAACATCCTTCCCCCTAATCTAACGAGACAGCAAAAAAAGAAATTCCTACATGACGTCAAGTGGTACATATGGGATGAGCCATACCTATTCAAACAGTGTGCCGATAAAATGATTTGAAGGTGTGTGCCCTACAGTGAGGTGAAGAATATATTGTACGAGTGTCATGCATCTGCATATGGGATCATTATGGTAGTGAGAGAACATTGACCAAAGTTCTTCAATCAGGTTTCTATTGGCCTACAGTGTTTAAGGATGCCCACCAATTCATAAAAAGTTATGACAGATGTCAAAGGGTGGGCAACATCTCAAAAAGAAAAGAAATGCCACTCAACACAATCATGGAAGTAGAAGTTTTTGATGTGTGGGGAATGTACTTTATGGGACCATTTCCTCCCTTATTCAATAACTTCTACATATTACTTGTTGTGGATTATGTAACAAAATGGGTGGAGGCTGTAGCACTCCCTACGAACGATGCCAAAGTTGTTCTCAAGTTCCTACAAAAGAACGTCTTCACACGATTTGGCACACCAAGAGCAATCATAAGTGACGAGGGAAGTCACTTCTGCAATAAAGCATTCACAGCTCTCTTGAAAAAATACAGATTAAATCATAGGGTTGAAACAGCATACCACCCTCAAAGAAGTGGTCAAGCCGAGGTCTCCAATAGAAAGGCGAAGAAAAGTTTAGAGAAGGTAGTCAATTTGAACAGAAAAGAATGGTCTCTAAAATTAGACGACGCACTATGGGCATATCGCACAGCATACAAAACGCCAATTGGGATGTCTCCATATTAGTTGGTCTATGGAAAGGCGTGTCACCTACCGGTAGAGCTACAACATAAAGCCTACTTAGCAATTCAGAAACTTAACTTCGATCAAACAGATGCGAGAGAAAAGAGGCTACTTCAATTGAATGAACTTGATGAATTTCGACTACAAGCTTATGAGAACTCGACGTTGTATAAAGAAAAGGTCAAGAAATGGCACGACCAGAAAATCTTATAGAGAAAGTTCGAACCGGGGCAGTCAATACTATTGTTCAATTTCAGACGGAGATTATTTCCCAGAAAGCTCAAATCTAGATGGTCGGGTCCATTTACTATCAAAAGGGTCTTCCCAAATGGCACCGTTGAGTTATACAATCGAAATCCATTGGAGACATTCAAAGTCAACTGTCAACGGTTGAAACATTATTGGGGTGGAGACTCCAATACGGATGTCATCTCTATCACACTGGGTGACGTGCCATGAACATGGAGTAGTCGGGCTGAAAGACTTAAAATCAAGCGCTAATTGGGAGGCAACCCAATTTTACTTTTATTTTTAGTAATTTAGAGCATGCTAATTAATTTGTAGTTTAGATTACAACTAAGTATTGATTTAGTTTATTTTAATTAATTAGGTAGTAAGTAATTCATGAAGTTAAGTGAATTAAATCTTCAATGATCAAATATGTGTGTTGTTATCTAAAGATTAACATTTTTTTTGGTGTTTCAGGTACTTAAAAAGCTCATGGATATGTGAAGGATGAAAAGAATGGGAAAAATCAAGTACAATTGCAAAAGCCTAGCCCGCTGGGGCGGACTTTGTAAGAAGGAAACCCCGCCGGGGCGGGGGTATTGACCCAATTATAGTAGGCACCCCCGCTGGGCCGGACAATGTGAACTACATAACCCCGTCGGGGAAGGGATATTGATTCAATAATAGAACACATGCCCGCTGGGGTGGGCCTCTACAATATATATTTCTGTGGGTGGGTGGGGGTACGGAACCTAAAGCGGTTGTTAGGCATATTCGACAGTTACACTTCCCCATTACTTCTTCTTTCCAACCGACTCACATACTCCCACTAGCCCACCTCTACCCACAAACTAAAACTTAACCCCCACTTCCCCACTAAATTAAACCACTACATGCATACACTATATCTCTCCCTATAAATTACACCCCTAACTACACTACATCTCCACTTCATTCCATTCAATTTCAATTCTCACAAGAGGTTAGGGTTCATATTGTGCGAATTTTGAAAGCCAAGAGAGAGGGGAAATTCAACAATTTGTTCATACACTACGGGTAAGTGGTTGTTCCTATAATTCCTAATCTCATATCACCATACTTGAAGTCCAATTGCTAAGTTTGGGAGTATAGCAAGTCTTGCACACGTGTTCAACAATTTGTTTTAGTGAGGTTTGGGGGAAATTTTGCTTGATTTCATTCATCCTAATACCATTGAACAAAAACCGGAAACAAAGAGACAATGTGGCAAGATTTTAGGGTCCACACCACCAACCCGAACCTTTGATAGGAGAAAATTCATAAGTGTTACCGCCGACGACCGTTACGACTATCCTGTGATAAAGGCACTCACACCAGAGCGCGGGTTGGCACCTGAACACGTTGACGGTGAAATGATGTAACAAATCTATGAAAAAGGATGGAATAGGTTCACGGAAGAGCCCGAGCCAGCAATTATGAATGTGGTTAAAGAATTCTATGCCAACATGGAGGATAAGGCACTGTTCATGGCATTTATGAGTGGCAAGCAAGTTCCTTTTAGTGCCGATGCCATTAACCAGTACTACTAATTACGAGTTCCTAGAGAGTTCCAATATGCTTACTTGCAGGACCATGATCTCAACTATGAGGCCAATCTAACAGAAATAACCAAGCCAGGCACTACATGGGTAAAATGACGCAGAGGGGGCACTATCTTCCATAGTAAAGACCTAAGTCGATTCAAAAAAATCCGATATGAGTTCATGTGCGCCAAGCTATTTCCATCCGCACACTTGACAGAGGTGACCAAGGAGAAGATACTCCTCTTATATGCCATTATCCAAGACTTTCTCATCGACGTGGGTGCTATCATCAGTTTTTTCTATCTGTAGATGCCTGCAAGGACAATTTTTGGGTGGCTTGCCACACCCATCTCTCATTTGTTAGTTGTGTAGGCATGTGGGAGTTAGATGGTCCGATGATGAGACCACCCAAATGAAAACTTTAGACACGAGGATGATTGCATGGTATTTGGTGTGGCCTAGGGGCGAGTCTTACCCTAGAGGAGTCAGGTTCATATTTCCACCAGCCTCGGAGGAAGAGGTTGATGCTGAGGACACCTGGGATGATGACGAGTACCAGGGGGATGAGACAATGGGTGAACACGGACTTGAAGGGATGCAGCAAACTGATGATGTGTTTAACCCTCAATTTCAGAGCCTCCAAAGACAAATGGATGGATATAACAAAGATGCCAACAGAATGATGAGGAGATTCGCGGCCAGGCAGGACCATATGTTTGAGGCCATGAATATGTCCTTTGCCTCATGGAATGCGACGCTGCAAAGTTTCAACCCTAATACACGGTTCCCATACCAGCAACAGCCCCGATGCCAAGATTTCCACCCTCTGATTCAGATGAAGAGCAACAACCACCACCACCTCCAGCTTAGGCGATTACAGGGAAGTCCTCGTTTATTTAATGATTTATCTTTATAATGAGGACATTGTAATTTTTAAGTTTGGGGAAGTTAGTTTAATTTTTATGTTTGCATGTTTAATTCATTAGTTAGATTTGCATATGTTAGTTTTATGTTTAGTTTTAGGATTATTAGATGTTTTCATTCACGTAGTGATTTAGTTGCATAATAGTATATGATTATAAATAGTTTTTATTAGTTTTCAATCATGTTATGTTTACCACATATAAAAAAAATTAGTTAAGTATTGTGTTATATTGTATATATCCAACGGTTTGATATAGTTCATTTTATTTTGGCCAATGATGAGATTGGGATTAAGTAGACAAGTACGATACTAATTATTAGAACTTTGATTTAATTTTCTGTTATTAATTGTATCTTTTGCCAGTTTGAAACTGGTATAATAAGGATAACATGTTAATAACAACTATGTGGACTGATTTAGTTTAAATTGATACATAAGGGACCTCTAAAGGATAATGCTAGTTTAAATAAGAGAATGACAAGGATAGGTAGTGAAGACGAAGAATTAGGCAAGAACCTAAGTTTAGGGAAAAAGTGGGGTATATAAGCTTTTATCTAAAACAAATAAAAAATAAAAAAAATATCGTGCTATGATTGTCTAGTTTTGTGGCCTTTGTTACTTGAGTAAGTAAACTCGAGGGGATTGTCCTTACACCTAGCGCCCTAAGGTCTTAATGGTCTGGGAATCATTGGTCGAAAGCTTGTTAAGGTAGCACTGAAAAGACTAAGGGAATAAGACATTGCATAGCCATGTGTATATTAAAAAGAAAAAAAAGTATAAAACGAGAAATAAGAGAAAAAAGCCCCCGTGAATGAAAAAGAAGAAGAAGCATAAGTACCCTATTTGGACCCTTAATATCGGTAATTATTTGATTTTAGTTGGATCTCGTCTGTTTTTGAAATTCTTGAGTTTACACTGTATAATGCTTTCTAAGAGATTTGTTATGTATTAAATTTGAATTTGTATCAGTTAGCATAGATGTTGAGCACACACACACTATACCAGTGATAACAGTTTAAGATTTTATGATTGATACGAATTATTTATTGGTTTTGATATGAAGTATTGTTGTGTTTTTTTGATTTCTTTAAGGCTTGATGAATAAATTTGATTCTATGATGACTGCTGGATTCGTAGGAATGTAGATTAGATGCATTACAATACATTGCATTGAAGTGTATAGCATGTTTGTTTTGTTTTGTGCTCGAGGACTAGCATGGGTTTAAGTTTGGGGGAGTTTGATGAATTGGTTTTATACCTACAAATCGGCCTTTAATTCAAGCTTAAATTGTGTTAATTCTTTGGTTTTATGTTTCGTTTTACTTGTTTAGTGTTGTTTTATGTTTAGGTGTGGTATCGTGACATTTGGACTTAAAGGGTGGAATCATGGCGAAACATGGCAAGGAAAGAGCTTAAATTGGACCAAAGATAGAATGGATGCCCGCTGGGGCGGACTTATTACATACAAAACCCCCGTCGAGGCGGGGGATGCTGAGCCAAAAACAAAAGACTAGCCCGCTGGGGAAAAAATTTAGAGAGCAAAACCCCCGTCGGGGCGGGGGTACGGGAAAAAGCCAGAGTCCTGGTTTAGTTGGAATGTTGCTGTAACGTGAAGGTTAGTGGTTGACATGACTTGGAACTGTGATTGGCATCAAATTAAGTCAGAATACGTGTCTTAGGCACATAATTAACAACAACAACAACAAAGGGAGATTGATCATACAATCAATTAAGATCCTTGAAGCTTAAATTTGAGCAAGAGCATTGGAGGAAGAAATTGAAGTAGAAAATCACGATAATTGTAGATTGGAGTAGAGAAGAAGGGTGGTTCTGGATTCATTCTTTTCTTTAATTCATTACTTGTAATTGGGATGATGACTACTTTAATAATTTTAGTTTTTATTTCAATTATGTTGAACTAAATTCATTATTAGGCTTTTGACGAATCTTTTGGTTAAACAATGATTTTATAGCTTTGAATTTCAGTTTAAAAATCTATCTTTTAGTTTATCTATAATGATTTGTGTTTGAATTTATGAATTTCTTGATCACCAATTCTGTGTGGAATTATATGGACTCGAGAGATGAAGTATGAATCTAGACTTAGTCATTATAGCATGTGTTCTTGAAGTCTGTGAATGAATAGAATCTTGATGAATGTTATGGTAGAGATTTCCTTAACATCGCATGTAATCGGATAGAGAACTGGAATTTAAACCTTCTTTGATTGTAATTTATATAGAGATATAGTGAATTAGTTAATTAAGGTGTTTAGCTTAATTCTATCTAATTTGTGGATTTAAGTTAATTTGGTATTAGTGCATCGACAGGTGGCTAGTTCTACTTGAGTGTTCTTGATTAATAAACTGGGATAATGAATTAAACTAGAATAAGGTGTAATAATCAGAGTGATACTTGAAGTAAAGTCGTAAGCCTAATTCTCCATTATTTGTTTGAAATTACAGTTTTTGAGTTTGTTGATTGCTTAGTATTTTTATGTTTTTAATTGTTAATAATTATAATCATTGAATTGGATAGTTTAATAAAATTTGGAATAATATAAAGTTGGTATTTGTTAGGATTAATTTCTTATGAAGTCTCTGCGGGAATGATACCTGCCTTACACTTTATTACTTGTTGACCACGTACACTTGCATGTGAGCGTATATAGATTTTACCCAACTGGCCCGTAGTGCATAGATGGACTGTTGATTGGTATGATTATGAACATGAACTATTCGGTATAATCATGACCTGTAATATTACAAATGATGTGGTAAAAGTTCTCATTGGCCTGTAGTGCATTGATGGACAGTTGTTGATATGACTATGACCATGCGTTCTCTTCGGCCAAGGGTGCAAAGATGAATTGTTATTTGTCATGGTCATTGGTGATATAAAGAATATCCTTGGCCCGTAGTGCATGGATAATTCGTGGATGTGATAATAATGAATATCCTTGGCCCGTAGTGAATGGATAATTCAGTGATGTAGATTATTTATTAAGTTGAGTCTCAACGATAAAATTGATGATAAACTTTTAAATCATAGAAGATAGTAGATATCATGCTCTACTTGACTCTTCTAATGGATTATTTGTTCCGCTGTAGTAAAACTTGTTGTCTATTGTATTCTATTAGTTGTTATACTGTTGAAGGCTAACGATAATTTATTCTGCATTATCTTAGTCATAATATTATTTACTGGGCTAGTTGAGCTCACCATTTTCTTTCATTGTAATGATGACTTACTTTGAGT
Organism: Panax ginseng; assembly: GCA_020205605.1. NCBI lineage: Eukaryota > Viridiplantae > Streptophyta > Magnoliopsida > Apiales > Araliaceae > Panax > Panax ginseng. Next base: position 96,858,702 of record CM035140.1, read on the forward strand.
TTGGATATTGTCTAGGAGACAATATTCGTATTAAAACTCACATCTTATGTTTTGTCGTATTCTGCACGACACTTAACAGTTGTATAAATTAAGTTTGTATTTGGATTATGTACCATGTATTTGGCGACTCAGAATGGGTGATGTATGTGATGCCCCCAAAATAGGTATACACCACCCATTCTGAGTCGCCAAATACATGGTACAGAAAACAACTACAACTTCGTTATTACAATTGTCATGCAAAATACGACAACACATATACTGTGAGTTTAAATATAAATAGTCTTCTAGACAGTATTAAAACTCAAATAAATCCTCATTACAATTATTAATACACTATTTTACAAAAATACTAAGGACTGTTAAAACAACTTTATAGAACCATCATTCCATACCACGACTAGTTCCCGCTATATTCTCGCCTCCTTAGAAGAAAAATGGAACAAAAAGGAAAAAGGTGAGCTCAACTAGCCTAGTAAAGAATATTATAACTACGAGATAATGAACAACAAATTATCGTTAGCCTTCAACAAATCAGATAAAAAATAATGGACAACCAGTTTTAGATCAATATTCGCAGCGGAAATAACAATTCATTAGAAGAGTTTAAGTAGAGAATGAATTCTACTATCATCTATGAATTTAAAAGTCCATCGTTAATATTTTATCCCTGTAACATCAATCAATATACATCTTGAATCAAATATTCATCTTTGCACTACGAGCCAAAGATGTTCATTTGTATCACCAGTTGATCAAGTTCATCTCAACACCTGTTCATCTTTGCACTACGGGCCAAAGATATTCATCAGGTAATCATTCATCTTTGCACTACAGGCCAAAGATATTCAGTTATATCATCATTTAGGACTGATGATGATGAAAAATATTTTAAAGAAACGAATCCAGTGAGATAAAAAGACAAAGATTAGGGATTCGTACTTTAGATAATCCAAGTTCAAAAATACTCCGTAATAAACCATAGTGGAGTAAAATTAAAGAATGAAGATCAAAACATGGATACAATCAAATATAGTAACCATAATAGACATCTTGGACAAAGAAGAGAAAATTTCATTTTTTTTGTGAATAGTGTCGTATACGTGAATAGTGTTGTATACGTGAATAGTAACCCCGACACTAAAAGGTTGAAATTCTACAAGAAAAAATCATATTTTGTGAATAGTACTCATGAATAGTACCGTTTTTGTGAATAGTGTCGTATACGTGAATACTGATGTATACGTGAATAGTAACCTCGATATGAAAAGGTAGAAATTTCACAATAAATTTCATATCAATATTTGGGCATAATGATATTGAAAGAAAAATATCATTTACGAAGAAAATAACATCCCTTACAAGTATTGAAAGAAAATAACATCGTTTGCCTCAACAGAACAGTACTTCCAGCTAAAATATTAGGTATAAGGCTGAAGAAAACTTGCACTGAATAGCAACTCTCAAAGTATCTAAATACTCACAAAAATACGCTCGATAATATAGAGAGAGAAAGCTTATGATTCTGGTGTGATTTTCAATTCTAACTAAGCACCCTATTTATAGAAAAATACTGGAACGCCAAAGCAGACTAACCTGCTACCTGATGGCTTTATCTGCTACTATTCACGCCCACCACTTTTAAAATAAAATTTTAGCACATTTCTAACCAACCAAAAGTGGGGCCCACCATATTTTTAATAAAAACATTTATTTCTAAAACTTCAATAATTCATAATAAATAGCTCTTTTATCAGAAAAATTCAAATCTCATGTCTATTCCATAGGAAATTTAATTCTCTACAACTTTGTAGAAGAAAGGTTTTCCAAATTCCAATCAGAAAATGTCTGAAATCCACAAACAGATGATTTTTAATACTTCCATTCCGACAAAATACTGATAAAACACCTCAATTTTAATTTCATCATTAATATCCACATAAAATAAATATTTCATTATCATATAAATTAATAATTAATTATTCATAAATAATATTACAGAATCACAATTATGACAACTAGGTCGTTTCCAAGAAAGAGGGGGCTTTTCGATAAGGATTTATCCTTACTGGCACGCAATTAGGTGACCAAACCCCTTTCCTAGATAGAACTTCCTTAGACATTGTCAATAATGCTATATATTAATATTATTCAAATAATATAAATTATTGATTTGATAATGGGAAATATTGTGCAGTGACAATTATTGAAACAACAATAATATAAAATATCAACGTAGCAATTATTGTATCAATAAAATAAAAGATTGAATAGTAATTACTGTAACAATTATTGAGTAATGCCTTCTTACATAAGAATCAATAATTCAAAAATATCTGCGTAATATCAGTGATACTTGTGCAACCCACGCAGTATTATCGTATTTTAACCACCGGTATCCCAACAAAGTGTTAATTAGAATAACTACTTCCATTATTGGTAAAAACTCAAACTTGTCGTTTTCTTCATCCGACTGTTTTCCGTTATGGGGCCAACAAATGGCTGCGCCATCGTAAAAATATTTCCCGACAGCAAGAATATTCCACGACCAAACGAATATTCCCTGACAACAAATGAATATTTTATAACCACTTGCTTATTTTGCAAATTTTGCACATTTCACCCATAACCAAATCATTATATCAAATTAACACCTTATTATTCAAAAAAATAATTAGAGAAAAATCAATTTTATTTTTAAAAAGGTGGGGTCTTACAACCTCCCCTCCTTATAAAATTTCGTCCTCAAAATTTACGTACGTACCTGGTGTTTCGAAAAGGTGAGGATACCTCATTTTCATTTCCAATTCCAACTCCCAGATCATTTCCTCAATAGCATGGTTACTCCAAAAAACTTTAACTTGTGGTATAACCTTTGTGCGTAGGACATGCTCCTCCCTATCCAAGATCTTGACAGGTACTTCCTCGTACGTTAAATCTTCAGTTATCTTGTCTGGTTCTAATTCAATAATGTTGTTCGGGTCGCCCACATATTTAACTTTATCGATTAAAGTCGGTTCTACGCGTATATTTGACATCATTACGTGGATCCCTAGAGTCGTTATCTCTATCTCTATCATTTGTGAGTTATTACAAATGGGTCTTTGTGTTTGATAGTATCGTAATCATACCCGCATACGATCTTCTACTCAATGCGTCAGTTACCATGTTCGTTTTTCTAGGATGGTATTGAATGGTATAATCGTAATATTTTAATCAGCTCGAGCCAACGTCTTTGGCACATGTTACATTCGTTCTAGGTGAAAAAATATTTGAGTTTTGTATCAAGTTCAAGGTCGATACAAAATTTGATATCACGCTCTGGGGGTAGGCCATGAAGTTCTTCAGGAAATACACCAGCAAATTCACTAACAACAAAAATATCATTCAAATCTAACGTATTTTTGTTCAAGTCCATGACATGGGCTAAGAAAGCTTGACATCCATTTTTCAATAAACGAATGGCTTTATGGCTTGATATGACAGTGATTGACTTTAGTGGTTTGGTTGCTTGAATTCGTATAACAGGTTGGTTAGGAATATGAAAACTAACAACCTTACGAAAATAATCAATTTTGGCATGATGGGTAGTTAACCAATCAATCCCTAAAATCACATCAAATGCGAGTATTTTCAAAGAAATAAGATCGACAGGTAATGTGATGGTACCAACTTGGATCAAACAAGATTTATAAACAGTGGATGTAATGAAAGTTTCTCCTAACGGAGTCTCAACAGATAAGTCAAAGTCTAATTTCTCCAGAGTCAAGTTCAAACGTTGAGCACAAGTAGGAGAAATAAAAGAATTGGTATAACCGGTATCTAGTAAGGTATAAACTTTGCAAGAGTTTATGATTAGCTTACATGTGATCACCTCGTTCGGTTCCTCGCTTTATAGGAAGTTACGAAAAGCGCTTTCACTTGAACCACCGATTTTGACTTGTCTGGGACAGCCTTAAGTGTCATCATTACCGCTATTATTGACTTTCGCTATAGGGCATATTCCACCCTCAACTACTTTGTCGTACTCCTGTTTCATGATATGAATCATTAATCTTCGATCAATATCGAATTGGGGTTGACCGCAATGTACATGATAATTCAAAACTCGATGGTGGGTTCTCCCAATTGCTGTCCAAAAAGAGAAATACATATCATCTATTTTAGCCTTTTTTGGATCGAACTTCTCTTTCCACAATATCAACGCGTCGGGCGGCTTTTACCCATGCATCCTTCATTTTCACTCGTTTAGTTGTTTCTTCTTTCAGCTAATCCTTGACATTTGAATTCTCAGATTTCAGCTTTATCATCTTATATTCTGCCAAAGAGTCCTTCTGTTCAAGCATCACATATTTGGTAACACAAGCTTGAATTGTTGCATCCTTTTGCTCCACGACCACTTGTCGTTCTTCAGCCTGCTCTTCTAACTCATGAATACGATTTTGCAATTCTACATTTCGATCATAAAGTTCTCCTAATAAATCATCCTCCAGGTCCTCTTCTTCCTCACTCTCAGCTGCTACCTCTACGACTAGCTCGGGTGCAACTATTAATTCTTCATTCACCGCGTGGATATCTCTAATTTCTTCTTCGCCTGACATCACACTATCTTGGTTGGTGATTAGAGGTGTCTCAACGGTTTCATTCACTCCATTGTTAACATTTTCAGCTGTCATTCTCAAATACTGTCACAAAATAAGGGTTAATTAAAAAAATTAAAATGCCACATATTACCCCTATATTATAACCGACCAATTAAATACCAAATAAGCTTAGGTAGGACACACTAGCGAAAGATTTACTCGTCTCTCCCCACTTAGTTCTATTCCCCAATCTCCGCCAGAGACCATATCCCTAAGCTTTGATACCAACTGTGAGTCCCCCAAAATAGGTATACACCACCCATTCTGAGTCGCCATATACATGGTACAGAAAATAAATACAACTTCATTATTACAATTGTCGTGCAAAATACGACAACACATATACTATGAGTTTAAATACAAATATTATCTTCTAGATAGTATTCAAACTCAAATAGGTCCTCATTATAATTATTGATACACTATTTTACAAAAATAGTGAGGACTGTTAAAACAACTTTCTAGAACCATCATTCCATACCGAGTAGTTCCCGTTATATTCTCGCCTCCTGAGAAGAAAAATGGAACAAAAAGGAAAAGGGTGAGCTCAACTAACCCAGTAAAGAATATTATGACTAAGATAATGAACAACAAATTATCGTTAGCATTCAACAAATCAGATAAAAAATAATGGACAACCAGTTTTAGATCAATATTCGCAGCGGAAATAACAATTCATTAGAAGAGTTTAAGTAGAGAATGAAATCTACAATCATCTATAAATTTAAAAATCCATCATCAATATTTTATCCCTGTAACATCAATCAATATACATCTTGAATCAAATATTTATCTTTGCACTACGGGCCAAAGATGTTCATTTGTATAACCAGTTGGTCATGTTCATCTCAACACCTGTTCATCTTTGCACTACGGGCCAAAGATATTCATCAGGTAATCATTCATCTTTACACTATAGGCCAATGATATTCAATTATATCATCATTTAGGACTGATGATGATGAAAAATATTTTAAAGAAACGAATCCAGTGAGATAAAAGGACAAAGATTAGGGATTCGTACTTTAGATAATCCAAGTTCAAAAATACTCCGTAATAAACTATAGTGGAGTAAAATTCAAGAATGAAGATCAAAACATGGATACAATCAAAGATAGTAACCATAATAGGCATATTGGACAAAGAAGATAAAATTTCATTTTTCTGTGAATAGTGCCGTTGTGACGCCCCCAAAACAGGTATACATCACCCATCTTAAGTTGCCAAATACATGGTACATAAATTCAAATACAACTTAATTATACAACAGTCGTGTAAAATACGACAAAACATAGCTGAGAGTTTAAACAATAATATTGTCATCTAGACAATATCCACACTCAATGGTGTCCTCATTACAATTATTATCACATTATTCTATAGAATAGTGAGGACTATTAAAGCTATTTATCCTGGACCATCACTCCATTCCCCGACTCGTTCCAGCTATATTCTCATTTCCTGAAGAGAACAATGAAAGAAAGGGTGAGCTTAACTAGCCCTATAAGAAATATTATGACTAAGATAATGCAGAATAAATTATCCTTAGCCTTCAACAGTTTAACAACTGATAGAATACAATAGACAACAAGTTTTAGATCAACAATTGCAGCGGAAATAAGTAATCCACTAGAAGAGTCAAGTAGGGCATAAAATCTACTATCTTTTATGATTTAAAAAGTTTTTCATCAACTTTATCATTTGAGACTCAAACAATAAATAAAATCAAATCATCCCCGCACTACGGCCAAGGATATTCATGTAATCATCAATGGTCATGATTATACCGAATAATCCTCGTCATAATCATACCAACAACTGTCCATCAATGAACTACAGGCAAATGAAGACTTTCACCACATCATTCATCACATTACAGTCATGATTATACCGAATAATCCCTAGTCATAATCACACCAAGTCCATCTTTGCACGTAAGCCAAAGATGACTTTCATCACAATATAAGCACGAGGATGATGACAATGATATAATAATTCAATAAAACAAGTTCAAGGATAAATTTTAAAGATTTATAATTTAATTTATCCAGAAATCAATAACGTCCAAATTGTCAACATGATACTTCTTTGTAGAGTAAAATTCAAGAATAATATTCATGTACCAAAAATAATTTGGACAGAAAAGAAATATATTTTTTGGGTAAATAGTACCCCATGAATAATACTTCGAGAATAGTACCTCGTGAATAGTATCCCAACATGAAAAGTACCCCAAATACCCGAGTAAATAATATTCGGGTGAATAGTAATTTGGGTGAATAGTAACCCATGAATAGTAACTCGTGAATAGTACTCTGACACGAAAAGTGTTCCGAATACCCGAGTGAATAATACTAGAGTGAATAGTAATTAGGTGAATAGTAACCCGTGAATAGTAACTCGTAAATAAAATACCAAATAAAATGATATTTCATAACGAGTACAAAAGAAATGATATCTCATACGAGTATAATAGAATATACGAAACTACAAATGGATTTTCACCCGCCATGCGGTAATCCACGTAGACAGATCATTTCCATAATTTAATAAGGAATGAATACAAATGATCATTTACCATGCATGCGGTAGTCCATACAAACATGTTATTCCAACAGAATAATAAAGAATGGAATAACAAAAGAATTCACTAGGCATGCGATAGACCACACAGACAGGTTATTCCAACAGAATAATAACGAATGGAACTGTGTCATGCGTAATCCGCACGCATGTGATATTCCAAATGTAATAATAAAGAATGGAACTAGGTCATGCGAAATCCGCATAGATGTGATATTCCAAATGTAATAATAAAGAACGAAAATAACAACGTAAATTCACCAGCATACGATAGACCGCATGCATGTGTTATTCCAACATAATAATAAAGAATGTAATAATGTAAGAATTTCACCATGTATGCGGTAGATTGCGATGATAAAGTTATTCCAACATAATAATAAAGAATGGAATAACAACCCTTACGAGTATTGAAACAATATAACTCTCTTCATGAATACGAAAGAATAATACCCCTTACCTTAGAAGAAATCTGGATACTGGAATAGTGAGATGGCAGACTTCTCTTCTTCTTCCTCTCTATAATTTCTCTCTATAATAATTTCTCTATAGCTTTAGTGAATTGGTGAAAAATAATGAAGGAATGAGCTTCTATTTATAAGAAAATATAGTTTTGATAACTACACGTTTTGGGGCTTAGAATATTACAAAGATAATACCTTCCTCTTTTCTTTATTTTTAATTTAGTCCTCGCAAGTATTATCAAACTTGCACCACCTCCCAATAGTAAATCATGTGAATCAATAGTAAATCATCCAATCAATAGTTCTGTATATGTGAAAATACGAATTACAGTATAGTACCTCCATCTATACCTCCATTTTTAACTTAGTCATGCAAGTATTATCAATCTTGCACCAACTCCCCTAATAGTACAAGAATGTGAATCAATAGTACACACATATGAACAAATAGTTATAATCATGTGAATTAATAGCAATTAATTGCTCATTTATCCGATTAATTACCCGACTGGTCAGTATAACTTCCAGACATCAATTAATATCGAAATAAATGTCGATTTCCACTAACACTAATAATTCCAACACAATGGAACTATCAATTTCATCTTTAATCAACACGAACGTATTCATCATTAATATTATAATTCGCAATAGTTAACAACCAGGTCGTTCCCAGGAAAGAGGGGGCTTTTCGATAAGGATTTCTCCTTATTGGTGCGCAATTAGGTGACCAAACCTCTCATTGACAGAACTTCTAGACATTGTCAATATTGCAAATAATAATAAGAATAACTTTGTCATCTCAATTATTGATTTAATAATATAACATATTATGCAGATGATACTGTAACAATAATTGAATCAATAATATGAGAGATATGATGCAGCAATTATTGTAGCAATAATTGAATATAACTAAGTGACTTCTTACGTAAGCATCAATAATCAATACCATGTGCTACTATGCAACCACGCCAGACATCGTTTTTTACTACCGGGTAGTTCAATGCTTTTAATCTTGTAATACTTTCGCCGTTATTTTTATCAAATGATAATTATGTCATTTTTTTACTACGATAATACTTCCGTTGTGGGGTCCACCAATGATTGTGCCGTTGTACGGATATTCCCCGACAAGAAGAATATTCCCCGACCAAACGAATATTTTATAACAACTTGCATACTTTGCAAAATTTTCACATATCACCCTTAACTTTAACCTTTTATCAATTTAACCATTTACAAAAAATAATAATTATAAGAAAATTGAATACTTTCATTTCATAAATTTCGGGGTCTTACAGCCGTATTCGTGAATAGTGTCGTATACGTGAATAGTGTTGTATACGTGAATAGTAACCCCGACACAAAAAAGTAGAAATTCAACAAGAAAAATCATACTTCATGAATAGTACTGTATTCGTGAATAGTGTCGTAAACGTGAATAGTACCGTATACGTGAATAGTAACCTCGACATGAAAAGGTAAAAATTTCACAATAAAATTCATACCAATATTTCAGCATAATGATACTGAAAGAAAAACATCATTTACGAAGAAAATAACATCCCTTACAAGTATTTAAAGAAAATAACATCTTTTACCTCAAAAGAACAGTATTTTCGACTGAAATATCAGGTATAAGGCTGAAAGAAACTTGTACTGAATACCAACTCTCAAAGTATCTAAATACTCACAAAATACGCTCGATAATATAGAGAGAGAAAGCTTATTATTCTGGAGTGATTTTTAATTCTAACTAAGCACCCTATTTATAGAAAAATGCTGAAACGCCAAAGCAGACTAACCTACTATTTGATGGTTTTACCTGCTATTATTCACGCCCACCACTTTTGAAATAAAATTTTAGCACATTTCTCACAAACCAAAAGTGGGGCCCACCATTTTTAATAAAAATATTTATTTCTAAAACTTCAATAATTCATAATAAATAGCTCTTTTATCAGAAAAATTCGAATCTCATGTCTATGCTATAGGAAATTTAATTCTCTACAACTTTGTAGAAGAAAGGTTTTCCAAATTTCAATCAGAAAATGTCCGAAATCCACATAAATATGATTTTTAATACCTCCATTCCGATAAAATACTGATAAAACACCTCAACATTAATTTCTTCATTAATATCCACATAAAATAAATATATTCTTATCATATAAATTAATAATTAATTATTCACAAATAATATTACAGAATCACAATTATGACAACTAGGTCGTTCCTAGGAAAGAGGGGGCTTTCCGATAAGATTTCTCCTCATCATGCGCCGCAATTAGGTGACCAAACCCATTTCCTAGACAAAACTTCCTTAGACATTTTCAATAATGCTATCTAATAATATTATTCAAATAATATAAATTATTGATTTGATAATGGAAAATACTGTGCAATGATAATTATCAAACAACAATAATATAAAATATCAACGTAGCAATTATCAATCAATAAAATAAAATATTGAACAAAGAATTAATGTAACAATTATTGAGTAGTGCCTTCACGTAAGAGTCAATAATTCAAAAATACTGTGTGGATACCGCGCAACCACGTGTATTCTTCGTATTTTAACCAATCGAGTATTTTAACAACAGTAGTTAACTCAGAATAACTACTTACGTTATTTGTAAAAACTCAAACTTGTCGTTTTCTTCATCCTACCATTTTCTATTATGGGGCCCACAAATGGCTACATCATCGTACAAATAAGAATATTTCACGACCAAACGAATATTCCCCGATAACAAATGAATATTTTATATCCACTTGCTTATTTTGTAAATTTTGCACATTTCACCTATAACCAAAGCATTATATCAAATTAACACCTTATTATTCAAAATAATAATTAGAGGGAATTCAATTTTATTTATAAAAAGTTGGGGTCTTACAATGTATACCTATTTTGGGGGGCGTCACAGGAAGATACCAGGATTTGGGGGCGCCACATGACTTCCCGATTACCGGTTTCGAATACAGTGAACTTCTGATGCATCATTTACCATATTAATTAAGGTTGGGTGACGATATGTAATATATCAAGAACACGGGTACACGACATACAAATGATACAATATAATAAAGAGAATTAATAAAATTAATCTCAAGTATAAATGATATTCTTGTTATAAACACGTGTTATTAGCAAAAATAGAGACGAAGGCATAATTTTTCTTGAAAGGGCCATAATATAATACTGTAAAATCATGAATAATTTAATGAGGTTTAAAATATCATGTCCAATCCAAATTTTATAAACAAATTTATGCTTTCTAACTAAAATAAGATTTCTTTAGATTATAGTAAATATAGACGTTCTATAATACATAAAGTGGAGTAAAGAGAGATCATAAATTTTGATATTTGTGTAACTGATACTAAACAAATGGAAAAAGTGATATTTATTAATAGGTCCATATTTCAAATTGACTTTTTTATATAAAAAAATCTCTTATTTTTGGAAGAGAAAAAGTATTTATATATATATTTTTTTCAAAGAATATTATATGTACTTTTTTTAAATAAATCTTGGTAGCCTAAAGTAAAAATAACAAAATTTTATAGGCTTAATTATTTTTTTCAAAAAAAAAAATAAGATGACACGGGCCCTCCGAGCCCTAAGTTAGCTGTCCAGGCCCTAAGCTAACTTCGTCCCTAAATAGAAATAACTTTTTAAACATGTTTACATAAAATTTATATAAGTCAAACATGTGTTATTAACATATTAACATATTCCATCAAACACATTTATTTAAAATAAGTAGATAATAAATATGATGAGAATAATGGCCATACATAGCTGTATATATTTTATTTGTGCATAGTCTGTCAAACTTACATCATTTTGGCATATTTGTTTTGATTTCTGATTTCACAAAAAAGAAGCTGATCAGTGGGTTTTATACCTACGAATCTGGTATTGTTAATATTAATTATAGATATCTTCGAGTCTTTTTAGTATCTTTTTATTGTTTTTTATGTTTATTTCTTATAGGATGGCGTTGGAGGGACAAATTAGTCATTTGGAAGAAGAAAAGGATTAAAAATCATTAAAATTGGAGTTAAATGACATTTTTGTAAATACTTGGCATGTGCCTAGCGCCTAGTGCGCTTGGATTGCAGTAAACCTAGTGCGCGCTAGGTCACGCCCAAAGCTGGTTTGTTTTGCTGCAAGTTGGAATTTAAATCCAAACAGGAATGTGGATGAGGGTTTGGACCAATACAAATAGAAAAAGACGTATGGAGTAAATTATCACTCAATTTTCCAAGAGGATTGCAAAGAGAACAATGAGGGAAAACATGAAGGAGGATTGCAAAGGATGAAGACCAGAGAGTGTCTAAGAGCAAATTCAGAGTTTTTTCTTCTCTTCTTTAGTTTGTATTCTTTGTAATTATCTGGGATGTTTGGATTATTAATTTGGATGATGTTTTCCTTAATTATTATGAACAAAATTTTAATTAAGATTGCAACATAACTTGGTATGTAGTTTAAATTAAACCTTCCCATTGAATGAATGTTCATTTTTATTGAATTATTTATTATATCTTGTATTTATTGATTAAATATTTGGCCAATAATTACTGTGATAACTGTATTAAATTAGAAAATGGAGTATAGATTTAGATCTAGATATAATAACATATGTTCATATAATCTAAATAGGGTTAATATGATTAGCATGTAGGATAGGAATATACCTATATGTCTCTTGTATTCATTGAAAGAAGTTGCGCTTAAAACCATAATTTACTTGATTTATATAGAAATATAGTGAAAGGATTGATTAGGGTGTTCTTTGAAATTATGTGTCTTAAAGATCGGATTTAGGAGGATTTGTTCACGTGTCTTTGGAAGAAATACATGAATACTATAAAGCATTCCTGGATAATGATTTGTATTAATTAACTGTATTAAATGGGAAGTAATTTGATTTTATTGAAATACCAAGGGAAGTTGTAATATTAACCTTTTAAATCTGCAGTTAATCTTGCGATATTTTTTTATCTTAGTAGTTAGTTTTGTTAATTTTAATTTTCAAATCACAACCAATATTTCATAGTTTATATTAGGAGTAATTAAATTTGAATTAGTAATTGATAAATATTAATCTATTTCCTTATGGGAACGATATTTTTCTTAACATTGTATTACTTGTTAACCACGTATACTTGCGTGTATTAATATTAGTAATTAATATTAATTGATATCGTAGTAGTTCTTGCATCAATTAAAAAGTTATCTGCAAATTGGGATTTGATATGGGTTAATTGATTACATGGAATAACATGCTAAAGTTTGGGAGCTACGAGCAAGTTTTTCAAGAAACAGTTTACAAGTTACTAAGTCTTTGAAAGACATGTTTGACAGAATGAACCCAACAACAGCTCCATACCAGTTCCCACCACCTCCACCTTTATCCGTGTACCCACCACCTGACTTAGCCCCTGAAGACGTAGCTAATGAAGGAGAAGTAGTTGATGCTGACGAAGAGTAAAGCCTCTGTCTTTCGGGGAAGTCCTTAGTGCCGAACATTTTAATCTTTATGTTGGGAGTTGCATATTTAAATTTGATGTTGGAATAAATAAATGTGCATACATCATTCACATTGTAAAGTCCTTATTAGATCATACGTACAAGGACGTAGAATAAAGATCAAAATTGTTGGGTTGATCTAAGCTTAATGTCTATCTTTCTGTAAAATAATAAAAAAAAAAATTTATACGCAAAATTTCTTATTTATTTATATAGAAAATATCGGGTTATTACATTCACCTTCCCTTATAAAGATTCCATCTCCGGAATCACTGTTTTAAAAACCTACACATATAAGAGTACATAGCATACACAATCATTTCAAGTAGATCTCGATCATAATTTGATCGAACTGATCTTTAACTATTCACACAAAGCTTGTCTTTCTGATTAAAAGGAAATTTGATTTCTAAAAGGACTCAAATTCTTCCTTCAAAATTTCTTTATATAATAATTTACTATATATAGGAAAATCATGTATAATAAAATAAAAATTGTATGAATAATACCTGGAGTTCCATTATCAGCTGTCATCGTGTCCTGGATAGTCATGTTGTAGACCCTTACTGTTGATTTTGTTGGCTTGCTGGATGACGTAGGTCCTGTAATTGCTAACGTCCCGCTGCCCTTGCCAGTATTCACACTTCCTGCCTCCGTCCTCCTCTTCGGACAATCCTTCACCTGGTGTTCAGTTGATCCGCAGAGAAAACACCCACTGTTCATTCTAGGATTGGGGCAGTTGGGAGAGATATGGCCCTCCTGCTCGCACTTATAGCATACGAACTTTCCTTTTAGACACTCTCCTGAGTGGTTCTTTCCACAAGTCTTACACGGCACCATCTGCTTCTTCGCACCTTCTTGTTTTACCTGCACACTTCCAAAATTGTTCCCCTTCCTCTTGCTACTACCACCCCTACTCCCACTATTAATTTCCACCTTCTCAGCTCCTTCGGTCCTACCCTTATTCTTCATCTCCTTGTTGTAAAGGCTCATGACCTCACTTCCCTCCTCAGCTATAATCGCTTTCTCCATGAGTGCTGCAAATATAAGAATCTACAACAATGCCACCTTGTTATAGAGCCAGGATTTTAATCCCAGCTCAAACCTTCTCGCTTTCCTAGCCTCCGTATCAACTTGATGCGGAGTAAACCTAGCGGCGTATTCTGACACCGTCATATTTTCCTGCTTCAACTCTAAAAACTTCACCTCCATCCTAGCCTGCATACTAGATGAAAAATAATTTTCAAAAAACAAAGTTTTGAATCTATCTCATGTGAATACACCTTCTCATGCCCTCGCCTGATTCGCTTCCCACCAAAAGTTTGCCTCCCCCTTCATCATTTAAGTGGCAAAAGCAGTCTTCTGCCCTTCATCTACCCTAGCTACCACAAATGCTTTTTCAATCTCTTTGACCCAAGTTTGGACTTCTACAGGGTCAATTGTACCTTTAAATTCCGGCGGTCCCATAGCCTTAAAGTCTTTGAAATTCGCCAAGCGGTTATCTGGCTGATTTCCAGCGACTGGTATTCCTTGCTACATAGCTTGTGCTACCATGTTTGCAAAGTGTTGCACCAGGTCTGCTTGTTGTTGTCCCTCAACATTGTTGACATATTTTTCTACCCTTTCGTTTCGAGTTCGACGTCTTGGCGGCATTATCTAGTTAAATAAAATCATAAATTTAACTTACATTCTAAACCTTATCATATAAGTTTAATATATTAACTTGTTTCATTACTCAAACATAGATTCATATTCATTCAACGATTTCAAAATACTTTACATATCGCAACACATACTGCATTAAACATTAGTTATCCCTTTGTGAGTACAAAAGTTGGGATTTCCAAACTTGATCATTACAAAAGTTGAGAACATAACCTTACACAGACATACTTATCATATATATTACATTAAACACACCTACACAACAGAACCTATACTACTTATTTATTACACCTTTTCCTTGGACAACTTTTTGCCTGATGACCTTCTATCCCACAGATAAAATATGCTCCTAGTTTATAGTCAGGACAATACAGAGTGGTATGTCCCTCATAGCCGCAAAGATAACATATTCTTTTCCCTTTCTTCTTATCGAGTTTTCCTAAGTCATGGTCTCCTATATTTCTTTTCCCCTTCTTGTTCGGAGTTGCACACGATGTGTTGCTTGTGGCTCCCATCTGATCAATTTGGATTTTAAGCTTATCTTGTTCTTCCATTGTTTCTATTAACGCTTGATGCAACTGACTATTCAACAGCTTTTCTATCTCCAACAACCTTTCCAGAGAAAAAACCTTGTTCCTTAGATCATGCACCTCCATCGATGCTTAATTAGCTTCAACTTTAGTGTCCTAATCACTATCTGTCACCCACCATCTCCTGGATCTAGAATTACGTTTTCTAAAATAACCACCTCGTATGAGTTATTTTCATCGTGAGCCTCTATTTCAGCTATTGACTTCGTATTAGCTCAGGTGTATGGATTTGATCCTTCTTCATGCTATAAGCATATAACAAGCCTTTTCCACCAGACATCTACACATATAAATTATCCTAATTAGCATATAGTATATACATATAGCAAATAATTGTTTTATTTAAGTTATCTTTTATTTTGTTTGACGATGAATTTATTCAATTAATCTCTTTTAAAACTCTATATGAGTTATTTATATTTTCAACGTTTCCATCTGTTCTAAAGTTATAGCCTAAGGTCTAACCCACCTAAGGTTTTTAACCCTAAGCTCTGATACCAACCTGTAAAGCCCCCAAATCCGGGTACTTGAAACCCAAACTCGGTGCTTCACGATACCATTTCTATGAGCGGAATAATACTAATAATAAAAATAATAATATAAAGATCAACTTAATTTACATATTCATCAGAGTCTGAATCCCAAGTATGTAACCTTTAAACATTCATTACATAGCATGATAGATAATATATATATCATATTTGTCTTAATAAAGTTAACTATTACATAACATAGCATTGCGTTCATTCAGCAACCTTTCCCTTTCCCTTATTCTTAGCAGAGCTCTCTGGTTGTTCACCCTTAGCTGAAAACATTTAAATTAAGCAAGGATGAGCATTTGAGTGCCCAACAAGTAATAGCAATTATATATAAGCTGAAAGAATTTAAATGTTTTCTTTGTACTACCCTTCTACAACAAGTCAATAGTTGTGAAGTAATCTGAACCAATAATAACAACATAACAACTCTCTTTCAAATTTTTGAAACTACATATCGACTATAATCAAGTTATAGTGACATCTATGAACATTGTTTTAATTTTCAAAAGGTTAAATGTAAATTCATCTCAAGAAACCGTCATAACTTACGGGCACGGGGGTGATCAGCCCGTTATGCCCTGCATTGATCAATACTACATGCAAGAACGAGGGTATCGTTCACTCTGTCCACCTTGGGTGCATAAACAGTTTTCCCGTGTAGGGATGTTCATACTTGTTTGGGTTCCAAATCAAAGGTTTTATCTTCTTCAACAATAATCTATAATTCAACATATATATACGGGTAATTGACAAAAGTATATCAACATGTGATTAAATACAATGATTATCCAAGTGGGGACACTTGTATAACCATTTATAGAAATTAACGAACAGAATATATATATCTGAAATACCATATACTAACATGTTGATAATCAATGAGCGTATATAATATAAGGTTAATAATCATGCGAAGAATAATATAATTCATAAATATTCTTACTCATGTTTATTGCATAAAGAAAATGCAAAGGTAAGATACTTGCCTGATGCGCTTCTTACAATTCGCTACATAGTTTTATCTTTTATACAACCACCTATCAGTAATAAGATCATTCGTTCGATTAGAATAACATATCACAACACATAGCACTGATTATTGCAGTCAGCACATAACCTAATCACATTATTACCCATGTTTAACAACCATTGAATCATAAATAATCACATATCTAATTAAATTATCTAAGTCCAGATCAATTTTTGAAATATGTCGGTGTACCGACAGCTTTATCGGGTAATTATCGAGTCTAAGACTCTATCCTGTAACTCAATATCTATAAATATCAGTCATATTGTTTTTAAATGACTTAGAATAATTTTAAAATATTTATTATAATTTATCATGAATTTTCAAACATCGGAATCATTATTAAATGACTTAAATATTAAATAATTCAGTTATCATTAATATTAAACCATTAATGAAATCATTTCCAAAAGGTCAAAGTTATTTAAAAATAACTCAAAATAATCTTAAAGTATTAATATATTACTTATCAAAATATTAAAAGTCATTAATTATAACTTAAAATATTTTTAATTCATTTATATCCTTTTTAAATAATTTTTAAATTAATAAAACCATTTTTAAACTATTCATTTTAAATAAATTTAATATTATTAATAATAAATTAATAATTACTAATATTAAATTATTAATTAATTTATCCTTTAAATATTAAAAGTTATATTTTATAACTTCAAATATCTTTAAACACTTTATTTTCATTTAAAATGATTTTTCTAATATTAAAATCATTTTAAACTAATTTATTTAATATAATTATTAAATAACTTTAATATCATTAATAGTAAATAAATAATGAAATTTGCTTTAAAATATTAAAAGTTATATTTTATAACTTCAAATATTTTTAAATAACTTATTATAATTTAAAATGATTTTTAATATAATAAAATTATTTTTAATTAATTTATTTAATGTATTTAATAAATAAATTAATTATCAATAATATTTAAATAAATACTAATATTTATGAAAAATATTTTAAATTATTAAAAGTTAATTTTAATAATTTAAAAATAATTTTTGTAATTTTCAGAAATTAATTACTATTTTTAAATAATTTTCAGAATTTAAATAATTAATTTTAATAAAAGTGTCGCTAAAGATTGCCTATAGCGACAGAACAATCGCTATAGGTGTTCTTCGTGTTCTTCATGAAACCCAGATCTTCATAGCCAGTTTGCAAGGTATCGAGTTTGACCAAGTTTTCTGATCAGATCCTGATGTTACTGGGCATGTTATTAGTCAGGTATTGTAGTACTAATGCACGACTACAAGATACAACAACTAACATGGCCAAACAACTCATAACAAAGTAGATTTGGAGCCATGAACAAGCTGTCAGAGCTGTTCTTCATTTTTGAGTTACCCAAAAATGAAGAACAATTCGACTGTTCACTTTTGGGCTTCTATAACTTGTTTCTTGTGTAACATTTTAGTGATTTAAGGCTTCCAGTGTGTAGACAACATACACATGAACAGATCTATTACATCTAATCATCATAACAACAACAGAATGGCCAAAACAGGTCCGGTCAAACCATGTTAGAATCCACGCTCATGAACTTTCTGGGTTACCCGTAAAGCACATCCGTGGACTTTCTGCCTGGTTTGACCATCCCCCAATTCCAGTATGTTTTTGATAAAAACGATCTAAGAGCATCAACATGTAGTATAACTACCATACAATAACCTTGAATACAATACCAAACACAAATCAACAACAAGTTGCAAGATCGAGAGGCTTACAAAGATCTTGTCGGACCATTTCTAAGGCAAGATCTGGGTTACATGATTTTGTCCAATCATGGCTCGATCAACGACTTTTGACTAACAATATCTTGCAATCTAGACCGATCTAAGTCCGATTCTTGTTCCAGATCAAAGACTACATATTTAAACCTTTAAACAACAAAAAGCATACATGAACAAGGATCTGTGGCCATTGACATTGGCTGTCAGACCACAGTTTGAACATTTTCCAGATTTTGCAAATCTTCAAATCCGAGCCTCTAGATGTTATGGATCTAACCTCTAGCAACCCGGATCATCATTAGACACCTTATATAACATGTTTAACAAAAAAAAATCTAACATCTAACAACAGGTTTATGGACAGAAATAATGGCTTTATACCTTCTTTGATCAATCTTTGATTTTGTGCTTCTGATTTGATTATAAATTTCGTGGGGCTGGTATTTGGGACTGATATGCTACTAGAATTCGTGAGTGTAGAGAGAGACTTGTTTGGGTGCTAGATAGCAAATGAGCCATTTCTTTGACATTTCACTTACTTTAATCTCTCACTTTTTACTATTGTGGTTAATATTTGTGTTATGTGGATTATTTTGGCTGATGAAAGGTGTATAGTAAGGGCTCAAGAGATGTGGCACAATTTTTGGCCATAACTATATTTACTTTAAATTTTAAAAAACAGTAATTTGGTCATTTGCCTTGTTATTTTAAGGGTATTCTTTTCCATGGTACTTGAATCTAGGGTTTAATCACTAGATTTTAAACATTAAGGTTTCACAAATAATTTCTAAGGTTTGAAGAATTAAGATTAAAGTTCAATAAAATTTTAATCATAACTTACTAATTCAAATTAGGGTTTTTAATAGAAAATTAGGGTTTTAAAAATACTTAGGGTTTCTTGATATAATTAGGGTTACCCAAATTATGAATTAGGGTTTCCTAATGAACATAATTATTTACTAAAATAATAATTAGAGTTACCATCTTAGTAATTAGGGTTTCAAATTGAAATTTAGGGTTTTTAATTTATAATTAGGGTTTCTAGACAATAATTAGGGTTTACGTAATTAGCATAATATAATAATGGTCATAAATCATGTACTACCAATCATAAACTCCTGTTTGAGTGTCAAGTTAGGGTTTAACACAGTAAAATTTGGGTTTTCAAATATTGTTCCATTATTGACCAATCATTGATAGTACGTACATACCGTACATATTTATGGCACTGATAAATCAAAATATAATATTATTATATTATTATTCTAATCCATTGATAAAAATCTAAAATTAGGGTTTGGATTCCATATCCGATTTATTCTCCCATATTTATCCTTAATAATTAAGGTAAAATAATTAACTTAATAATATGTAATAAAATTCATATAATAAAATAATTATTATAATTATTCTAAAAATCACTTCATATATTATTTAAATAATATATGATTATATTTTCATGGGAAATAATTAATAAAAACATTTTTGCTATAAAAGTAATTATTATAAAAATATAATTTATAATAATCAATAATTCTAAAATAAAATTATTTGTAAATATTCATGTAATAAATATATTTTTATTTATCGCATAAATACATATACACCTTATCTTGTACAAATCCTTATCCTTAAAATAATAATAATAAAAATTTATACGCAAAATTTCTTATTTATTTATATAGAAAATATCGGGTTGTTACATTCACCATCCCTTATAAAGATTCCGTCCCTGGAATCACCATTTTAAAAACCTACACATATAAGAGTACATAACATACACAATCATTTCAAGTAGATCTCGATCATAATTTGATCGAACTGATCTTTAACTATTCACATAAAGCTTGTCTTTCTGATTAAACAGAAATTTGATTTCTAAAAGAACTCGAATTCTTCCTTCAAAATTTCTTTATATAATAATTTACTATATATAGGAAAATCATGTATAATAAAATAAAAGTTGTATGAATAATACCTGGAGTTCCATTACCAGCTGCCATTGTGTCCTGGATAGTCATGTTGTAGACCCTTGCTGTTGATTTTGTTGGCTTGCTGGATGACGTAGGTCCTGTGATTGCTAACGTCTCACGCCCCTAGCCAAGATTCACACTTCCCTTATCATTCTCTACTCTTCGGACAATCCTTCACCTGGTGTTCAGTTGATCCGCATAGAAAATACCCATTATTCATCCTAGGATTGGGGCAGTTGGGAGAGATATGGCCCTCCTGCCCGCACTTATAGCATACGAACTTTCCTTTTAGACACTCTCCTGAGTGGTTCTTTCCACAAGTCTTACATGGCACCATCTGCTTCTTCGCACCTTCTTGTTTTACCGGCACACTTCCAAAATTGCTCCCCTTCCTCTTGCTACTACCACCCCTACTCCCACTATTAATTTTCACCTTCCCAGCTCCTTCGGTCCTACCCTTATTCTTCCTCTCCTTGTTGTAAAGGCTCATGGCCTCACTTCCCTCCTTAGCTATAATCGCTTTCTCCATGAGTGCTGTAAATGTAGGAATCTGCAACACTGCCACCTTGTTATAGAGCCAGGGTTTTAATCCCAGCTCAAACCTTCTCGCTTTCCTAGCCTCCGTATCAACTTGATGCGGAGCAAACCTAGCTAACTCATTAAACCTAGTGGTGTATTCTGACACCGTCTATTTTCCTGCTTCAACTCTAAAAATTTCACCTCCATCCTAGCCTGCATACTAGATGAAAAATAATTTTCAAAAAACAAAGTTTTGAATTTATCCCATGTGACTACACCTTCTCCTGCCCTCGCCTGATTCGCTTCCAACCAAAAGTTTGCCTCCCCCTTCATAATGTAAGTGGCAAAAGCAGTCTTCTGCCCTTCATCTACCCTAGTTACCACGAATGCTTTTTTAATCTCTTTGACCCAAGTTTGGGCTTCTACAGGGTCAGTTATACCTTTAAATTCTGGCGGTCCCACAACCTTAAAGTCTTTGAAATTCGCCAAGCGGTTATCCGGCTGATTTCCAGCGACTGGTATTCCCTGTTGCATAGCTTGTGCTACCAAGTTTGCAAAGTGTTGCATCAGGTCTGCTTGTTGTTGTCCCTCAACATTGTTGAACGATTCTTTTGCCCTTTCGTTTCGAGTTCGACGTCTTAGCGGCATTATCTAGTTAAATAAAATCATAAATTTAACGTACATTCTAAACCTTATCATATAAGTTTAATATATTAACTTGTTTCATTACTCAAACATAGATTCATATTCATTCAATGATTTCAAAATACTTTACATATCGCAACACATACTTCATTAAACATTAGTTATCCCTTTGTGAGTACAAAAGTTGGGATTTACAAACTTGATCATTACAAAAGTTGAGAACATAACCTTACACAGGCATACTAATCATATATATTACATTAAACACACCTACACAACAGAACCTATACTACTTATTTATTACACCTTTTCCTTGGACAACTTTTCGCCTGATGACCTTCTATCCCACAAATAAAACATGCTCCTGGTTTATAGTCAGGACAATACAGAGTGGTATGTCCCTCATAGCCGCAAAGATAACATATTCTTTTCTGTTTCTTCTTATCGAGTTTTCCTAAGTCATGGTCTCCTATCTTTCTTTTTCCCTTCTTGTTCGGAGCTGAACATGATGTGTTGTTTGTGGCTCCCATCTGATCAATTTAGATTTTAAGCTTATTTTGTTCTTCCATTATTTCTATTAACGCTTGACGCAACTGACTATTCAACAGCTTTTCTATCTCCAACAACCTTTCCAGAGAAGAAACCTTGTTCCTTAGATCATGCACCTCCATTGATGCTTAATTAGCTTCAACTTTAGTGTCCGAATCACTATCTGTCAGCTCCACCATCTCCGGATCTGGTATTACGTTTTCTAAAATAACCACCTCGTTTGAGTTGTTTTCATCGTGAGCCTCTATTTCAGCTATTGACTTCGTATTAGCTCAGGTGAATGGATATGATCATTCTTCATGCTATAAGCATATAACAAGCCTTTTCCACCAGACATCTACACATATAAGTTATCCTGATTAGCATATAGTATATACACACAACAAATAATTGTTTTATATAAGTTATCTTTTATTTTGTTTGAAGATGAATTTATTCAATTAATCTCTTTTTAAACTCTATATGAGTTATTTATTTATATTTTCAACGTTTCCCTCTATTCTAAGGTTATAGCCTAAGGTCTAACCCACCTAAGGTTTTTAACCCTAAGCTCTGATACCAACCTGTAAAGCCCCCAAATCTGGGTACATGAAACCCAAACTCGGTGCTTCACGATACCATTTCTATGAGCGGAATAATACTAATAATAATAACAATAATATAAAGATCAACTTAATTTACATATTCATCGATTCAATCCCAAGTACGTAACCTTTAAACATTCATTACATAGCATGATAGATAATATATATATATATATATATATATATATATATATATATATATATATCATATGTGTCTTAATAAAGTTAACTATTACATAACATAGCATTAAGGCCATTCAAAGAACCTTTCCTTTCCTTATTCTTAGCGAGAGCTCTCTAGTTGTTCACCTTCTTTGTCAAAAAACATTGAAATTAAGAAAGGATGAGCATTTGAGTGCCAAAGAAGTAATAGCAATTATATATATAAGTTTCGAAAGAATTTAAATGTTTTTTTTTGTACTACCTTCTACAACAAGTCAATAGTTGTGAAGTAATCAACCATAATAATAATAACATAACAACTCTCTTTCAAATTTTGAAACTACATATTGACTATAATCAAGGGGTTATAGTGACATGCTATGAACATTGTTTTAATTTTCAAAAGGTTAAAATGTAAAATTCATCCGCAAAAAACCGCTATAACTTACTTACGGCACGCGGGGTGATCAAATGTTATGCCTGCATTGATCAATACTACATGCAAGAACGAGGGTATCGCTTCACTGTCCCACCTGGGTGCATAAACAGCTCCGTGTAGGGATGTTCATACTTATCCGGGTTCCAAATCAAAGGTTTTATCTTGTTCAACAATAATCTATAATTCAACATATATATATATATATATATATACGGGTAATTGACAAAGGTATATCAACATTTGATTAAATACAATGATTATCCAAGTGGGGACACTTGTATAACCATTTATAGAAATTAACGAACAAAATATATATATCTGAATTACCATATACTAATATGTTTGTAAAACTCCAACTTTTTGAATAAAGATGAATTTTCTATAAATATTATTTTTGAATATTATGGAGTGAAATTGATATAATAGTTGTGGGTAATATTTATAAATTTTGCAAAGTACGCAAGTTGTTATATAATATTCGATTGGTCTGGGAATGTTCGTTTTAACAGGGAATATTAGTACAATGGCACAATCATTGGTGGACCCCACAACGGAATTATTGACTGATTGAGAAAACGACAAAAATACTTTATTAAAATAACGGCAAAAGTTTTACCATTAACTGTTGAAACATCCGGTGTTAAAAGTAAAGTAATACGCGTGGTTGCATAGTAGCACACAGTATTAATTATTGATGCTTAAGTGATAAGTCTCTCAGTTTTGTTGGTATTATTAATGTAATAATACAGAAAATCTTTTTATATAAAATAGAATATTTTTATAAAGCTATCTGTTTTATTAGACAATAATTAGAATATATTATATTTTATTATGCATAGTGTTTGCATAGTGCCTGCATAGTGTTTGCACAGTAAAATCTTTTATAAAGTTATTCGTTTTATTAGATTATAAATTGAATATATTATATTTTATTTTGCTTTAAATATGGACCGTCAAATTAAAGTAAATCAATCTCGACCGTTCATGAGTTAGTTACTATGCATTCCATTTTTCTATAAATAGAAGCTTATTCATTCATTATTTTCTTACGAATTCACCGAAACTCTGAGAGATAAACTATAGAGAGAGAGAGAAGAAATTCTCATACTTCACTACTTATATATCCAAAGACTTTCTTCTTAAGGTAGGGAATATTATTTGTTATACTCGTAAGGAGTGTTATTCTTTCTTATTCATGAAGAGAACTGCTGTTATTCCAATTCTTATTATTCATTGGAATAACCTCAGATACGCTGTGATCACCCTATACTTGGTGACATTCTTCTATTATTCTCATTGGAATATCCTATCTGTCTGCTTTTACAACGGACCTGGTTCCATCTTTATTATTATTCTGTTAGAACATCCTGTCTGTGTGTTTTACACCGGACCTAGTTCTGTCTTTATTATTATTCCGTTGGAACATCCTGTCTGTGTGTTTTACACCGGACCTAGTTTCATCTTATTATTATTCTGTTGGAACATCATGTCTGTGTGTTTTTACAATCGGACTGTTCCGCTCTTTATTATTCTTTTTTTGGAACATCCTGTCAATGCAAAATTTTGCTCGACCGGTTTCGTTATTATTATTACTGTGGAATAACTTTGTCTATCTGGCACCGCATGCTTGGTGATTTCTTTTGTTATTCCATTCTTTATTATACTCGGTTGATTAAAGTTTCACTTCTATACTCCATGAAATTAGTAGAATATCCTTGATATTTGCGCTTCATCCAAAGATTTTCATGGAAATATTCTTCCGATCATTCTTGAATTTTACTATACAAAACAAGATCATGTTGACAATTTGACGTTAATAATTCCCCGGATAAAATAATTCTTGAACTTGTTTTATTGAATTCTTATATCATTGTCATCATCCTCATATTTACATTTTGTTGAAAGTCATCATGTGGCACATGGTGCATAGATGGACTTGGTATGATTATGACCGAGGATTATTCTATTGTAATCATGACCGTAATGTTACAAATGATGTGGTAAAAGTTCTCATTGGCCCATAGTGCGTTGATGGACGGATTGTTGGCATGATCATGACCATTAATGAATACACAAATATTCTTGGCCCGTAGTGCATGGATAATTGTGGTCGTGATACTAAAGAATATCCTTGGCCGTAGTGCGTAAGGGGTGATTCGATGATGTGGATTATTTATTAAAATTCGAGTCCCAAATGATAACAATGATGAAAACCTTTTAAATCATAAAAGATAGTAGATTTTATTTTCTACTTGACTCTTTTAATGGATTGCTTGTTCCATTTAGTAGCTTAAACTTGATGTCTATTATATTTTATCAATTTAACATTGTTGAAGACTAATGATAATTTATTCTCGCATTATCTTAGTCATAATATTTCTTCTTGGGCTAGTTGAGCTCACCCTTTCTTTCACTTTATTTCTTCTTGAAATGAGAATATAGTTTGGGACGAGTCGTGGAACGGAGTGATGGTCCGAGAGGATAGCATTAGTAGTCCTCACTATTCTCGTGAAATAGTGTGATAATAATTGTAATGAGGACTCCTTTTGAGTTTGTATAATCTCTAGTAGATAATATTTGTATTCAAACTCACAGTTTATGTTTGTCGTATTGTACACGACAATTGTATTAGTAAGTTGTATTTGAATTCTGTACTATGTATCTAACGACCCAAGATGGGTGATGTATACCTAATTTTGGGGGCGTCACAGTTGGTATCAAAGCTTAGGAATATGATCCCTGGCTAAGATGTGAGACTAGAACTAGGAGGGGAGAGACGGGAAATTAACGAACAGAATATATATATCTGAAATACCATATACTAACATGTTGATAATCAATGAGCTTATATAATATAAGGTTAATAATCTGTATAGTAATAATATAATTCATAAATATTCTTTCTCATGTCCATTGCATAAAGAAAATGCAAAGGTAAGATACTTGCCTAATGCGCTGCTTACAATTCGCTACTTAGTTTTATCTTTTATACAACCACCTATCAGTAATAAGATCATTCATTCAATTAGAAAAACATATCACAACATATAGCACTGTTTATTGCAGTCAGCATATAACCTAATCACATTATTACCTATGTTTAACAACCATTGAATCACAAATAATCACATATCTAATTAAATTATCTAAGTCCAGATCAATTTAAAATATATGTGGATTGTCTTAAGCGCCTTTATCGAGTAATTATCGAGTCTAAGACTCTATCCTCAGAACTCAATATTTATAAATATCACTCATATTATTTTTAAATGACTTAGAATAATTTTAAAACATTTATTATAATTTATCATGAATTTTCAAACATCGAAATCATTATTAAATGACTTAAATATTAAATAATTCAGTTATCATTAATATTAAACTATTAATGAAATCATTTCCAAAATGTCAAAGTTATTTATAATAACTCAAAATACTCTTAAAGTATTAATATATTACTTATCAAAATATTAAAAGTCATTAATTATAACTTAAAATATTTTTAATTCATTTATATCCTTTTTAAATAATTTTTAAATTAAAAAAACCATTTTTAAACTATTTATTTTTAAATAAATTTAATATTATTAATAATTATTAATATTAAATTATTAATTAATTTATCCTTTAAATATTAAAAGTTAAATTTTATAACTTAAAATATCTTTAAACACTTTATTTTCATTGAAAATAATTTTTCTAATATTAAAATCATTTTGAACTAATTTATTTAATATATTTATTAAATAACTTTAATATCATTAATAGTAAATAAATAATGAAATTTGCTTTAAAATATTAAAAGTTGAGAACATAACCTTACACAGGCATACTTATCATATATATTACATTAAACACACCTACACAACAGAACCTATACTACTTATTTATTACACCTTTTCCTTGGACAACTTTTTGCCTGATGACCTTCTATCCCACAGATAAAATATGCTCCTAGTTTATAGTCAGGACAATACAGAGTGGTATGTCCCTCATAGCCGCAAAGATAACATATTCTTTTCCCTTTCTTCTTATCGAGTTTTCCTAAGTCATGGTCTCCTATATTTCTTTTCCCCTTCTTGTTCGGAGTTGCACACGATGTGTTGCTTGTGGCTCCCATCTGATCAATTTGGATTTTAAGCTTATCTTGTTCTTCCATTGTTTCTATTAACGCTTGATGCAACTGACTATTCAACAGCTTTTCTATCTCCAACAACCTTTCCAGAGAAGAAACCTTGTTCCTTAGATCATGCACCTCCATTGATGCTTAATTAGCTTCAACTTTAGTGTCCGAATCACTATCTGTCAGCTCCACCATCTCCGGATCTAGAATTACGTTTTCTAAAATAACCACCTCGTATGAGTTATTTTCATCGTGAGCCTCTATTTCAGCTATTGACTTCGTATTAGCTCAGGTGTATGGATTTGATCCTTCTTCATGCTATAAGCATATAACAAGCCTTTTCCACCAGACATCTACACATATAAATTATCCTAATTAGCATATAGTATATACATATAGCAAATAATTGTTTTATTTAAGTTATCTTTTATTTTGTTTGACGATGAATTTATTCAATTAATCTCTTTTAAAACTCTATATGAGTTATTTATATTTTCAACGTTTCCATCTGTTCTAAAGTTATAGCCTAAGGTCTAACCCACCTAAGGTTTTTAACCCTAAGCTCTGATACCAACCTCTAAAGCCCCCAAATCCGGGTACTTGAAAACCCAAACTCTAAGGCTTCACGATACCATTTCTATGAGCGGAATAATACTAATAATAAAAATAATAATATAAAGATCAACTTAATTTACATATTCATCAGAGTCCGAATCCCAAGTATGTAACCTTTAAACATTCATTACATAGCATGATAGATAATATATATATCATATTTGTCTTAATAAAGTTAACTATTACATAACATAGCATCAAGCGTTCATTCAAAGAACCTTTCCTTTCCTTTATTCTTAGCAGAGCTCTCTGGTTTGTTCACCCTTAGTGAAAAAAACATTTAAATTAAGCAAGGATGAGCATTTGAGTGCCCAACAAGTAATAGCAATTATATATAAGCTGAAAGAATTTAAATGTTTTCTTTGTACTACCCTTCTACAACAAGTCAATAGTTGTGAAGTAATCTGAACCAATAATAACAACATAACAACTCTCTTTCAAATTTTTGAAACTACATATTGACTATAACTGGGGTTATAGTGACATGCTATGAACATTGTTTTAATTTTCAAAAAGGTTAAACAGAAATTCATCTGCAAGTAAATCATCATAACTTACGGACACACAGGGTGATCGGCCATATTATGCCTCGCATTGATCAATACTACATGCAAGAACGAGGGTATCGTTCACTCTGTCCACCTTGGGTGCATAAACAGTTTTCCCGTGTAGGGATGTTCATACTTGTTTGGGTTCCAAATCAAAGGTTTTATCTTCTTCAACAATAATCTATAATTCAACATATATATACGGGTAATTGACAAAAGTATATCAACATGTGATTAAATACAATGATTATCCAAGTGGGGACACTTGTATAACCATTTATAGAAATTAACGAACAGAATATATATATCTGAAATACCATATACTAACATGTTGATAATCAATGAGCGTATATAATATAAGGTTAATAATCTGTACAGTAATAATATAATTCATAAATATTCTTACTCATGTTTATTGCATAAAGAAAATGCAAAGGTAAGATACTTGCCTGATGCGCTTCTTACAATTCGCTACATAGTTTTATCTTTTATACAACCACCTATCAGTAATAAGATCATTCGCTCGATTAGAATAACATATCACAACACATAAAGACCGATTATTGCGAACAAGACATAACCTAATCACATTATTACCCATGTTTAACAACCATTGAATCATAAATAATCACATATCTAATTAAATTATCTAAGTCCAGATCAATTTTTTGAAATATGTGTGATTATCTTAAATTTTATCGGTAATTATCGAGTCTAAGACTCTATCCTCTTCTCAATATCTATAAATATCACCATATTGTTTTTAAATGACTTAGAATAATTTTAAAATATTTATTATAATTTATCATGAATTTTCAAACATCTAATCATTATTAAATGACTTAAATATTAAATAATTCAGTTATCATTAATATTAAACCATTAATGAAATCATTTCCAAAAGGTCAAAGTTATTTAAAAATAACTCAAAATAATCTTAAAAGTATTAATATATTACTTATCAAAATATTAAAAGTCATTAATTATAACTTAAAATATTTTTAATTCATTTATATCCTTTTTAAATAATTTTTAAATTAATAAAACCATTTTAAACTATTCATTTTAAATAAATTTAATATTATTAATAATAAATTAATAATTACTAATATTAAATTATTAATTAATTTATCCTTTAAATATTAAAAGTTATATTTTATAACTTCAAATATCTTTAAACACTTTATTTTCATTTAAAATGATTTTTCTAATATTAAAATCATTTTTAAACTAATTTATTTAATATAATTATTAAATAACTTTAATATCATTAATAGTAAATAAATAATGAAATTTGCTTTAAAATATTAAAAGTTATATTTTATAACTTCAAATATTTTTAAATAACTTATTATAATTTAAAATGATTTTTAATATAATAAAATTATTTTTAATTAATTTATTTAATGTATTTAATAAATAAATTAATTATCAATAATATTTAAATAAATACTAATATTTATGAAAAATATTTTAAATTATTAAAAGTTAATTTTAATAATTTAAAAATAATTTTGTAATTTTCGAAATTAATTACTATTTTTAAATAATTTTCGAAATTTAAATAATTAATTTTAATAAAAGTGTCAGCTAAAGATTGCCTATAACTGACGTAACAATCGCTATAGGTGTTCTTCGTGTTCTTCATGAAACCCAGATCTTCATAGCCAGTTTGCAAGGTATCGAGTTTGACCAAGTTTTCTGATCAGATCCTGATGTTACTGGGCATGTTATTAGTCAGGTATTGTAGTACTAATGCACGACTACAAGATACAACAACTAACATGGCCAAACAACTCATAACAAAGTAGATTTGGAGCCATGAACAAGCTGTCAGAGCTGTTCTTCATTTTTGAGTTACCCAAAAAATGAAGAACAATTCGACTGTTCACTTTTGGGCTTCTATAACTTGTTTCTTGTGTAACATTTTAGTGATTTAAGGCTTCCAGTGTGTAGACAACATACACATGAACAGATCTATTACATCTAATCATCATAACAACAACAGAATGGCCAAAACAGGTCCGGTCAAACCATGTTAGAATCCACGCTCACGAACTTTCTGGGTTACCTAGAAAGCACATCCGTGGACTTTCTGCCTGGTTTGACCATCCTCAATTCCAGTATGTTTTTGATAAAAACGATCTAAGAGCATCAACATGTAGTATAACTACCATACAATAACCTGAATACAATACCAAACACAAATCAACAACAAGTTGCAAGATCAGAGGCGACAAAGATCTTGTCAGACCATTTCTGGGCAAGATCTGGGTTACACAGATTTTGTCCAGTCATGGTCGGTCAACGACTTTTGACTAACAATATCTTGCAATCTAGACCAGATCTAAGTCTGATTCTTGTTCCAGATCAAAGACTACATATTTCAACCTTTAAACAACAAAAAGCATACATGAACAAGGATCTGTGGCCACTGACATTGGCTGTCAGACCACAGTTTGAACATTTTCTAGATTTGGCAAATCTTCAAATCCGAGCCTCTAGATGTTATGGATCTAACCTCTAGCAACCCAAATCATCATTAGACACCTTATATAACATGTTTAACAAAAAAAATCTAACATCTAACAACAGATTTATTGACAGAAATCATGGCTAGGGTTTATATCTTCTTTGATCAATCTTTGATTATGTGATTCTGATTTGGTTATGGATTTCGTGGGGCTGGTATTTGGGATTGATATGCTACTAGAATTCGTGAGTGTAGAGAGAGAGAGACTTGTTTGGGTGCTAGATAGCAAATGAGCCATTTCTTTGACAGTTCACTTACTTTAATCTCTCACTTTTTACTCTTGTGGTTAATATTTGTGTTATGTGGCACAATTTTTGGCCATAACTATATTTACTTTAAATTTTAAGAAAGGGTAATTTGGTCATTTGCCTTGTTATTTTAAGGGTATTCTTTTCCATGGTACTTGAATCTAGGGTTTAATCACTAGATTTTAAACATTAAGGTTTCACAAATAATTTCTAGGGTTTGAAGAGTTAAGATTAAAGTTCAATAAAATTTTAATCATAACTTACTAATTCAAATTAGGGTTTTTAATAGAAAATTAGGGTTTTAAAAATACTTAGGGTTTCTTGATATAATTAGGGTTACCCAAATTATGAATTAGGGTTTTCTAATGAACATAATTATTTACTAAAATAATAATTAGAGTTACCATCTTAGCAATTAGGGTTTCAAATTGAAAATTAGGGTTTCTAATTTATAATTAGGGTTTCTAGACAATAATTAGGATTTACCTAATTAGCATAATATAATAATGATCATAAATCAGGCACTACCAATCACAAACTCCGG
Organism: Panax ginseng; assembly: GCA_020205605.1. Lineage (NCBI taxonomy): Eukaryota > Viridiplantae > Streptophyta > Magnoliopsida > Apiales > Araliaceae > Panax > Panax ginseng. The sequence goes on from CM035140.1 coordinate 96,891,001, forward strand.
TTTGAGTGTCAAGTTAGGGTTTGACACAATAAAATTAGGGTTTTTAAATATTGTACCATTATTGACCAATCATTGATTGTACGTACATACAGTACATATTTATAGCACTGATAAATCAAAATATAATATTATTATGTTATTATTCTAATCCATTGATAAAAATCCAAAATTAGGGTTTGGATTCCATATCCGATTTATTCTCCCATATTTAACTTTAATAATTAAGGTAAAATAATTAACTTAATAATCGTACTAAAATTCATATAATAAAATAATTATTCTAAAAATCACTCCATATATTATTTAAATAATGTATGATTATATTTTCATGGGAAATAATTAATAAAAATATTTACTGCTATAAAAGTAATTATTATAAAAATATAATTTATAATAATCAATAATTCTAAAATAAAATTATTTATAAATATTCATATAATAAATATGTTTTTATTTATCACATAAATACATATACACCTTATCTTGTACAAATCCCCATCCTTAAAATAATAAAAAAAAAAAATTATACGCAAAATTTCTTATTTATTTATATAGAAAATATCGGGTTGTTACAACCAACATCCTCGGTTGAATCAAAGAATCAAAAAGTAAGAAGAAACGTGTCTACCAACTAGTCTGCTGATAGTGACGTTTCAGAGGTGTTAGACGAGAAAGCAGTTTATTGTGTCAGAAAAATCAAAAAGAAGTTTTCACATCATCCCAGGATGTTAACATCAAAGTGCTCAGAATGCTAGAAGCATTAAACGTAAAAGAAAATCACAAGAACATCTAACAAATCTTCACTCCACAATTCAGTTAAATCTTGTTTCGCTACTAAGTTCATAAGAACTTTAGTTTAAGGCAACTTAGTAGCACAACAACAACAACCTCAACTACACACATTGCAGAGCTGCCAAACCTGCTAGGTTTGTAGAGTACTTAGTGTACTAACATTCCAAGTATATTGGGCTTGAATAGTTCTTTGTGAACTAGCTTTCCAAGACTACTGGTCTTGAAGGATTCTCAATAATTCGAAGATTATATCAATATCCTTAGTGGATTTCCTACTCGTGGAGTAGAAAAGTGGACTAGAAGTCTTGAGTGCTCTGAATCACTTAAAACACTGTGTCATTTAGTTTCAGTCTCTTTAACTGTTATATCTGCTATAACTGCTGTTTGATTTATAAACTTGATTTTATCTTAAGGGGGATAAATAAAACATATATTCCGCTTTGCATAATTAATCATTTAATTAACAAATTTGTTAAGTTACTCTTTGAAAAGAAAATTTTAAAATATCTATTCAGCCCCAATTCTGGATAACTTTTGTGCCTCCGGGAACTCACAATTGGTATCAGAGCAGGTTCTCTAATCTAAATCTCTCAAAGCTCGAGTAGATCATGGCACACATCATGAGCAAATCCAAGCTTGGTGGAGGCAGCAAACCACCGATGTTCAATAAAGACAAATTCGCCAACTGGAAGGTTTAAATACAAGCTTTCATGGACTTAATGGATAATGATCTATTTAAGATAGTACTGAATGGGCCCTATATTCCAACAAAGCTTGCACCAACCCTTGATGATCCAACTAGAACACATATCAAGATAAAGTCAGAATGGACTGACAATGAAAGAAAGGTAGTCCGACTGGACAAAATGGAAAAAAATATTCTGTTCCAATACTTAGAAAATACCTTTTCGAAAATGTGGTCAACTGCAAAAAATCAAAGGAAGTCTAGGAAGCATTACTCATCATGCATGAGGGAACTGAAGAAGTAAGAGAGAATAAGTAGTCTCTACTCACTCAACAGTACAAGATGTTCACTCATATACCAGGAGAAAACATTACTTCAATTTATGAAAGATTTAATATTTTGCACAACTCTCTCTGATTTTTTGGAAAGATATATCCCAACAAAGATCTCATCATCAAATTCATGAGAGCCTTACCAAGCAAGTGGGATGCAAAGACAACAACCATCAGAGAATCAAAGAATCTTCATAAGATAATTGTGCAACAACTATACGGGAATCTTGTCACCTATAAACTGGAGCTGACTCAACGTCCATAAACTCTATCAGAAGGAAAAAGTAGTGGCTCTCAAAGAAACAGGAGCCACCTCAAAGGCTCAAGTCAGTGATGAGTCTGACACTGAAAAACACGATGATGAAGATGTTGATATGCTAGTCAGAAAGCTGAAAAGATTCATTCCTAAAGGCAGAAGCAGTAGACCAAGGAGATTTAACAACAACAACAACAACAACCAGGAGCAGATTAAAGATCCGTGCTACAACTGTACAAAGCCAGGTCACTACATTGCTAACTGCAATAAACCTCTCCTGATCTGAATATTGATGATTTAAGAACTGCTTTACATGATATAACCTCTGATCTACATCAATACATGAAATGGTTTAGAGTCTTATCGAAAGACTATTCTCTTCTTCAACAAGATAAAGAAAAAGTTCAAGAAAAACTGGAGATAGTTCTGCTAAGCATTTATTCTCTCTTTAATCTTGAAGCTGAGAATAAGAATTTGAAACAGAAAAATGAGTTAAGTGCACAAAGAGAGTTGAACCTAGCTTCTAAAATTGAGAAGTTAGAAAAGACGATCTAAATGTGGAACACGTATTCTTCATTTATGGACTCTCTGATCTCTAGTTAGAGGAATTCTTCTGACCGATCAGGTCTCTGTTTTGAGGACTCTCCCTGAAAATCAAATGTGGAAAATTCTTTGGAAACTAACACTAGTAGTGCCTCTAATCTCAATAGAAGTATTACTTTTGTGAAATCCACACAAAGTGCAGAGCCAATGAATCCTTTCTCTTCTGATCCAAGTAATGTCCCTAGACATAACAGATCCCATGATGGTCTAGGTTTCAGAAAAATCAAGAGTAAATCAACTACTACTCTCCTACCTCAAAGGATCGTGGGATCAAATAAAACCGGCTCCACAAACCAACCAGGAAGGAATCATAGACTTGAGATGTACTCTACAAAATCTCTGAATCATATAACAGTATGGAAAAAGAAGAATCAACATAAGGATGAGGCTACCTATCACCCACATATGTCCAGGATAAGAAAGAATCCACACACACACACACACAATCATGCATTATACTAGATGTTTTATATGTAATAGATATTGTCACAAGTATGCAACATGCTATTATAATCCGATAAATTGTAGACCTAAAATCAAGCAGATTTAGGTCCTCAAGGGAACTAACAAGGAAGGACCTAAGTAAAGTGAAAGCTAAATTTTACTGTAGGTACAAAGCTCCACTATGATAACCTGATACCTTGATAGTGGATGCTCAAGGCATGCATATAACTAGAAACAAAGCTCTTCTTTCTAACTTCAAAGAAAAGGAGGGTCCAACAGTGATTTTTGGTGACAACGGCTCTGGAAAAACCAAAGGATATGGCTCAGTTGGAAATGGTGTTGTGTCTTTCAGTAAAGTAGCTTATGTCGAAGGTCTGAAGCATAATCTCTTGAGCATCAACCAACTTTGTGACAAAAAACATCAAGTTACCTTCCTCAACAATCAATGTCAAGTCAGATATTTGAAGACCTCTTCTCTAAAGCTCACTGGAACCAGAGAAGGAAATGTCTATGTTGTCAACCTTGCTAAGATAAATCCTGATGAGACAATATGTTTCCTTGCCAAAGCTTTTGAAGAAATCAATTGGTTATGGCATAAAAGACTGTCTCATCAAAACTTCAAAGGCATGTCGAAACTGGCCTTCAAAGACCTTGTAGCTGGATTACTGAAATTCAACTTCATCAAAGAAAGACCCTGCAAAGCTTGTCAGCCAGGAAAGAAAACAAGGAGCTCATTCAAAGGCAAAGCAGTCAACTCTATTAATAAGCCCTTGGAGTTACTTCATATGGACATCTTCGGGCCTATCCTTACTATAAGCCTTGGAGGGATGAGATAATCACTGTTAGTAGTAGACGACTACACCAGATACACATGGGTATTCTTTCTGAGTTCTAAAGATAAAACTTGATCTCAACTTATCAAGCTGTTCAAACTATCTATGAATGAGAAAGGAGAAAAGATTAAGGTAATTAGAAGTGATCATGGAAGAGAATTCGACTTCTCTGAGATGGACGAATTTTGTAAAGATAATGGCATCAACCACAACTTCTCATCTCCAAGAACTCCACAACAAAATGGGATAGCTGAGAGAAAGAACATAACACTAATTGAGGCAGGAAGAACACTACTGGCACTACTAGAAAATAGTAAATAGACAACGCGGAAAAAATGTTGTGGTTTCAGTCAGGAAAACGTCGTGGTTAAGGGTGTCATCTATTTGACACCCTTACACAACGTTTTAAAAACGTTGTAGTTAAGCACAATACACAACATTTTTTAGGAAAAAAACGTTGTAGATTTGTTTTTCAAAAATTAGCAGATGCTTAAAAACGTTGTAGTAGGTATGATTCCACAAAGTTTTTTTCCTAAAAAACGTTGTGTATTGTGCTTAACTACAACGTTTTTAAAACGTTGTAGTTAAGCACAGTATAACATTTTTTTTTGAAAAAAAAGACCATAGAAAGCAACAACAGACAACGTTTTTAAACTTCTTATACAACGTTTATAAGGTGTCATTTATTTATACAAATATACAACATTTTTTAAATGTTGTAGATAAAAAAAACATTGTGGGATGATATATAGCCAATTAATGCACCTGCAATATGCATCCATGATATATAGCCAAAATGTATCAACCATTCAAAATACATCCCAATTATCTCGCTCGTTTACAATTTCAAATTACTACATCCACAAAATATATACCAAAATGTATCCACATGCATCTCAAATTCACTATCTAAGCATGTGCAACAACAAATTTAGACCTAAGCATGTGCAAAAAAGCCTAGTTCTCCCAAAATACGTACATTCATCTAACATATTCACCGTTAACTCGATGCTCTACATATAGCTGCTCACGTACGTTGCCCACTCATCCCGTACTTGGTCAATTTGTTCTTGTGTGTACGTTAATCCACATGCCTTATCCCACTGAAATAAAAGAGCAACAAATTTAGTATTCAACAAAGATACCAAATCAAAATTCCTAACATAATCCCTAATCACGTAAAATGTTAACACATATTTAAGGAGCAAGTCGGTGTATGCACTATCTTTGCTAAGTGATATCTTTGGTATCTTTATATCTTTATATTTGAGGAGCAAGCTCGAATAAATATCCTTCTCAACAATGTTATGCCAACAATACATTATAAACTGTTAACTGCTAAACAAGTTAAACAAGTTAATAACTGGTAATAATACATTTTTATTGGGAGCTGATACAATACATGCCTTTCATTTTTAAGTTAGGAAATTAATTATGCACACAAAGTAAACATTACTCCAAAGTACGACCAAAATAAACATTTGGGAATTTGAAGGAATCACAAGAAACCCAAAATATATACTCCATTACTATCCGCAAGCCAACAAAAAAACCCATTTCTTGTCTGCTTCAAAATCAGTAATAAATAGTTAAAAAACATTAAAAGACTTGTACTCGGAATCTTGGATCAATGTAAGGTAGGTCAGGATCACCTAGAAGGGAATCAAATCAGCCTAATTTAGTGTTTAGCAGTTAACTTTTACAAGCTGTTATTTCTCCATAGGCAAACGAGGTGCAGGTATCTTGTTCATATCATAATGAATGTGCTAGTTTCTTTTCCCCAAGTCTTGTGAAGTTGGAAAAACTAGGTTCAACTAAACATAATTAAGGTTGCACCAGGGAGGGAGACTCTAGTCAAATTAAGCTATTGGTTTCTACAGATTCCATCCTTGGAAAAGAACAAAAATATGCGCAATAGGTAGGGACCAATTGAGCACTAACCCATGGGCAATTGGAAACTTTGGTGCTCATGGTCCAACCAACTAACTACTACTATTATTGTACTAAGAAACATGTGAAATTTGCTCATGTGTTTCTCTTTTGTGCACCAAGACAAGACGCCATGAAATGAGTTTGGACCAAACTCCAATTTCTTTTGGGAATTGTTTCAACTCACATTTTGTACGTTGATAGCATTTGTAATAGCTTTCATGATCGTCTTCTTGAAAATGGACTAATAATATACAAGAATTAAGTGAGAAGATTTGGAAACATTTTAAACACTAAACATTTTAAACACTAAGCAAGTTAACTGCTAAACACTAAACAATTTAAACTGCTAAACACTAAACATTTTAAACATAAAGCTGCTACACATAAAGCTGGTACTGGCAAGATAACTGCTACTGCTACTGCTACTAATGTATGGCAAGATACTGAAGTTTATAGAAAAATAAAGCTGACAAAAAATAACTAACCTTGGCTACAAAGTCCAAACTACCATCCTCAACTATCTCCTTCATAAAACGTATCACAAAATACCTGCACTCCTTGTGTGTTGGTTGTACAGGAGTTCCCTAAACACAATTAGTAATTATGTCATGATAAATCAATAAAAATAACAAATAATATAAGTAAACATCTTATGCACATACCACCAAGATTCTCCATTGTGGTGATTTTTGTATTTGATTACTGCTTTACCCATTGTAAGCTTTAATGGCACTGCATGAGCAAGAAGGTGACACATATAACATCATGCACATAATTAAAGAGACGATTAATTAGAAGAAATTTTATTGTAAAACTTTCCAATTGAATTACTTTAAAAACAAAGTAATTTGTAATAACATACGTGTTCACAATTTATTTCCACTCCTCATCGATTCTACGGTACTTGAGGGAATCCATGAAGTACACATGGTTATTGTCCAGATTGACAATGGTCAACACCCAATGATATCTATACAAAAATCAGCCCCAAACACATCACTATAGTTAAACCAACAAGTTTTTTAGAATCAGGAGTTTTAATCAAAAAAGGTAAAGAAATTTACCATTCCTGATCGAACTATATATAATAAGTACTAACCCGGAGTTGTAAGGTATCAGGAAATACGTGCCAGGATGTGCTCTTGAAAACTAAGATGTTATGTAACGTGTTTTTTGAGAAATACTTCCACAACCTTTAGCACCAACCCGAGCAGGGTCCACAAAAGTAATCATCCTTAACATATTTGTCTTCTTCAACACATCATATAAGTACCTAATAATTGAAAACCGTTAACTCAGTTTTCTTTCATAGTACCAAATAAGATTTATTTAATTATACCTCATGTACATCACTATGCAAGTGCCTGATATTTCTGACATGGCACCAAATTGTAGAATGTCTTCATACAAAATATGGGTTGGACGAGGAAACCCAAAAATTTCCTCCTCCATCACAATTTTTATGGTGTTTCCCTTCAATTGGAGGGTATTTTTGGCATATCCACACAACACCTTTAATGAGCTTGGCATCTAGCGCAGGTTATTCGATTCAGAACTTGTCTTGTGGAACTTTAAGCATTTTCCATGTTTCTAGATACAAACACAAGAATATTAATGAAATCAATAATACGTAAAACTTTTTGTTATCTTAATGAAATCAGTAATGAAATTAATGAAATCAATGGCATATACCTTTAATGGTGGCATCTTTTTGTTATCATCATCTTTGTTCTCTGAAGCTTTGTCAACATCTTCCTTCTCATCAATCCAAATTTTAGTTTTTTTAACAGCAGAACAACTAGCTTTGTCTGAAAAATGTGCACCGTTAAGGGTGGGGGAAGTCAAGTAGTGGCTTGGGGGATTTGTTTCACCTGGGGCCGTACACTTTCCATCCAGTTTTGCTTCTATTTGCATAATCTTCTGCACCCAAAAATCTTGCTCCTCTGCTACAAGTTTTGCTGTCACAAGTTGCCCCTTATCTCGCTCTTCTTCACGAAGTTTGTGAACAGTTTGTTTAATACTCTGGCTCACATAATCGGTTTGGCGTCTTGGTAGGTGAAAGTAGGAACTTGGAGTCACATAACCTCTGACACCTCTAACTCATCCAGCACGCTCTGAAGTACCCAATGCCATTGTGAGAATATCATGGCTACTGATCACAGTCAACGAACCTTCATGTACTTTTTTCTTGAATTTATCCTAATTCATTAACAAATAATTCACATTAACAATAAAAACAAATTACTGCCACAAAGAAAGAATTCAGAACATCAATTGATTTTCTTACTATTTCCTTTGCTTTCTTAGCTGTCTTATCATCTGGAATATTCCCATCCTTATCTTCCCGGCCTTTCCTCAACAATGTTGCTCGATCTATGTCACCTTCCGCCTTTTTTTCCAGCTGTTTCATATAAATAAACAATAATCGCTTAATAATCCTTTTTTTCCAGATGTTTTATATAAACAAACAATAATTATCTTACAAAATTATTACTAACCAGTTCATCCTCCAATCCAGCATATCCTTTGAGTGACAAGCGATGATTATAATGATTTTGTGCACGTATTGATTGTTGTTTCTTATGTAATGCCTGCAAAATATGAAGGGAAAAGTGGTTATGTAATTTGAGAAGTAATGATTTATTTGCAATTAAAATGGAGGAAAATGTACCATAAACTCTTCAGTAAACCTATGGGCTACAAAGGCTCTCTAAGCATCAGGTTCAATGAAAGGATATTCTTCAGGGGGGTCACATAAGACTTCTGCTTCATCTTTGAAAGGATAAACATAGGTAATCGTCATTCCTAAACTTGAACTCTCGCCATTTACATGTCAACATCTTAAAACCATTTTCCCGCTTTGAGGAGCTATCACAAACGCCATCTATGCACAAGCAGATCACACGATTAAAAATATCAATACATGTGACAATGAAGAAAAATAAAACTACATGGGGAATTTAATCAACTTCACATACCTCTACAGCTTCCAAAATCTTCTTTTTTGTATCTAACTCCACATCTTTCCATTTTTTAATGTCAATTCGGACCGTCGTGTGTGCTAATACCCCAATGTAAGACTGCATTTCATTTGTTGTCTTCCCATGAGGTTGCCCGTTTTTATTATACACCACAACCTTTATCACGCCTTGTACTTTTCGCTTCACTATTCACTGCATTGTGTTAATGCCTCATTTTATTTTTACGGTACTGGAGATTATCTCAACTTCAGATTTCAGACTGTTTTGAGGGGACGAAATAGGTTTCTTGGTTGAAGGGGAGGAAATATCTTTCTTCTGTTGAGGGGAGAAAATGGCTTTCTTGGTTGAAGGGGATGAACTAGCTTTCTTCTTTTGAGGGGATTGAATAGCTTTTTTCTTTGAAGGGGATAAAATAGCTTTCTTCTTTTGAGGGGATGACATAACTTTCTTTTTGCGAGGGGATGACATAATTGTCTTCTTTATCCTGCACAAAAATAAACATTGAGTTAGAAACTCTCAGCTGGAAGTTAAACAAGCTAATAACTGATAATGAACAATAATGAGGATTTACACTTCATGATGATTTAAATATAAGTCTCAGCTGGAATGCTAGCATATAAACATTCATTCATAATCAAGTAAATCATTAAACATTTTAAAATGCAACTCAAATAAACATTTTAAACTACTAAAATCGCTAATCTTTGAAGTTAAACAAGCATAACTGCTGAAAAGTAAATTGTTAACTGTTAAACATTTTTAACTGCCAACTGCTAAACATTTTAAACTGCTAACTGCTAAACATTTTAAACTGCTAAACTGCTAACTGCTGGAAGTTAAACAAGCATAATCATTGGAAAAGTAAATCATTAATCGCTAAACATTTTAAATCGCTAATCACAAACATTTTAAAATCGCTAATCGTAAATCGCTAATCGCTAACATTTTAAAAATAACATTTTAAAATAACATTTTAAACTGCTAAACATTTTTACTGTTGTTCATAAACTTCTAGAAAAGTAACATTTTAAACTGCTAAAATTAACATTTTCAACTGCTGGAAAATATAAATACAACTGCTGGAAATACAACTGTTGGAAAATAATTCAGTTCATAATAGAACTGTTGGAAGTTAAACATTCAGTTCATTGAGTTCTATTAATTGCCACAAGAGTTCCTATTCCTTATCAATCCAAATATCCTCACAGTCAGCTCTCATGTATTGTGAGCTGTCCTCGTGAAAAAACATCATTAAATGTCTCAACTGCAGGCATACCCCTTGTAAAGGGTTCGTGGTCAATTACAATGTCCCCTATCTCATCATCACTGGCACAATCATTATAATCCCTATTTGGGGGTGATAATACAATTAACCACATAGAATCTAAAGGATCTTCAACATAAAAGACTTGTTTGACTAAGTTAGCCATAACAAATTGATCATTTCTAAAATCTATCCTACCAAGATTGACCAACGTAAATCCAAGTTCATCTACTTTAATGCCATTATTGTTCTCAACCCAATCGCACTTAAACATAGGTACTGTAAACTTATGATAATCTAACTCCCATATTTCCTGAATGACCCCATAGAAACTCATGTCTCCCACAACAGGATTTTTATCCTTTGCACTAGAAAGCTGCATTGTCTTTGCCACTAGGTGCACTCCACTATTTTGAACAGCTCGCACATCATCACGTGACTTGGTGTTAAAGTGCAGACCATTGACAATGTAGCTTTTATACTTTAGTACTTCCATACACGGGCCATCCGAAAGTCACCGCAAAGTCTCCGTTATGTCATTGGATGCTTGGGTAAGTTCATGTGAAACATGAATTCAAAATAATATAAATCAAGAAACAAACAAGAGCAACCATCAAACAATTACAAAGATAAACACAATTTTACCCTTTTGCAAAACCAATCAATGAATGTGCGATTGTGCTTATCTTGTAGCCACTTTGTTCTTTTTTTGAATCTCGGATAAGTTTCTTTCAGATGTATCATATGTTCACTACATGAAATAGAAGACAATCAGATTTTAGTCGTTGAATTATAAGACAAATTCTTCTATCATATATAAAAACATGTTTAAATTACCTGATATATGGTTCAACTTCATTCGTTTTTTCTAATACACAACGATGTGCTTGGTCTAACATGTCACGCTTCGTAGATTCTACAGTAGCACCACATAAGGGTTGTGTACGACCCATTCTTCGCTTCGATGGGATCCCAATAGTACTAACATCAGATAAATATTCCTCGCAAAACTCTAAATCTTCTTCACCAATATAACATTCAGCCATGCAACCTTCAGGCCGAGTACGATTACGTACATACCCTTTTAATACTTTCATGAATCTTTCAAATGGATACATCCATCTAAGGTAAACTGGCCCATATAATCGAACTTCTCTAACAAGATGCACCACGACATGAATCATGATATCAAAGAATGATGGTGGAAAATACTTCTCAAGCAAACACAAGGTTACCACTACATCAGCTTGCATTTTATCTAGTTTTGAAATGTCGATGAATTTGTCGCATATGTTATTAAAGAAAAAACACAATCTGATTATTGCATACCTCACAGGTCTTTCCATCACCGAACGTAAGGCAACAGGGAGCAATTGTTGCATTAAGGTATGACAGTCATGAGACTTAAGCCCATAGAGTTTTAGGTCTTGCAATGATACAAGACTTTTGATATTAGAAGCATAACCTTCTTGGACTTTCATGCCATACAAAGAATTACATACAACTCTTTTCTCTGCCCTCGATAGATTCCAAGTACTTGGAGGCAAACGTGTCCTTTTTCCCCCAAAATCTGGTCGCAAATAAGTCTTAACCCCCATTTCTAAGAGGTCTAATCGAGCTGCAACCCCATCTTTGTTTTTCCCCAGAATCTCCAATAATGTACCAATAATGCTATCGCATACATTTTTCTCAATATGCATAACATCAAGACAATGTCTAATATGAAGAAACTTCCAATACTCTAGTTCAAAGAATATTGACTTCCTTTTCCAACAAGGCCTGTTATCCTTGTCATCAACAGCATGAGTCAAACCATCAACCTTTCTAAATACTTCTTCTCCCATTAGTGACACAGGAGGTGGTCTAAATTCTTGTTCTCTATTAAATGTTACTCGCTGCTTCCGAAATGAATGATCTTGAGGCAAGAATCTTCGGTGGCCAATGTAACGAACTTTGTTACCATGTGTCAACCTATGGCAAGGTGTATCATCGCCACATATAGGAAATGTTTTATAACCTTTTACAACACATCCAGATAAGTTCCCATAGGCAGGAAAGTCATTAATAGTCCACATTAATTGGGCTTTGAGCATGAAGTATTCCCCTCTAAATGCATCATACACCCCTGGAACCCACTTCCACAAACACTTCAAATCATCAATCAATGGTTCCAAGTAGACATCTATATCATTACCGGCTTGTTTAGGATCCGAGATCAACAAAGTCAACATCATGAACTTTCTTTTCATACATAACCAAGGCGGAAGATTATAAATAATCATTATAACAGGCCAACAACTATATCTACTACTAAGAGAAGCATGAGGATTGATCCCATCAGCTAAAAGATCAAGTCTAAGGTTTCTAGGGTCTTTACCAAACTCCGACCACTTATCATCCACTAGCTTCCAAGATGGTGAATCTGATGGATGATGCATATGACCGTCGCTCATTTTATTATTAGCATGCCAAGTCAAACTCTCAGCTGTCCTGCTAGATTTAAACATACGACTAAACCTCGGGATAGGAGGAAAGTACCACAACACCTTCGTAGGCACCCCTTCTCTTACATGTTCATTCTTATCCGTCTTCCACCTTAAGAGAGAACATTTTGGGCAATTAGTTACCTGGTCAAATTCCTTTCTATATAAGATGCAGTTATTAGGGCAAGCATGTATTTTCTCATAATCCATTCCTAAGGCACGTAAAAACTTCTTTGCCTCGTACAAGGAGCAAGGTAATTGGTTACCTTCTGGAAGAAGTTCAATCGTAAAAAATCAAGTGCTCTGTGAAACCAACATCACTCAACCCATGCTTTGCTTTCAAATTGTAGAGTCTAACAAGTGCACCTAACTTACTAAATTTACAACCAGGGTACAAGGGTTCATCTCCATCCCCAATCACATTAAGAAACTCACAAGGATCATTTGAGAAATCCCCAAAACCATTATCTTCCATATCTACTGTTTCAGAGACATAGCCTTGTTCAGTAGTGCCTACAAAAGGTTTATTTGCATCTACATCTAACATATTAGGTTCTCCATGCCATATCCAAGTGTGATAACTAGTATCAACCCCATTACAATACAAGTGATCCCGTATAATTCTGGCACCAAATTTTAAAATGTTTCCACATTTTATGCAAGGGCAATGAATATGATTCACATTTCTTGCGTTGTCTACCGCAAACCTCAAGAATTCATCAACGCCTAGTTCATATTCTCGTGACCTTCTATCAACAAACATCCATGATTTATCCATCTTAAGAAAAAACAAAACATGTCATCTAAAGTCCAACATTAAATATAAAACACTAAATAAAAACTCAGTTAATTATCAATTTGCTAAACTAGATAAAAGAAATGTTACTATTTCACCCAATGAATAAGATGCAAATTACATTGGAATTTGTGTCCACTGTGATATCAGTATCAACCACACAAGAGAAAACAGAGGCAAATGCTAGTTAGAAAACCAAAAACTAATGATTATACTAGCACATAAATCTATAATTCTGGATTCCAAAGAAAAACCTCCATTGAAGAACCACATTTACGCATAAATACAATTAACAAATCGAGACCTATTGCATTTTTGAAGATAACCCGATATTAAACTTCGTGAGCTAAAAATACAACTAATAAGACTTAATGTAATCCTCTAGATTTAATTAGCCTTCAATACCACTTAGAAGCTCCAAATTAGCTCCAAATATCAAAAAATTTCTAATCAAAACCTAAATTTTAGGGAAAATTAACAAGTGATAAATTAAAACCCAATTTTAGTGGAGGAGATAGAGAAACCACCACCACTTTGCCATCGCAGCCCACCACTATGCTACCAATATGAAAGCAGAAAAACCATTATAACAAAACAAATGGAGCACCTCAAACACATTTATATGTAAATAGGTTGAAAATAAACACATGCAATAACAAATCCAAAGAGATGAAGAACTTACAATGAAACCCCTAGCCCCAAAAATGCTTATCTTCAAACTCAGATTTCCCTCGAGAGAAGGTACACCCAGAGACGATCGAGCACAGAGATAATCGAACCTCTGCAAGGACCGAGAGTGAAGGAAACCGAGAGTGAAGGAACGAATCAAATCGAGAGCACATAGGAACGAAAACCGGAAGTTAAGGAACAATCGACTTGGGAGAAGGATCAAGCTCGCTTGGAGAGCAACGATTGATCGAGCATGAGAGATAATTGAACCTCTGCGAAACCGAGAGCACCTGAGGACCTAAACCCGAATGAAGAAACGAACCGACTTGGGAGCAGGACAGAAGCTCTGCACGGAGAACGACGATTGAGCATAGAGACAATATCAAAGATGGGCTAGCCTCGGAGAGAAAAAGACTTTAAGTCTTTTAATTTTAAGTAAGCTCCGTGTTTTATCACATAGACAACATTTTTAAAAAAAAACGTTATTTAATTACAACCAAAAAAATGCCCTTTTAAATAGACAACGTTTTTGTATATGTATCTACAACGTTTTTTTAAAAAATGTTGTGGAAAAAAATACCATAACTTTTTTATAAAAAATGTTGTGGCTTAAGTGTTGTCTATTTACTATTTTCTAGAAGTGTGGCATCAACTCTTCTACCTGAATACTTCTGGGAAGAAGCTATTAACACGGTGTGCTATACCCAAAACAGATCTCTTATTCATCCTACACTTAAAAAGGCCCCTTATGAGCTATGGAAAGAAAGAAAGCCAAATGTCAGCTATTTCCTTGCTTTTGGTTGTACTTGATACATTTTCAACAATGAAAAATAATATCTGACTAAGTTTCAACCAAAGTCAAATGAGGGAATCTTTCTTGGATATGCCACAGATAACAAAGCTTATAGGGTGTTCAACAAGAAAAATCTGAGTGTTAAAGTCTATATCCATGTCATCTTTGATGAAACAGACTCATCAAGCAAGTCTGTACCACTCAACTCCACGACCGATGAACCAGACATCACAATTATAGGATTAGAAGAAGGAATCTTAGAGCACGGAGAAGCAATCGTAGAAGACAATACTCTAGACAATGAGCATCTATAACAAGAAGCTGATGTCAATCTTGAAGAATTCATACAAGAAGGTAAAAGAACTGACGTTCCAAAAGGAAGAAGATGAGCAAGGGATCACACACAAGACTTGATTATTCGAGATCCAAATGCATGAATCTAGATTAGGTCGGCTACTCAAAATGAGTGTTTCTATCTGAGCTCTAGGTCCCAGATGGAACCTAATAAGATAGAGGAAGCCTTGGAAGATTTAAGATGGATTGAAGCTATGCAGGAGGAACTAAATCAATTTGAAAGAAGTAAAGTGTGGGGACTTGTTCCAAGACCAAATCACCAACTAGTCATCTGCACCAAATGGGTATTCAGAAATAAGATGGATGAAGATGGGGTGATATTAAGGAACAAGGCAAGACTTGTCGCCAAAGGTTACTCTCAAGAAGAAGACATCGACTATGATGAGACATTTTCCCCTGTTGCCAGACTAGAAGAAATCATAATATTTCTTGTTTATGCTGCACATATGAAGTTCAAAGTCTTTCAAATGGATGTCAAAAATGTATTTCTGAATGGAGAACTTCAAGAAGAAGTCTATATGGAACAACCCCCAGGTTTTATCAATCCAAACTTTCCTAATTATGTTTATAGATTAGATAAAGCACTATATGGACTTAAACAAGCACCTAAAGCATGGTATGAAACACTAACAAATTTTTTTATTGAAAAGGGATTCTCTAGAGGAAGTGTAGACACCACACTATTTCTTAGGAAGCACAAAGATAAAGATCTATTAGTACAAATATATGTACATGGTGTTATTTTTTATTCTACTGATAAAAAGTTATGTGAGAGATTTTGTGACGCCCCCAAAATAGGTATACATCACCTATTCTGAGTCGCCAAATACATGGTACAGAATACAAATACAACTTAAGTATACAACAATCGTGCAAAGTACGACAAAACATAAGCTGTGAGTTTTAATACAAATATTGTCGTCTAGACACTATACAAACTCAAATTCAATATTATTACATTTATTTTCTCACTATTTCACTGAATAGTGAGGACTACTAATGCTATCATCCTGCCCGGCTCACTCCGCTCCCAGACTAGTCCACTCGCTACGTTCTCATTTCTGAAGAGAACAATGAAAGTAAAAGGGTGAGCTCAACTAGCCAAGAGGGAAATATTATGACTAAGATAATACGAGTATATTAACGTTAGCCTTCAACAGTGTTAAACTGATATAATATAACAACCATCAAGTTTAATCTAGGTGGAACAAGGAATCCATTAAAAGAGTCAAGTAGAGAATAAAATCTACTATCTTTTATGATTTAAAAGGTTTTCATCACTTTTATCGTTGGGACTCAACAAATAAATAATCCACATCATCGAATCACCCCTCACTTACTGACCAAGAATATTCTTTAGTATCACGACCACAATTATCCATGCACTACTTTGACCAAGAATATTTGTGTATTCATTAATTGTAATACCCAAAAAATAAAATAAAATAATAATAGCAATAAATAGATAAATAACATTTAATTTCATACTTTAAATATTTTAATTGGGCTTTTCTTATTTGGGTCAAGTTTTATTTAAATTATGTGGGCTACTAAATATTAATAAATGATGGGTAAATTAATTTAGTACAATTTGGGCTTTAATATTTATTGGATTTAATTTATATTTGTGGGTAATAATAAATAGATAACTAAAC
Source organism: Panax ginseng (assembly GCA_020205605.1). Classification (NCBI taxonomy): domain Eukaryota; kingdom Viridiplantae; phylum Streptophyta; class Magnoliopsida; order Apiales; family Araliaceae; genus Panax; species Panax ginseng. The sequence goes on from CM035140.1 coordinate 96,907,873, forward strand.
CTAATTCACTTAAACATTATACACAATTGAGGAAAGGAGAACGACGTAGTAAATTTGGGAGAGGAGAAGGACGCAAGCTTTCAATACACACAATTAACAAAGGTAAGAAAATCATAAAAGCAACAAAATCAATTCTATAGATTATGTGTGTACAGTGTCGGTACAATTGTGAATAAGAGAAGTGGAGACCTTTCTTATTTTCGTGGTTCATAGGCTATGCACATGATTACATGATATCACTGGTAATAATATAATTTTCATCTATATATATATATATATATATATATATATATATATATATATATATATATATATATTATATAGCATATCCTTCCTTGAAGAGGTTCATATATATAAGTTATATGTTAATAACTTAGTAGTTAGTAGTAGGATTATATATATATTTATCACGTGGTTGCAGGTATATATATATATTTTCATACGGTAATATATATATATATATATATATATATATATATATATATATATATATATATATATATATATATAAACTCATTGTGCCAGACTACGGTATATATATAAAATATATGATACGGTATGTATATATATAAATTATACTTTTTATTTTATATTAACCCACTTATGTTATTATAAATTAAATTGATAATTTTGTATACTAATTAATTATTCTAATGATAAAATTATAAATTTACTTAATAATAAATTTAATATTATTATATTATTAATGATTTGATTGTAATAAAATTTTATTAAATTATTTAGATTGAACGGAGAGAATCTAAACGAGTCAAATTTGGAGTATAAATTTTGGGTATTACATTGCTTAATCCAGGTACGTATCCCGTACTCTTGCAGCAAGACTCTTTTGTTTTTAATTTGTTCATTTCGTTATTCGTTTCAGAATTTAGTATTGCCTCTCATAATTGTTCTTTGTTAATTTATCGTGATAAATTTGTTTTTGGCGTAGTATTAGAACTTATATTTGTACTCTTTAGACTAGTGTGTCATGTCTAAATTTTATTTTTATATTTATAGCGATGTACATGTTAGTATATTTTTGGAGACTTGTGTTGACGATTCATTCGATTTAACATTTACATGTTAGAACCCCTTTGTGTTGATATTTTGTCGCATATGTTATGACATTATATTTTTGTTAGAATACCGTAGGGTATACCTGAGCTATAAGCACCTGTGGGGGTACCACAGGCATGTCCTCTTGGCACCGAGGCATGACACTTTCCGTGGCGGTGTGATCAGTCCACGGCGTCTCCATTTTGTGCTCCGGTGGGAGTTGGCCATTGGTATTTTGTTGTGGGAGGCGTATGGGTCGACCCTAGTTTTCTGTTCTGTTCTGTTCTGTGGATTGGTGATGTTTGTGCCAAACACGCCTTCCGATTTTACATGCATTGGATTCGCGGTCCAATGCATGTGACTTGCCTGTGTGGCATTATTTGACTTGCATGTGTGCATTATTTTGACTTGTCTGTGTGGCAAGGTATATTTCTGAGCTCGGTATGAAATAACACCCCGCCATTTGATTCAGCCTATTATTTCGTTGTGTTAGTTTTGTTCGTTTCATTTTATTTCATTTAATTGAGTTAATTATTTTGGTTCATCAATTGTATTCTATATCCGTACTGGGCATTTGGCTCATGCTGTGTTTTCTTCCGGCAGGTAATCAGGGGAATCAAGGGCAAGTGTGATGAAAGCTCCATTCATTCCAATGATTTAGAAATATTCTGTTTAGACTTGATGTGTCAGTTTACTTGGAATTGTAATAATTATTTTAGATTGTGGTTTGAGACAGTTGGAGATTTATTATGGTTGACTTGTGGTATTTATCAGTTATTAAGACTATTCTTTTGTGACTTTGAGCCTTGCTATTAAATTTATTAGTTTTGTTGTGTTTTGAGTAACCTCTCTTTCTATTTCGAAAAGGGGGTGTTACATTAATGGTCATGATCATGCCAACAACTGTCCATCAATGCACTACAGGCCAATGAAGACTTTTACCACATCATTTGTAACATTACGGTTATGATTACACCGAATAATCTCTGGTCATAATCATACCAAGTTCATCTATGCACTACAGGCCACATATGACTTTCAACAAAATATAAACATGAGGATGATGACAATGATATAAGAATTCAATAAAACAAGTTCAAGAATTATTCTATCCAGGAATCAATAACGTCCAAATTGTCAACATGATACTGCTTTGTGGAGTAAAATTCAAGAATGCTCAGAAGAATATTTCAATAAAAAGATACTGGATGAAGCGCAAATATCAAGGATATTCCACTAATTTCATGGAGTATAGAAGTCAAAATTTTAACCAACTGAATATAGCAAGGAATGGAATAACAAAAGAAATATCCAGGCATGCGATAGACCGCACAGGCATGTTATTCCAACAGAATAATAAATAACGGAATCGGTCCCATTAAAAAAAGCGCGTAGATGGATATTCAAATGTAATAATAAAGATTTTAATCGGTCCACAGAAAAAGCATGAGATGAGATATTCAGCAAATGTAATAATAAAGATTTTAACCAGGTCCGTGAGAGAACGCATGAACAAGATGTTCTAACAGAATGATAAATAATGGAACCAGGTCCGGCGTAAACGCACAGACAGGATGTTCCAACAGAATGATAAATAATGGAACCAGGTCCGGCGTAAACGCACAGACAGGATGTTCTAACAGAATGATAAAGAATGGAATAACAGAAGAATTTCACCAAGTATAGGGTAGCCCGCGTATACAGGTTATTCCAATAGAATAATAAAGAATGGAATAACAGAAGTTCTCTTCATGGATAAGAAAGAAATAATACTCCCTACCTTGGAAAAACTGGATACTGGAATAGTGAGGTAGCAGACTTCTCTTCTTCTTTCTCTCTATAATTTCTCTCTATAATAATCGCTCTAAAGCTTTTGTGAATTGGTGAGAAATGAAGGAAGAATGAGCTTCTATTTATAGGACAATATAGTTTCGATAATTGCACGTTTTGGGGCTCGAAAAATTACAGTACAATACCTCCAACTTTTCTTTCATTTTTGTAAGACCCCGAATTTTATGAAATAAAAGTATTCAATTTTTCTATAGTTACTATTCACGAGTTACTATTCACGAGTACTATTCATAAAGCATGATAATTTTTTTCAGAAGGCATTACTCAATAATTGTTACAGTAATTACTGTTTAGTATTTTATTGATTAAATAATTGATACGTTGATATTTTATATTACTGTTATTTTAATAATTGTCACTACACAGTATTTTCCATTATCAGAGCAATAATTCATATTATCTGAATAATATTATTAGATAACATTATTGGCAATGTCTAGAAAGTTCCGTCTAAGGAGAGGTTTGGTCACCTAATTGCGCGCCAGTAAGGAGAAATTCTTATTGGAAAGCCCCCTCTTTCCTGGGAACTATTCAGTCGTTGTCGATCTTGTGATTACCGTAATATTATTTGTGAATAATTAATATTGATTTATATGGTGAGGAAAATATTAATTTTATGTGGATATAAATGGAGAAAATTTTTAATGTGACAATTGTTGAAAATTAATATTTTATCTTTTTCTGATAAAATAATTCATTTAAATATATTATTTAATAATATATTAATGGTGATATTTTTATAATGAATGTGGGATATATGAGTATATGAGGAGGAAGAGTATTTTTGTGGAATTCAATGTTTAACACATATTTTGTGTGTTGATGGACACAATTATTGACCGAAATTTGATTATAGCTGTAAAATCGTCCGTTTATGGATTTCGGTCAATTTCTGTTTGGAATTTGGAACAACTTTCTTCTGCAAAGTTGTAGAGAATTGAAATTCCTATAAAAACTCGCGAAATTCGAATTTTCTGACAAAAGGGCTATTTATTGTGAATTATTGAAGTTTCGAAGTTCCGAAATAATTGATTTTTGGAAGTTTAAAATATTTTTAATTACAAAAACGTTTTTTACATTGTTGGGACTCATTTAACATGTGATATAAATGTGTTGAGAGCTGAAATTCAGATTTCAAATGATGCGTATAATATTTGTATAAATAATATTAATTTATTAAATTTTCTACTTTGGTGTTCTAAGCAATTTCTATAAATAGGGTGCTTAGGTTAGAATTGAAAATCACACCAGAAACTGAAGTTTTCTCTCTCTATATTATCGAGCGTATTCTTGTGAGTATTTTGAGTATACTTTGAGTATTGCTATACGGTGCAAGTTCGTTCAAATATTATTCCAATGTAAATCTCGCTTTTTTTTGAGGTGAGGATAATAATGGATTTTAAGGGTTATTATTTCGAAATTCTTCTGAACCTTCAAAAATTCTGGAAAAATTTAAAATGATAATTTGATGAGTTTTGTTGATTGTGTCCAAAATAGCGATTTTTGATGTATAGATTAGGAGTTATGGATTTTATGAGAAAAGACTATTTTAAAAGTAATCGCTTATAACTCCTTGTGATTAACTCCAAAATTGATGAAATTTGTATTGTGAGTACATCTATATAATATCAGTATACCGTGTAAATTTCAGAATTTTTGGATAAAAGTACAATTTATGATAAATATCTGAATATTCGGTGGTTTTGGCCATGTCAAAAATAGTAAATGAATTTTAAAAACTTTGAGAAAAATATATATTCAATATGGGACTATATTCTTCTAAATCCCAGAAAAGAAATATTTTTAAAACTGATTTGGTATTTTTCATGAAAATATTCTAGTTATGAGTAATGAATTAAATATGTTATGTGAATTAAGAAAATTGGAAAATATGATTTTATGGCTTGAGAATTATATATGAGATATATGCAGATTTTTGATGAGGGTTTTGGCTATTGGTGATGAGATCTTATGAGGTTGGCATTTTAAGATGATTAAATGCATTTATTAGTAAAGTGTAAACAATTAAAATAAATTATTTATAAGTTTAAGAAATGATTAAAATATTGTGATAGTATTAATAATATTAGATTATGAGATTATTAAGTGATTTATAACATTTTGATTAAGTTGTTATGAAATCATTGATTTATGAATCTTACTCTTGAGACTAAATCTATATGTTGATTATATTATTTTTATATAACATTCTTATAACCCTAATGATGATATTTCTCTTTGACTTGAGTGTAAAGATGGATAGATTATTGGTATGATCGTGACTATAGGTTTTCTTTGGCCAGTAGTGCAAAGTTGAATTGTTGACTGGTATGATCATGACCATTGAATTTATAATTGAATATCTTTAGCTTAAGTGCAAAGGTGAATTGATCAACATATATGGTTATAATTATGGTTTATATAAATTCAAAAATAATTATGTATTTCTTTGAGATATGAATATCTTTGGTCCAAGTAGTGCAAAGATGACTTGTTGATGAATATCTTTGGCACCTGATGCAAAGATGAATTGTTGATGAATATCTTTGGGTCGTGGTGCAAAGATGACACAGAGTTGAATATCTTTGGCCTTGTAGTGTGCAAAGATGAATGTTGATGAATATCTTTGGCACGTAGTGCAAAGATGAATCTGTTGATGAATATCTTTGGCCCGTAGTGCAAAGATGAATTTATTAGTATGATTATGAATGAGAACTCGTGATTTGGTATAACCATGATCTTTGATATTTCGTAAAGACAAGTGATGAAAATTATCTTCGCCCTGAATGAGAAAAGGAATTTAGAACAACAATTACGATTATGAGTTATACATGTGATTATGGACAGGAATTGTTGATTGATGTTACAGGGATAAAACATTGTTGGTGGACTTTTAACATGGAGAAGATAATAGACTTTATAGTCTATTTGACTCTTCTAATGGATTGCTCGTTCCGCTGCAACTATGGTTGAAATTTTTTTATCATCTACCATATGTTCTAAATCTCTGATTTATTATTGATGAAGGCTATTAATAATTTAATTATCTTTAGTCATGATATTTTTTTACTGAGATATTTGTGCTCACCCTTTTGCTTCACAATTCCTTTCAGGTAATAAAAGTGTAGCTGGGTCGAGCGGGGGAATAACAAGGGAATAGAACGGTGGTCTATAGATGTTGAGGGTGAGGTGAATTTAACTTGGAAGGGTGTTTTGCCACTATCATACAAGATGTCTAATGACATACAACCTCGTGTCATCATAAGAGGGTTGTGCTCATCCACTTGTTCGAGTATATCTACCAAGGACTACCTATATGATCTTGGAGTCTATTTGAAATTTAACTCTCAATTAGAGACAGTAGAGATAATGATATGTCAAGAGAAAACTCACCATTGGGAAGAATATGATAGTAATCTTCTCATTTTCTTTGGGGTCTATTAGGTCAATCAAGGATAATTATGTGGCCATATGATATCTACCATAACCTAGAAGCATGGCCTCCATGTGGTGAAGGTTTCCTTGAGCACTTCCCAAAGATTCTAATTTCTAAAACAGTTTTCGACTATACCTTTATGTAAGGTGTCATTATAAGGTGCTGTCCACGGTTGGGACATGAGTCACAGTTGATATATATTTGTATCCAAACTCACAGTATATGTGTTGTTGTATTTTGCACGATAATTGTTGTAATAAAGTTGTAGTTGTATTCTGTACCATGTATTTGGCGACTCAAAATGGGTTGGATGTAATGGACCTATTTTGGGGGCGTTACAATTTTTAATTTAGTCCTGCAAGTATTATCAAACTTGCACCACCTCCCCTAATAGTAAATAATGTGAATCAATAGTTCAATCATGTGAATCAGTAGTATAATCATGTGAGAAATATGAATTACTGTATAGTACCTCCATCTATACCTCCATTTTTAACTTAGTCATACAAGTATTATCAATCTTGCACCAACTCCCCTAATAGTAAATAATGTGATTCAATAGTACACACATGTGAACAAATAGTTATATAAGCATGTGAATTAGTAGCAATTAATTGCTCATTTATCCGATAAATTACCCGATTTATCAATATAACCCCTAGACATCAATTATCATTGGAATAGATGTCGATTTCCACTAACACTAATAATCTCAACACAATGGAACTATCAAAATTCATTTTAATCAACACAACTTATTCATCATTAATATTATAACTCACAATATTTAACAACGTGTCGTTCCCGGGAAAGATGGGGCTTTCGATAAGGATTTCTCCTTATTGACGCGCAATTAGGTGACCAAACCTCTCCTTGACAGAACTTCTAGACATTATCAATATTGCAAATAATAATATGAATAACTTTGTCATCTCAATTATTGATTTAATAATATAAAATATTATGCAAATGATACTGTGACAATAATTGAATCAACAATATGAGAGATATGATGCAACAATTACTATAGAAATAATTGAGTATAACTGAGTGACTTCTCATGTAAGCATCAATAATCAATACCGTGTGCTACTATGCAACCACGCGTATTACTGTACTTTTAACACCGGGTGTTTCAACAGTTAACGATAAAACTTTCGCCGTTAATTTCATAAAGTATTTTTGTCGTTTTCTCAATCTGACAATAATTCCGTTGTGGGGGTCCACTAATGATTGTGTCATTGTACGAATATTCCCTGTTAAAACGAATATTCCCCGACCAATCGAATATTATATAACAACTTGCGTACTTTGCAAAATTTGTAAATATTACCCACAACTATAATATTATATCAAATCCACACCATAATATTCAAAAATATATTTCGAGAAAATTTTATCTTTATTCAAAAAGTTGGGGTCTTACAGATTTGCCAAGCTTATGCAGAGTAAATTTGAAATGAGCATGATGGGTGAACTGAATTTCTTCCTTGGACTTCAAGTGAAGTAAACTGATGAAGGTATCTGTAACGACCCCAATTTTCATACAATAATATTCTTCTTCTCGATCGTTAATAATACAACTTTAATCTATCTTTACATCATTATTCGATATTAAAATCACTAAAATGTAGAATATTTAAAACTTTTATACATTTCCTTATGTATTGCCCTAAATCGCAACCTTTACATTACATCTCTTTGATTCAAATTTATATCATGAATCATTACTACAAAATGACTATACAAAGTCTTACATCATAAATAGATATCCATATATACTGGAAAACTCAATTTATAATTCAACAACATGTTACATTCAAAATATTAAATACATTTCTCATAAAACATAAGTAATCTTCGTGAATATAGATCTCTATAATTCACTTAGCACATATCCTTACCTTAAAATCTTGACCTGCAAAAATTATTATTTGCAAGAGTGAGCTCGACAGCTCAGCAAGTTCTAACAGTTTTCATGCATCACATAGAACATAATAATATACCCAACATACATTTCCTAATAATTAAAGTAACATGACATACATGCTTTAATTCATATAGCAAATATAAAGATTGAGTTCCTTACTCAATCATCATTATTTAGCCAAAACAATGTAGTCATAAATTGACTTTAATATTTCATGATTTCAACATGTATAACATATCATGCTTGCTTACAACACATATAACATATCATGCAATTTAAAACAGTTCATCAAGTCCACATAGAAAATAGGAACCGAAAGACTTGCCTTGATCGTTGTTTACCAATAACAGATTAACAGCTTACAGCTATCTACACTTCACGTGCCCTATCTAGGTTAAATTAGGAGAAAAGATGGAGATGATGAAAGCTTTTCTTTAGTTTTCTCAAGGTTTCCCTTCTTCTTCTTCTTCCTCATCTTCTTCTCTGTATTCTCTCTTCTTCTCTTTGTTCTTAGTTTAGACTTAGGTTTAGAAAACTAACGTAACATAGTGTATATGCAATATACATATAACACATATAATTATAGAATATGTAACTCCCAATATAATTACATATACTAATTATCAATTTAATATATAAGTTACAAAAATTAGAATTTTAAAAGCCCTAAGGCTTGTTTGGCAAAACCATATTATTTTAAAATCAGGTTTTAATAGTTAAGGTCTTGTTTGGGTAAAACAAGTTTAAAATAAAAGTAAGGCCTTGTTTGGGAAAATGGTTTTAAAAACTCTTTTAACTCTTTTAATAGATCATTTAACAGATATTCTTAATGTTATCCTTTAATTAATTTAATCCTAACATTAATTTAATTAATTAAAAGTTTAACATCAATTAATCACATAAAATTGTCACATTATAATTACTCGCTAATTAGAACTTCATGTAACAATTATCACATCACTACATTATCTCAATTAAATTAGAACTATAACATAAAAGTTTAACATCAATTAATCACATAAAATTATCACATTATAATTACCCGCTAATTATAACTTCATGTAATAATTACCACATCACTACATTATCTCAATTAAATTAGAACTATAACATAAAATCATTACATATTAATTAAATATTAAATAATCATTTAATTAATATAATACACTTAATTACATTACTCCATATTAATCACATAATCTCAATAAATAATTCAATTAAAATATTTATTTACTTCAATAAATTTTAAATTAACATTTAAATTCTCTTCACACCAATTCACATATTTCATAATATATAGCACATATACACATATTCGTACTTAAACATCTTAAACTAAAAATTTTATTTATTAAATTCTCATTTATTAGTTCTTAAAAAATCTGGGATGTCACAGTATCTTTATTAATCAAGCCAAGTATATCAAAGACTTACTTAAAAAGTATGACATAGAATTAGCTTCCCCCATGAAAACTGCAATTGCATCAGCTACTAAGCTTGACAAAGATGAAAAAAGGTAAATGTATTGATATTACTCAATATAGAGGTATGATAGACTCTCTCCTTTATTTAACTACCAGTAGACCAGACATCATGTTTGCTACATTTATATGCGCTAGATTTCAAGCTAACCCTAAGGAATCACATTTAACTTCTGTGAAAAGGATTTTAAGATATCTCTAAGGCACACCTCATTTGGGACTTTGGTATCCAAAGGAATCTTCATTTGAATTAACAGGATACTCGGATGCTGATTTTGTAGGTTGTAAAATTAATAGAAATAGTACAAGTGGCACTTGTCAATTGTTAGGAAACTGGCTCGTGTCCTGGTTTAGAAAAAGCAAAACTCTGTATCAACCTCAACAGTAGAAGCTAAATACATAGCAACAGGTAGGTATTGTGCCCAAATCCTATGGATGAAAAATCAACTAGCTAATAGTGGGTTTAATTTCAAATCTATTCTTGTTAACTGTGATAATACAAGTGCTATAGCTATAACTCATAATCATGTCATGCATTCTAGGACAAAGCATATTGAGATAAGATATCATTTCATTAGGATCGTGTTCAAAATGGAAATATTTCTCTTCATTATATCCCAAATGAAAATCAAATTACTGATGTTTTTACAAAACCATTAAATGAATCCAGATTTAATAAGCTTATAAGTGAGTTAGGGATGCTTAATTTTCAACCATAATTTCATGCTCTAGAAAATTCTAACTTTGCAGGAAGAAAGTCATTGAATGATCGTGGAGTAATACTCATCGATCATGGACTTCAGAAGGAAACACTAACTCAGGGGGAGCTAAGGGCAAAATAGTTTTATCGTCCTAACTAAAAGTTCGTGGTTTCACTCAGCGAAAATTTAAAAAGGAGAGTTTCAAATACTCTTTAAATTACCTTTTTTTAATTTCAAACTCACATCTGAATTTCAAATGCTCTCTCTATCTCTCCCTCGCTAAAACCCTAGATTTGATTTACAGAACACTTAGTTAATCTCGATTGTTTCAGGAAAGTCAAATAAATTAATGGCATCTTCAATCGTGATTGTTGGACACCAGCTATGCTTATAAGAATTCAAGGATGTGGAGCCAAAATATCACAGAATCCTCTATTTTCTGAAGAAAGTAGGACTACAAGAAACTCTGGGGACCAATACGAGGATCTACCCCAAATTGGTGAAGTAGTTCTACACCAATGGAGTCTACAAAGATGATGTCCTTACTACAAAGGTTAAAAACGTGACGATTCAACTAGAAGCTGCTGACATAAATTAGGCCTTAAGTTTTATATTTAAGGGCCTTACTTCTTTAAGCTTCATTGACTTCAACAAGGGACTAAAGAGGATTCATCACGAAAAAAACCCTAAATCTGAAGGGGTACAAGAAAAAGGTGTTTCCCCAAAAGTGCGAGTTCTTGGCTAACATTGTTGGGAAATGTATCTGTTGTAAGAATTCTGGTCACGATTCTGTCACGAGAAGCAACTAAAGCTCATGACAGCAATCTATTTCAAGTCTCAGCTAAACTATGGAGCTCTTCTTCTGGAGTAGATTGGGAAGTGAATTCTTAGCTCTAAGAAAGCAAAGAGCACGAGAAAAATGTTCTATGTAAGATTTATCAGCATTATTCTCTAAGCAGCTCTGGGAGACAATATTGAAGAACGTGAAGGTGAACTTCTGAATGCCAACAAGAGAATGACCTAACAGTTCTTTGTAAACTGGAAAAGGAATCCAGCTGAGAATGTGAAGAATTATCGATCTGAGTCTAGTGCAAGGACTGGGGAGGTTATGAAACCTTTTCTACAGGGTAACTTATTTGTTGTGAGGGAAGTTGAAGAAGAAGTAGACCAGGAGCCCTTTGCTCAGTTCAGGAGAAACAAAGGAAAGAGGAAGCTACAAAATGTTGTCCAGATGGTAGAAGAACCTAAAGTATCAACAACCGAAGTACCTCAAGGATCTAATCCTGAACTCTCTAGCCAATCTCTCGCAAAGGAAACTTCTCAAGATGAAGATCAACTCAAGAAGAATAAAAAGAAGAAAAATGAAGAAGAAGCTAAAGATAGATCCAGCATCTCGCAGCTACTTAAGAAGGGAAAATGCAGTAGGCGTTTGCGTAGGTTATCCTTGAACACGTTCGTGGAGAATCCAAGTATGTCGATCTTGGAGTCAAGAGTTGTCAGTCAAAGTGAAGTAGACATTGTGACAATGACTCAGCATGAACAAGTAGATGTTGCTGAGGATGAACAACATGCTGAAGAATCTATAAATCCTGAGTCAAGAAGATCAAAGAGAAGGTTAATCAAGAAGGCTGATCTTGAGCTTAAGTAAGCAATGTTGAAGATTAAGGAAGAAGAAATGAGAATGATGGAACATGCTAAAAGGACTGAGTCTCTAGACTCTAGTTCTCACAATGAGTTCTTGGATCAAACCTGCATCATTGAAACTATAATTGCCAACATAAATAATACAGTTAGTTCGACTGCATTAGACCAAGTATGTATTAATATTGAAGAAGATCAACAAGTGAATGCTTATCAAATAGATGCTCATATTGAGGGGGAGATTTTTAAAGTTCTTAAGCCAGCTGAGGGGAAGCAATCAAGAGCTCATCATGAAGCCTCCTCTACCCCTCAAGAAATGATAGAGATTCTTGATGTTGAAGATGAAAGGGAAGAAGTTAAAATTATTGCTGAGTATAAAAATGTAGAAAGGAGCATCAAGTATAACCGGATGTTCTTCTAACTGCCCATGATGCTCTTCTATAGAGCCCTACTTCTCAATTCTTGGGATCATATGTTTTGGACATTCAAAGCCTATCCATCAGTATATGTGCTTGCCTAAGAATACCTAAGGAAGCTCAACTTTACCAAAAAGTTAATTACCAGTCATGCCTCTTCTATCCATGAACAAAAGGTATACGTCATTCCCACTTCCTTCAAGTTAAATCACTCTCCTTCATCAAATTTCTATCAAGTTAATGAATTGCCTAGGTGGATCGAGGTTATTTCTAATCCACGAAACCAATTTCCAGTACAGAGTCCCAACACTCTGTGACTGATGAACCAAATGAATCACTCATTCTAATCGTGGTACATCATTCTCACACGACAATCATAAACCTTCTTGACACCACTACGATAGATCAAAATGATAACTCATCTTTTGACTAACCAATAAATGACTCAATAACTCATTCCAATGTTCCTTTGTCCTCCAATAACGATTACTTTGATCTAGCTCTTGCTCTCTTAAACTTGTAAAAATAGAAGATAAAAACATCTCCTTCTAACATTCAAAAAATAATCAACCATCTCTCTCTACTTCCCACCAAGGATTATTTAACTGAAGTTTCAAAGAAAGTGGCCAAGGAGATGGAAGAAAACTTTGAGGCCCACTCTATAATTATTCATCAACGGTTTAACAACCTGATCGATGCTGCCAATACTCTTCTTGGCAATTTGGGATCTGAGCTTACCAAGAGATTAAAGGCGATCATAAAGGAGATGATAGAAAGCATAAAGGAAAGGGATCAACTTCACTTCCACTCTACGAACAAACATAAAGAAGTAGTTCTCCATCTTTAAAAGACTCAGGAGGCGTAGAACAAGCTCATTACAGAAAATCTTGTAAGCCTGCGTTCCTCCTTGACTGAATTTAAAGAGTACTCCTTAACTCAGATAAAGCAGACAGATGATTTCTTGGCCATCATTCATCAACAAAAAGTTAAGACTGGCGTTTTGGTCCAAGAGAATCGCAATGGGGTTGCCCAGTCGCGCACTCAACTACACGAACTGGTGTAAGGAATGAATCGTCTGTCTCAAGACATTCGAACCTTAGATCCTGACATAAAGGGGGAGAATACCGATAAAAGTAAAGGGAAGTAGGTTGCACTTTCCTCAAGAATCAATAAGCCTCGCAATCAGCCTCCAAGAGAAGTAGAACATCAACCGATACTAATGGAATGTCAAGATCCCACTCCTTTCAGTCTGCAAGAAGTATGTCACACTGGCCTAAGTATGCCCATTGGAGATCTTGCCTTCATGAATAGATATGATCATAATGAACCTCTGGATCAACGTGATCTAGAAGAAATTGCAAGGTAAAATGAGGCTAATAGGAAAAGGAAGGAATACGAATATGCGCATCTTCCAAGATTCAAGAAACCTAGAAGATAAGTTTCTATCTTTATTTGATGTATCGATTTTAAACTATAATTTTCTTGAAAAACATCAATAAATTCATGATTATCTTCTAGAGATTCAGTTGCTCACTGATCATTAAGTCATGTTTATTTTTAAGAAACTTGCATTAGAAATTGATGGTATGATGCAAATCTACTTGGTTATGTCAACATCAAATAGGGGGAGATTATTGGGAGTTGCATATTTAAATTTGATGTTGGAATAAATACATGTGCATGCATCATTCACATTGTAAAGTCCTTATTAGATCATATGTACAAGGACTTAGATTAAAGATCAAAATTGTTAGGTTGATCTGAGCTTAATGACTATCTTTCTGTAAAATCTCTTTTAGTGGAAAGGTCAAACTTGTTAGGTTAATCTTATGAGTTATAATAGATAGGTAGAACAAAATCGTAGAGTTTGCAGAAGCTAGAATCGTAGTCTGCTAAGCAAGCCTATTAGAATCGTGAAGCAATTTGCTGAGTGCCTGTCAAGTCAAGTCAAATTCTTAGGCACTGCTCTAAATCGTGGAGTCCTCAAAACATTAAGATCGTAGTTAGTTAAACACTGTCAAAGTTAAGGTAGAATCGTAGAGTACTCTATGATTCTCATTAGAGGCAGTCAAGTATAAATCGCATGCAAACACTTATCATCAAGACCACGATCGTAGTGCTCATCAGTAAGCATTAAAATATTTGAAGATCGAGTCTGATAAACAAAAATACATGATATCAACAACTGACATTTGAACGTTGACATTATTGAGAAACCCAATGCCCTCACTAACAGCCTCGGTTGAATCAAAGAATCAAAACGTAAGAAGAAACATGTCTACTAAGTAGTCTACTAATAATGACCTTTTAGAGGTGTTAGGTGAGAAAGTAGTCTGTTGTGTCAGACAAATCAAAAAGAAGTTTTCACATCATCCCAGGATGTTAACATCAAAGTGCTCAGAATGCCTGAAGCATTAAATGCTCAAATGGAAGCCTCTCATCAGGAAGATTTCAAAGGCTCCTATATAAGGCTAACAAATTGAAGATGTCATGCAAGAAAGAAACAAGAACGTAAAAGAAAATCACAAGAACATATGACAAATCTTCACTCCACGATTTAGCTAAATCTTGCTTCGCTACTAAGTTCATCAGAACTTAAGTTTAAGGCAACTTAGTAGCACAACAACAACAACCTTAACTACACTCATTGCAGAGCTGCCAAACCTGCTAGGTTTGAAGAGTACTTAGTGTACTAACATTCCAAGTTTGTTAGGTTTGAAGAGTTCTTTGTTTTGACGCCCCCAAAATAGGTATACATCACCCATTCTAAGTCGCCAAATACATGGTACAAAATTTAAATACAAACTTCCTTATACAATACCACAAAAATGTAGCTGAGAGTTTTTACATGAATATTGTCTAGTAGACAGTATTCAAACTCAAATGGAGTCCTCATTACAATTATTATCACACTAAATAGTGAGGATTACTAAAACAACCATCTCAGAACGTCACTTTATTCCCCAACTAATCGCGGCTACGTTCTCATTTCCTGAAGAGAACAATGAAAGAAAAATGGTGAGCTCAACTAGCCCAGTAAGAAATAGTATGACTAAGATAATGCAGAATAAATTATGATTAGCCTTCAACAGTGTTAAACTGATAATAAACAATATGTTTAACTGCAATGGAACAAGCAATCCATTAAAAGAGTCAAGTAGAGCATGATATCTACTATCTTCTATGATTTAAAAAGTTTATAATCAACTTTATCGCTGAGACTCAGCTCAATAAATAATCCACATCATTGAATTATTCGTGCACTACGGGCCAAGGATATTCATTAGTATCACGTCCACGAATTATCCATGCAGTACAGGAAAAGGATATTCGTATAATCACCAATGGTCATGATCCTGCCAACAACTGTCCATCAATGCACTATGGGCCAATGAATATTTTTATCATATCATTTGTAACATTACGGGTCATGATTATACCGAATGATCCCTGGTCATAATCATACCAATCAACAGTCCATCTATGAACTACGACCAAAGATAACTTTCATCACAATATAAGCATGATGATGATGATAATGATATAAGAATTCAACTAAAAGAAAGCAAATGATAAATTTTTAAATATTTATAATTTAATTTATCCAGAATTCAATAATGTCCAAATTGTCAACATGATACTGCTTTGTAGAGTAAAATTCAAGAATAATATTGTATCAAAAATGATTTGGACCAAAAAGAAATCAATTTTTGTCATGAATAGTACCTCGGGTGAATAGTACCAGAGTGAATAGTACTTTGTGAATAGTACTTTATAAATAGTACCCCGTGAATAGTACTTCATGAATAGTACCCCGTGAATAGTACTTTATGAATAGTACCCCGTGAATTATACTTTGTGAATAATACCCCGTAAATAGTACTTTGTGAATAGTACTATGTGAATAGTATTCTGGCATGAAAAGCTTAAAATTTAACAAGAATGTTCCGAAAAATATCCTTGTGAAACGATACTAGATGAAGCACAAATTTTAAGGATATTCTACTAATTTCACGGAGTATAGAAGCAATACTTATCAAAATGAGTGTAGAACTCGAAATACAAAACGAAATAATATTACTTACATACTAAAGAGTATGGAAGAAAATATTATTTCATACGAATATTGAACAAAAATAATATCCCTTACCTTAGAAAAAGACTGGATACTGAAATAGTGAAGTAGCAGAATACTATTCTTCTTTCTCTCTATAGCTTCTCTCTCTATAAATGCACTTGTGAGTCTTAGTGAATTGGTGAGAATGAAAGAAGAATGAGCTTATACTTATAAGAAAACATAGTTTCGATAATTGCACGATTAGGGACTCAAATTATTACAGTATAGTACCTTCACTTATACCTCCATTTTTAATTTAGTCCTGCAAGTATTATCAATCTTGCACCACCTCCCCTAATAGTACATACATATGAACCAACAGTAATTTTCATGTGAACCAATAGCAATTAATTGCTCATTTATCCGATTAATTGCCCGTTTGGTGAATAAAACATCCAGAAATCAATTATTATCGAAATAAATGTCGATTTCCAGTAACACAAATAATCTCAACACAATAGAAATATTTTTATCAACAATTTCATCTTTAATCAACACGAACTTATTCATCATTAATATTATAACTCACAATATTTAACAACCAGATCATTCCTAGGAAAGAGGGGGCTTTCCGATAAGGATTTCTCCCTATTGGCGCACAATTAGGTGACCAAACCCCTTTCCTCGACAGAACTTTCTAGACATCATCAATAATGCAAATAATAATATGAATAACTTTGTCGTCTCAATTATTGATTTAATAATATAAAATATTAATTATATGATACTATGAAAATAATTGAATCAATAATGTGAGAGATATTATGTAGCAATTACTGTAGCAATAATTGAGTATAACTGAGTGACTTCTCATGTAAGTATCAATAATCAATACCATGTGCTACTATGCAACCACATGTATTACTGTACTTTTACCACCGGGTAATTCAACAGTTTAACGGTAAAACTTTCGCCGTTATATTTATAAAAAGATATTTCTGTCATTTTCTAACTTCGACAATAATTCTGTTGTGGGGTCCACCAATGATTGTGTCATCGTACGAATATTCCTTGTTAAAACGAATATTCCCCGACCAATCGATTATTTTATAACCACTTGCTTACTTTGCAAAATTTGTAAATATTACCCATAATTATAACATTATATCAAATCCACACCATAATATTCAAAAGAAAAATTAATCTTTACTCATAAAAGTTGGGTTCTTATAACTTTCCCTTCTTATGAAATTTTGTCCTAGAAATTAGGGTACGTACCTGAGGATACCTTGACTTCATTTCAGATTCTAACTCTCAGGTCATTTCCTCAACATTGTGGTTTCTCCACAAAACTTTAACTTGAGGAATAACCTTAGAGCGTAGAATATGATCCTTCTTATCCAAGATTTTAACAGGTACCTCTACATACGTTAAATCTTCTGCTATTTCGTCTGGTTCTAAATCAATAATGTGGTTCGGGTCTTTCACATATTTATGTAATATAGATATGTGAAAAATGTTATGAACACGAGACATACTTCGAGGTAAGCCAAGTCTATAGGCCACAGTTTCTACTCGATCGAGGATTTTAAATGGGCCAATGAATCGAGGATTGAGCTTTCCTCTCTTTCCAAATATTGTAACTCCTTTCCATGGAGCAACAAGTAATAACACATGATCTCCAACATTGAATTCCACATCCTTTCGATGAAGATCATCATAACTCTTTTGTCGATCTTGTGAGGTTTTTATACGTTTCTGGATCATTTGAATCTTCTCCGTAGTCATGCGTATCAAATTCGGTCCCAACAATGTTGCTTCACCCACCTCATCCCAGCATACTAGAGAACGACACTTCCATCCATACAACGCCTCGAATCGAGACATTCTAATACTTGCTTGATAACTATTGTTGTAGGAGAATTCCGCCAATGGCAAGAACTTGTCCCAACTTCCTTTGAAGTCAAGAAAATAGAGTCTCAATAGATCTTTAAGAGTTTGGATAGTCCTCTCCGACTGCCCGTCCGTTTGAGGATGGTATGCCGAACTGAATTATAAATCTGTGCCCATAGCTTTTTGCAAACTAACCCAAAATTATGAAGTGAATCTTGGGTCTCGATCAGAAACTATGGATACTGGCATACCATGTTGTCTTAAAATCTCATTTATGTATATACGAGTAAGACTTTCAAGTGAATAAGTTTCTCGTATAGGTAAGAAATGAACAAACTTGGTCAATCTATTAACAATGACCCAAATTGCATCTATGCCTTGAGAAACCTTGGGAAAACCAGTAACAAAATCCATAGTAATGTGCTCCCACTTTCATTCTGGAATTTCAAGTGGTTGCAATGGTTCTTTTGGCACTTAATGAACTGCCTTGACACGTTGACAAGTTAGACACCTTGAGATAAACTCTGTGATCTCTCTTTTCATATTGCTGCACCAAACTGTTAGGCAAAGATCATGATACATTTTGGTACTCCCAAGATTGATTGCAAACGGTGTGTTATGCGCCTCCATCATGATTTTATACTTCAAATCAAAATCATTAGGAACACATAGTCTGGAGTTGACTCGAAGTATTCCTTCTTCGTCGATTCTTGCTTTCGGGATAGCACCTTCTTGTACTTTCTTCTTCATACGCATCAGCTACAGGTCTGTAGCTTGAGCAGCTTTAACTTTATCGATTAAAGTCGGTTCTGCTCGTATATTTTCCATCATCACATGTGTCCTTGGAGTTTTTATCTCTATCTCCATCCTTTGTAAGTCATACAAAATGGGCCTTTGCGTTGACAATATCTCACTCGTACCTGCATATGATCTTCTACTCAATGTGTTAGCTACTACGTTCGCTTTTCTAGGATGGTATTGAATGGTATGATCGTAATCTTTCCACAGCTCGAGCCAACATCATAGTCGCATGTTGAGTTCCTTTTGGGTGAAAAAATATTTGAGGCTTTTATGATCCGTATAGATCTCCACTTTCTCCCCATATAGGTAATGCCTCCAGATTTTAAGCACGAAAACGATAGCTGCCAACTCTAGATCACGAGTAGGATAATTCCTCTCATACTCTTTGAGTTGTCGTTAGGCATAGGCTATGACTTTCCCATAATGCATGAGAACACATCCTAAACCTTTGCCTGAAGCATCGTTGTATATGACAAATCCCTCCGAACCAGATGGTATTATCAGAACAGGTGCTAAAATGAGTCTCATCTTGAGTTCTTGGAAACTTTTCTCACATTCCTAACTCCAACCGAATTTTGCATCTTTTCGAGTCAGTAGAGTTTATGGAGTAGCAATTCGAGAAAATCCTTCCACGAATCTCCGATAATAACCAGCTAAACCCAGAAAGCTTTATACTTCGGTCACTGACTTAGGTTGCTCCCAGCTTTGAATTTCTTTAATCTTTGGTGGGTCAACAGATATTCTATGATTTGATATCACGTGCCCAAGGAATGCTACTTTCTAGAGCCAAAACTCGCATTTCTTCAACTTGGCGTATAGCTTGTTTTCACGAAGCTTTTGGAGTATCAGTCTCAAGTGTTACTCATGATCTTCACGACTTTCGGAGTATATGAGGACGTCATCAATAAAGAAAACCACAAAATGATCCAAATATTCATTGAATACTCGGTTCATCATATCCATGAAGGCAGAAGGAGAATTAGGCAATCCAAAAGATATGACTAGGAATTCGTAATGCTCGTACCGAGTTCTAACAATAATCTTTGAAATGTCAGCAATTTAAATCTTTAACTGTTGATATCCGAAACGAAGATCGATCTTTGAAAAGAATTTGGCGCCTTGAAACTAGTCAAACAGGTCATCAATGTGAGGCAATGGGTACCTATTTTTGATGGTGACATGATTCAACTCCTGATAATCAATACAAAGTCGCATACTTCCATCTTTTTTCTTTACGAATAGAATAGAAGCACCCCAAGGAGACGTACAAAGACGAATGAAACCGATGTCTAACAATTCCTGCAGTTGGATTTTTAACTCTTGAAGTTCAATAGGAGCCATTCGATATGGGGCTTTAGAAATGTGTTTTGTACCGGGTTCAAGGTCGATACAAAATTTGATTTCACGCTCTTGGGGTAGGCTAGGAAGTTCTTCAGGGAATACGTCAAGAAATTTTTTAACAATAGAAATATCATTCAAATCTGACGTATTTTTGTATAAATCTATGACATGGGCTAAGAAAGCTTAACATCTATTTTTCAATAAATGAATAACTTTATGGCTTGATATGACATTGATTGAATTTAGTGGTTTGGTTGTCGTGATGAATTCATTCGGGTTCCTCACTTTTTGGGAGGTCACGACAAACGCTCTCCCTTGAACTACCGACTTTGATTTCTCTGACGGCCTTTGGTGCTTCCATCCCAGCTGGACTTGGCTTCACTGCACGATAAAATTGGGCTATGCGACATTCTCTTCCACAATTATAACATGTTTTGGACTGTTGCGTACAATTTGAACTGATGTGTCCTTCCCCTACGTATTTGTAACATATGATCAACTGTGGTTCTCCTTTCTTAACAACCGGTGCTAGTGCTGACGTCTTTCCATCATTATTGAATCTCCTCTTCTTGAAATTTCCACTTCTATTATCTTGGACATGATTACCACCGAAGTGGTTACCATTTCTGGCATATTGATTCCCTCCACGTTTGTTATCATCGCTTCGATGATCGGCCTACCAATCGGTATTATCGCTTTGCTTACCGCTTCTCTCTTGGTTGGGTTGACTCATTATTGCGCTCCAATAATTGAGCCCTATTTACAACATCTGAATACAAACAAAGCTTGTAAGAAATGAGGTATTGACGTATTTAAGGTTTTAAACCTCGCAGAAACATTCGCGTCATTCTCTCATTATTATCAACCAAGTGATACTCAAACTGATACAACTCAGCAAACTTAGCTTCATACTGCGACACGGTCATATTGTTTTGCTCTAGCTTGATGAACTCCATCTCCTTCATGTGATGAATACTTTCGAGAAAGTACTTGTCGTTGAACAGTTCTTGGAACTTCTCCCAAGACATTTTGAGTGCGGCAGGCTGAGTACGTTTTACTGATTCCCAACATAAAATATGCCTTTCCTCTCAACATGAAGGTGGCAAAGGGAACCTTTTGCTCCTCGAAGCATCCCAAGACATCAAATATCTTGGTGATCTATTTTATCCATGTCTCTGCCTTTAGTGGTTCTGACTTTCCCACATACTCCGGTGGTCCCAGCTCCTTGAACTGCTTAGCAGTGACCATCCAAGAGTTGCCAGTGTTTCCACCTATATTTTGAATAGGAGTCTCTCTCGCCTGATGTTTCATGAATTGCATTAAGCCTCTGAACATCCCATCATTCATTATCTGGTCGGTGTTGTTCTTTACCCGAGAATTATTGCCTTCCTGCTGCACATTATCTTGGGTATTGATCGTTGGTGACTCAACGGTCTCATGTGCTTCATTGCTTATCTCAACATTTTTAGATGCCATTTTTAAACACTGCCACAAAATAAGGGTTAATTGACATGCCACATTTTATCCCTATACTCTGACCGACCAATTAAATAACAAATAAACTTATGTAGGTTATACAAGAAAATGATTAGCCCGTCTCTCCCCTCCTAGTTCTAGTCTCACATCTCAGCCAGGGATCATATCTCTAAGCTCTAATACCAACTGTAACTCGCATCCCTTTACCTGGATAGCACCTCACATTGATACCTATCAACTTTCCACCGTTATTCACAGTGTCCCCTACGGAAAGTCTGGCTTCGGTGCATCCCAAGACTTGGAAGTCACCAGATAAAGGCTCGGGGTTCTTTACTTATGGCTTTGATACCAATTGTGACGCCCCCAAAATAGGTACACATCACCCATTCTGAGTCGCCAAATACATGGTACAGAATTTAAATACAAACTTTCTTATACAATATGATAAAAATGTAGCTGAGAGTTTTTACACGAATATTGTCTAGTAGACAATATTCAAACTCAAATGGAGTCCTCATTACAATTATTATCACACTAAATAGTGAAGACTACTAAAACAACCATCTCGGACCGTCACTCCAATCCCCGACTAGTCTCGGCTACGTTCTCATTTCCTGAAGAGAATAATGAAAGTAAAAGAGTGAGCTCAACTAGCCCAATAAGAAATATTATGACTAAGATAATGCAGAATAAATTATCGTTAGCCTTCAACAGTGTTAAACTAATAATAAACAACAAGTTTAACTGCAGCGAAACAAGCAATCCATTAGAAGAGTCCAGTAGAGCATGGTGTCTACTATCTTCTATGATTTAAAAAGTTTATCATCAACTTTATCACTGAGACTCAGCTCAATAATTATAATCCACATCACTGAATTATCAATGCACTACAGGCCAAGGATATTCGTGTAATCACCAATGGTCATGATCATGCCAACAATTATAAGACCCCAACTTTTATGAATAAAGATTTTTTTTTCTCGAAATATTTTTTTGAATATTATGGTGTGGATTTGATATAATGTTATAGTTGTGGGTAATATTTACTAATTTTGCAAAGTAAGCAACTGATTATATAACATTCGATTGGTCAGGGAATATTCATTTTAACAGGGAATATTCGTACGACGGCACAATCATTGGTGGACCCCATAATAGAAGTATTGTCGTATTTAGAAAACGACAGAATTATATTTTTATAAAAATAATGGCGAATGTTTTACCGTTAAACTGTTGAACTACCTGGTGGTAAAAGAACAGTAATACGCGTGGTTGCATAGTAGCACATAGTATTGATTATTGATGCTTATGTGAGAAGTCACTCAGTTATACACAATTATTGCTACAGTTATTGTTGCATCATATCTCTCATATTATTGATTCAATTGTTGTCACAGTATCATCTGCATAATATGTTATATTATTAAATCAATAATTGAGATGACAAAGTTATTCATATTATTATCTACAATATTGACGATGTCTAGAAAGTTCTGTCGAGGAGAGGTTTGGTCACTTAATTGCGCGCCAATATGGAGAAATCCTTATCGGAAAGCCTCCTATTTCCAGGGAATGATCTGGTTGTTAAATATTGTGAGTTATAATATTAATGATGAATAAGTTCGTGTTGATTAAAGATGAAATTGATATTTCCATTGTGTTGGGATTATTATTGTTAGTGGAAATCGACATCTATTCCGATAATAATTGATGTCCGGAGGTTATATTAATTTATCGGGTAATTAATCTGGATAAATTCAAATTAATTGCTATTAATTCACATGCTTATAACTATTTGTTCACATGTGTGTACTATTGATTCACATGCATTTACTATTAGGGGAGGTGGTGCAAGATTGATAATACTTGCATGACTAAATTAAAAATGGAGGTATAGATGAAGGTACTATACTGTAATTATTTTTTCCACATGATTGTACTATTGATTCACATGATTGTACTATTGATTCACATGATATACTATTAGGGGAAGTGGTGCAAGTTTGATAATACTTGCAGGACTAAATTAAAAATGAAGGAAAAGATGAAGGTATTATACTGTAATATTTTGAGCCCCAAAATGTGCAATTATCGAAACTATATTTTCCTATAAATAAAAGCTCATTCTTCTTTCATTCTCACCAATTCACTAAGACTCACAAGAGCAATTATAGAGAGAAAGAAGAAGAGAAGTCTGCTACATCACTATTCCAGTATCCAGTCTTCTTCTGAGATAAGGGGTATTATTTATTCATATTCAGAAGAGATATTATTTTTTGTATTCGCATGGATATTATCTTCGTTCAATATTCGTATCAAATAATATTTTCTTCCATACTCTGTAATATGTAAGTAATATTATTTCGTTTTGTCTTCCTACTTCTACACTCATTGTGTTGAAGTATTGTTTATATACTCCGTGAAATTAGTACAATATCCTTGATATTTGCGCTACATCCAATATCTTTTCATGGAAATATTATTCTGAGCTTTCTTTAAAATTATTGATCTTTTCATGCCGGAATACTATTCACGAGCTACTATTCATGAGTTACTATTTACGGGTTATTATTCACCCGATAACTATTCACTCAAATATTATTCGCTCGGGTATTCGGGGCACTTCTCGTGCCGGAGTACTATTCACGAGCTACTATTTACGGGTTACTATTCACCCGGTTACTATTCACTCAAATATTATTCATTCGACTATTTGGGGCACTTTTCATGTCAGGGTACTATTCACGAGGTACTATTCATAGGGTACTATTCACGGGGTACTATTCACCCGGAAGATATATTTCTTTCCTCTCCAAATTATTTTTGATACATGAATATTATTCTTGAATTTTACTCCACAAAGCAGTATCATCTTGACAATTTGGATATTTTTAAACTCTAGATAAATTTAAAGTCTTTAATATTTATCCTTGATTTCGTTTAATTAATGCTTATATCATTGTCATCATCCTCATGCTTATATTGTGATGAAAGTCATCTTTGGCTTACGTGCATAGATGGACTGTTTATTGGTATGATTATGACCAGGGATCATTCGGTATAATCATGACCCGTAATGTTACAAATGATGTGGTAAAAGTCCTCATTGGCCCGTAGTGCATTAAAGGACAGTTGTTGGTATGATTATGACCGTGGATTATTCGGTATAATTAGGACCATTGATGATTACATGAATATCCTTGGCCCGTAGTGCAGGGATTGTGACACCCCCAAATCCTGGTACTTCATTTCCTCAAGATTTGGTGTTCACTTAACCAAAACATTCATTTCTAACTACCCAATCATAATAAAATTGAATAATAAAAGAAAACCTTCCCCATTAAAGGGTTACATAATAAAAAAATCTCTCATGTTATCTAACCATTAATCATCATTCAAATGCGGAAAACATTACATAACTTCTTTAAAATAAAGTCCAAGATCAACATAATAAAAGTCTAACATCTTAATCAAAGTAAAAATTATAAGTCTTCATCACTTGTACATTTTTACCTTTTCTTTGCTAGTCGAAGGTTCACCTACCTTGTGATGCCCCCAAAATAGGTATACAACACCCATTCTGAGTCGTCAAAAAACATGGTACAGAAACAACTACAACTTTATTAATACAACATAAAAACTGTGAGTTTAAATACAAATATTGCCATCTAGATAATATTCATACCCAAATAAGTCCTCATTACAATTATTGATACAATATTTTACAAAAATGGTGAGGACTACTAAAACAACCTCTTAGAACCTTCATTCCATACCCCGACTAGTACTCGCTACATTCTCGCCTCCTAAGAAGAAAAATGGAACAAAAAGGAAAAGGGTGAGCTCAACTAGCCCAGTAAAGAATATTATGACTAAGATAACATAGAACAAATTATCGTTAATCTTCAACAGGAAAAATCTAATAGAATACAATAGACAACCAGCTTTTAAATCAATATTCATGGTGAAATAATAATTCATTAGAAGAGTTAAGTAGAGAATGCAAACTACTATCTTCTATATATGAATTTAAAAGTTTATCGTCGATATTTTATCCCTGTATCATCAATCAATATATATCTGGAATTAAATATTCATCTTTGCACTACAGGCCAAAGATATTCATCAGTTGATCATGTTCATCTAAACACATTTTCATATTTACACTACGGGCCAAAGATATTATTCAAAAAATCATTCATCTTTGCACTACATGCCAAACATATTCAGTAATATCATCATTTAGGACTTAGGATGATGAAAAATATTTTAAAGAAAACGAATCTAGTGAAACAAAAGAATAAATATTAAGGATTCGTATTCCAGCTATTCCATGTCCAAAAATACCTCATAAATAATCATAGTGGAGTAAAATTCAAGAATGATCAAAACATGGATACAATCAAAGCTAGTATCCATAATAGATATTTTGGACGAAAAACGAAAATTTAATTTTTCTGTGAATAGTGTCGTATTCGTGAATAGTGCCGTATACATGAATAGTGTCGTATACGTGAATAGTAACCCCGACACAAAAAGTTCCAAATTTGATAAAAAGTTCAAACCAATATTTCGGCATAATGATGTTGAAGAAAATAATATCATTTAAGAAGAAAATAACATCCCTTACCTTAGAAAGACAGTACTTCTGACTGGAATACTGGATATAGTGCTGAAGGGAACTTGCACCGTATAGCAACACTCAAAGTATTAAAATACTCACAAGAATACGCTCAATAATATAGAGAGAAAACTTTAGTTTCTGGTGTAATTTTTAATTCTAACCTAAGCACCCTATTTATAGGAAAATGCTTAGAACACCAAAGCAGAAAATTTAATATAATATTAATATATTTTTTTAAAATTTTCTACGCACCCTTATTTTTCCCAAAACATCAGCCACCAAGTAGCCACCTCACAAAACTTACAAAAAACGTTTTTCTAACAAAAAATATTTAAAACTTCCAAAAAATGATAATCAATTAATCCGGAACTTCAATAATTCATAATAAATAGCCCTTTATCAGAAAAATTCGAAACATATGTCTTTTCCACAGGAAATTTCATTATCTACAACTTTGCAGAAGAAAGTTTTTCCAAATTTCAAACAAAAATTGACTGAAATCCACAAACGGACGATTTTACATGCTACAATCAAATTTCAGTCAAGAAATAGGGTCCACCGACACACAAAACATGTGTTAATCATTTAATGCAACAAAAATACTCTTCCTCCTCATATACTCATATATCCCACATTCATTGTAAAAATATCACAATTATTATATTATAATAATATAATAAAATATTATTTTATCAGAAAAGATAAAATATCTATTTTTAACAATTATCACTTTAAAAAATTTCTCCATCTATATCCACATAAAATCAATATTTTCTTCATCATATAAATCAATAATTAATTATTCACAAATAATATTACAGAATCACAATACTGACAACCAGGCCGTTCTCAAGAAAGAAGGGGTTTTCCAATAAGGATTTCTCCTTACTGGAGCGCAATTAGGTGACCAAACCTCTCCTTAGACAGAACTTTCTAGACATTGCCAATAATGTTATCTAATAATATTATTCAGATAATATGAATTATTGCTCCAATAATAGAAAATGTTGTGTAGTGACAATTATTGAAACAACAGTAATATAAAATATCAACGTAGCAATTATTGAATCAATAAAATAAAATATTGAACAGTAATTACTGTAACAATTATTGAGTAGTGCCTTCTTACGTAAGAATCAATAATTGGTGCAATACTGCAGCACCGTGTTTTAACCAATTTAGTATTTCAATAGTATTAATTGTAATAACAACGCCAAGTTATTTATAAACAACTTATTTTTGTCATTTTCTTCATCCAATCGCTTCTAGTTATGGAGCCTCAAGATAAGGTCGTATCATCGCATTTAATATTCCCGACGATGTAGAATATTCCACGACCAAACGAATATTCCCCGACAACAATTAATATTTTATAACCACTTGCTTATTTGAAATATTTGCGCATTTTACCCATAACTAATCACATTAATCAAATCAACCCTTACTATTTCAAAATAATAAATAAAGGAAATTCAATTTTATTTATAATAAGTTGGGGTCTTACAACCTCCCCTCCTTATGAAATTTCGTCCTCAAAATTGATGTACGTACCTGGTGTTTCGAAAAGATGAGGATACCTCGCTTTCATTTTCGTTTCCAACTCCCAGATCATTTCTTCAATAGCATGGTTCCTCCACAAAACTTTGACTTGTGGTATGACCTTTGTGCGTAGGACATGCTCCTTCCTATCCAAAATCTTGACAGGTATCTCTTCATACGTTAAGTCTTCGGCTATCTCGTCCAGTTCTAACTCAATAACGTGGTTCGGGTCTTTCACATATTTACGAAGCACGAATACGTGAAAAACATTATGAACACGAGACATACTTGGAGGTAGCGCGAGTCTATAGGCCACATTTCCTACTCGATCAAGAATCTGAAATGGACCAATAAATCGTGGATTGAGCTTTCCTCTCTTCCTGAATCTTGTAACTCCCTTCCATGGAGCCACACGTAACATTACATGATCCCCAATACTAAATTCCACATCCTTTCGATGAAGATCCTCATAACTCTTTTGTCGATCCTGTGCCGTTTGTATACGTTGTCGAATCATTTGGATCTTTTCTGTAGTAATACATACCAACTCTGGTCCCAACAATGTTGCTTCACCTACATCATCCCAACACACTGAAGAGCGACACTTCCGTCCATATAATGCTTCAAATGGAGCCACACATATACTTTTCTGATAATTGTTGTTGTAGGAAAATTCCACCAATGATAAATACTTATCCCAACTCCCTTTGAAGTCTAGGACACAGAGTCTTAATAGATCTTCAAGAGTTTGAATAGTCCTCTCCGATTGTCCATTCGTTTGAGGATGGTATGCCGAACTAAATTGTAAATCCGTGCCCATAGCTTTTTGCAAGATAACCCAAAATCTTGAAGTGAATCTTGGGTCACGATCCGAAACTATGGATACTGGCATTCCATGCAATCTCACAATCTCATTTACATACATACGAGTAAGACGTTCAAGGGAATAACTCTCCCGTATCGGCAAGAAATGAGCAGACTTGCTTAATCTATCGACAATAACCCAAATAACATTTATTCCTTGAGAAACCGTGGGAAGACCCATAACGAAATCCATGGTAATGTGTTCCCACTTCCATTTCAGAATCTCAAGTGGTTGCAATGGACCCTTAGGTACTTGATGCTCCGCCTTTACACGTTGACAAGTTAAACACCTCGAGATAAACTTTGCAATCTCTCTCTTCATATTGTTCCACCAAAATGTATGTTGAAGATTACGATACATCTTGTTACTTCCAGGATGGATTGCAAATGGTGTATTGTGTGCCTCCATCATGATCTTGTACTTCAAATTAGAATCGTTAGGAACACAAAGTCTGGAGTGGACTCGAAGTATTCCTTCTTCATCGATTCTTGCTTCTGGAATAGCACCTTCTTGTACTTTCTTCTTCACACGCTTTAGCTCTAGGTTTGTGGCTTGAGAAACTTTAACTTTTTCGATTAAAGTTTGTTCTATGCTTATACTTGACTTCATCGCATGGGTCCCCGGATCTTGAATTCTATCTTCAACCTTTGTAAGTCACATAAAATGGGCCTTTGTGTTGACAGCATCGCACTCGTTCTTGCATAAGATCTTCTACTTAATGCGTCAGCTATCACGTTCGCTATTCCAGGATGGTATTGAATGGTATGGTCGTAGTCTTTCAACAGCTCGAGCCAACGTCGTTGCCGCATGTTGAGTTCTTTTTGGGTGAAGAAATATTTGAGACTTTTATGGTCTAAATATATCTCCACTTTCTCCCCATATAGATAGTGCCTCCAGATCTTTAGCGCAAAAATGACTGCTTCCAACTCTAGATCATGAGTAGGATAATTCCTCTCATATTCTTTAAGTTGTCATGAGGCATAGGATATAACTTTCCCATATTGCATGAGAACACATCCTAGCTCTTTGCCTGAAGCATCGCTGTAGATAACAAATCCATCCGAACCAGATGGTATTGTCGAGCAGTCAAAATGAGTCTCCTCTTGAGCTCTTGAAACTCTTCTCGCATTCCTCGCTCCATAATGAATTTTTGTATTCTTCCGAAGTTAGTGAAGTTAACGGGTAGCGATTCGAGAAAACCCATCCACGAATCTCCGATAATAACCAAATAAGCCCGAAAGCTACGTTTCCGGTCACCGTCTTTGGTTGCTCCACTTCTTTGTATTGCTTCAATCTTCGTCGGGTCAACAGATACTCCATGTTTTGACACCACGTGCCCTAGGAATGCTACTTCCTCAAGCCAGAACTCGCATTTCTTCAACTTAGCATATAACTTATTTTCACGCAGCCTTTGGAGTACCAGCTTCAAATGGTGCTCATGATCTTCACGACTTTTGGAATATATGAGGATGTCATCAATAAAGACAACAATGAACTGATCCAAATATTCCTTGAATACTCGATTCATCATATCCATGAAAGGCGCAGGAGCATTAGTCAATCCAAAAGACATGACTTAGAATTCATAATGCCCGTACCGAGTTCTAAAGGCAATCTTTGGAATATCCTCAGTTCTAATCTTCAGCTGATGATATCCAGAACGAAGATCAATTTTTGAAAAGAATTATGCTCCTTGTAACTTGTCAAATAGGTCATCAATACGAGGTAGCGGATACCTATTCTTGATAGTGACATGGTTTAATTCCCGGTAGTCGATACAAAGTCGCATACTCCCGTCTTTCTTCTTTACGAATAAAACAGGAGCACCCCAAGGAGATGTATTAGGACGAATGAAACCGATGTCCAACAACTCCTGTAGTTGGACCTTTAATTCCTGAAGTTCAATAAGAGCCATTTGATATGGGGTTTTAGAAATGGGCTTTGTACCAAGTTCAAGATCAATAAAGAATTCAACTTCACGTTCTGGGGGTAGACCGGGAAGTTCTTCAGGAAATACGTCAGGAAAGTCAATAACAACACGAATATTATTCAAATATGACGTGTCTTTATTCAAATCCATAACATGGGCTCAGAAAGCTTGACATCCATTTTTTAATAAACGAATAGCTTTATGACTTGATATAACAGTGATTGATTTTAATGGCTTAGTTGCTTGAATTCGCACAACAGGTTGGTTAGGAATATGAAAACTAATAACCTTATGAAAACAATTAATTTTTACATGATGAGTAGTTAACCAATCAATCCCTAAAATCACGTCAAATGCAAGTATCTTTAAAGAGATTAGGTCAAAAGGTAAGGTGATGGTGCCAACTTGGATCAAACAAGATTTATAAACAGTGGATGTGATGAAAGTTTCTCCTAACGGAGTCTCCACAGATAAATCAAAGTCTAATTTCTCCGGAGTCAAGTTTAAACGTTGAGCACAAGCAGGAGAGATAAATGAATGGGTAGCACCGGTATCTAGTAAGGTATAAACTTCACAAGAATTTATGATTAGCTTACCCGTGATCACCTCGTTTCGGTTCATCGCATTTTGACCAGTCGCGATAAACGCTCTTCTAAGAACCGCTGACTTTGACTTTTCTGGGACAGCCTTTTGAGTCACCATCCCCGCTGGACTTGGTTTCGCTACAGTGCAATCTCGAGCGATATGTCCTTCCTTTCCACAATTATAACATACCTTAAACTGTTGTGGGCAGTTTGGGCTGATATATCCTTCTTTTCCGCACTTATAGCATATAACCTGTGGTCGTTCTCCTCCCTTGGAACCAGTTGCTGCTGGTACTGACGTCTTCATATTGTCATTGTTGAATCTCCTCTTTTTAAAATCTCCACCCGACTCACTTCTTCTATTCTCATGGCCATGATTACCACTAGAGTGGTTACTGCTTTTGTCCGTATTTCTCTTTCTCCGCTGGTTATCGTTGTTCTGATGACTGCTATCACTGGTATGATCCTGGTTGTGGTCCCTCGGTTGACCGTACTCGTTATCTCGCTCTAATAATTGAGCCCTGTTGACAACATCTGAATAGAGAGAAAATTTATGAGAAATGAGATATTGACGTATGTCGGGTTTCAAACCTCTCACAAACATCCGCGTCATACGTTCCTCATTCTCCACCAAATGAGGTGCAAACCTGGATAACTCTGCAAACTTTGCCTCGTACTGGGACACCGTCATGTTGTTTTGTTCCAGTCTAATAAACTGCACTTCCTTCATATGACGAATACTTTCAGGAAAGTACTTGTCATTGAACAGTTTCTGAAACGTCTCCCAAGACATGTTGAGTGCGGCTGGATGGGTACGCTTCACAGATTCCCATCAATAATCTGCCTCATTACGGAACATAAAGGTGGCAAATTGAACCTTCTGTTCCTCCGTGCATCCCAAGACATCGAATATCTTGGTAATTTGCTTGACCCACGTCTCCGCCTTAATCGGATCCAGCTTTCCCTAGAATTCTGGTGGTCCCAACTCCTTGAACTGCTTGGCTGTGACAAACCGTGAATTTCTATCATTTCCTCCTGTATTTTGAACACGAGTCTCCCTCGTCCGATTTTGCATGAACTGCAAAAAGCTTCTAAACATCCCATCGTTCATCATCTGCTCAGTGGTGTTGTTCACAGGAGGAACATTGCCAGCCTGTTGCACGTTCTCCTCGTTAGTGAGTACAGGCGTCTCCATGGTTTCATTTACTCCACTGTTAACATTCTCAGTTGCCATTCTTAAATACTGCCATAAAACAAGAGTTAATTAAATAAATTAACAAATCACATAATACCCCTATATTATGATCGACCAACAAATAAGCTTAGGTAGGACACACTAGCGAAGGATTTACTCGCCTCTCCCTCCTAGTTCTATTCCCCGATCTCCGCCAGAGATCATATCCTAAGCTCGATATTAACTCATGGCGCCCCCAAAATAGGTATACAACACCCATTTTGAGTCGTCAAAATACACATGGTAAAAACAACTACAACTTTATTAATACAACATAAAAAAAGCGTGAGTTTAAATACAAATATTTCCATCTAGACAATATTCATACCCAAATAAGTCCTCATTACAATTATTGATACAATATTTTACAAAAATAGTGAGGACTACTAAAACAACCTCCTAGAACCTTCATTCCATACCCCGACTAGTACTCGCTACATTCTCGCCTCCCCGAGAAGAAAATGGAACAAAAGGAAAAGGGTGAGCTCAACTAGCCCAAAGAAAGAATATTATGACTAAGATAACATAGAAAAAATTATCGTTAGTCTTCAACAGGAAAAAAATCTAATAGAATACAATAGACAACCAGCTTTTAAATCAATATTCATAGCTGAAATAATAATTCATTAGAAGAGTTAAGTAGAGAATGCAAACTACTATCTTCTATATATGAATTTAAAAGTTTATCGTCGATATTTTATCCTCAGTAACATCAATCAATATATATCTCGAATTAAATATTCATCTTTGCACTTTACAGCCAAAGATATTCATCGATTAGTTATGTTCATCTAAACACTGTTCATCTTTGCACTACGGGCCAAAGATATTCATCAGAAAATCATTCATCTTTGCACTACATGCCAAAGATATTCAGTAATATCATCATTTAGGACTAAGGATGATGAAAAATATTCTAAAGAAAACGAATCTAGTGAAATAAAAGAATAAATATTAAGGATTCGTATTTCAGCTATTCCATGTCCAAAAATATCTCATAAATAATCATAGTGGAGTAAAATTCAAGAATGATCAAAACATGGATACAATCAAAGCTAGTATCCATAATAGATATTTTGGACGAAAAACGAAAATTTAATTTTTTTGTGAATAGTGTCGTATTCATAAAAAGTGTCGTATATGTGAATAATGTCGTATACGTGAATAGTAACCCCGACACAAAAAGTTCCAAATTTGATAAAAAGTTCAAACCAATATTTTGGCATAATGATATTGAAGAAAATAATATCATTTAAGAAGAAAATAACATCCCTTACCTCGGAAAAGACAAGATTTCCATTTGAATCTCGAATATAGTGTTGAAGGAACTTGCAGACCGATATAGCACACTCAAAGTATTAAAATACTCACAAGAATACGCTCAATAATATAGAGAGAGAAAACTTTAGTTTCTGGTGTAATTTTCAATTCTAACCTAAGCACCCTATTTATAGGAAAATACTTAGAACACCAAAGCAAAAAATTTAATATAATATTAATATATATTTTTAAAGTTTCCTACGCACTCTTATTTTGCCCAAAACATCAGCCACCAAGTAGCCACCTCACAAAACTTACAAAAAACGTTTTTGTAACAAAAAATATTTAAAACTTCCAAAAAATGATAATCAATTAATCTGGAACTTCACTAATTCATAGTAAATAACCCTTTTATCAGAAACATTCGAAACTTATGTCTTTTCCATAAGAAATTTCATTATCTACAACTTTCCAAACGAAAGTTTTTCCAAATTCCAAACAAAAATTGACTGAAATCCACAAACGGCCGATTTTACATGCTACAATCAACTTTCAGTCAAGAAATAGGGTCCACCGACACACAAAAAATGTGTTAATCATTTAATGCAACAAAAATACTCTTCCTCCTCATATACTCAAATATCCCACATTCATTGTAAAAATATCACCATTATTATATTATAATAATATAATAAAATATTATTTTATCAGAAAAGATAAAATATCTATTTTTAACAATTGTCACTTTAAAAATTTTCTCCATCTATATCCACATAAAATCAATATTTTCCTCATCATATAAATCAATAATTAATTATTCACAAATAATATTACAGAATCACATTATCGATAACTAGGCTGCTCCTCAGAAAGAGGGCTTTCCAATAAGGATTTCTCTCTTCTTGGCGTAGCCGCAATTAGGTGACCAAACCTCTCCTTAGATGTAACTTTCTAGACATTGCCAATAATGTTATCTAATAATATTATTCAGATAATATGAATTATTGCTCCGATAATAGAAAATACTGTGTAGTGACAATTATTGAAACAACAGTAATATAAAATTCAACATAGCAATTATTGAATCAATAAAATTAAATATTGAACAATAATTACTGTAACAATTATTGAGTAGTGCTTTCTTACGTAAGAATCAATAATTGGTGCAATACTGCAATGTCTTCTTGTGTTTTTAACCACCGTATTTCAACAAAGATAATTATGAGCAGTAATAACAACGTCGTTCTTTATAAATAACTTATTTTTGTCATTTTCTTCATCCAATTGCTTTCCGTTATGGGGCCCACACAAGGCTGCGCCGTCGTACGAATATTTTTCGATAGTAAGAATATTCCACGACCAAACGAATATTCCCCGACAACAATTAATATTTTATAACCACTTGCTTATTTGAAATATTTGTGCATTTTACCCATAACTAACCACATTAATCAAATCAACCCTTACTATTTCAAAATAATAAATAAAGGAAATTCAATTTTATTTATAATAAGTTGGGGTCTTACATACCTTCTCTTCTTTAGCTGCAATGAGTTTATACATATGCAAGAGTGAGCAAAATAATTGCTCACTGGATATAATATGGAATCAACAGGAGTATAACAATAATAACTGTCGAAATAGGCTCATCAAAAGTGAATAGTACTCTATCAATAATAATCAGAAACTGAAATCCCAAAATATGGAAAATATACATCACTGAGGGTCGTAAGACCATGAATTACGTCCATAGTTGCAAGACTATAAGGACCTCGTACTTAGGGGACTCGACTTAGTGGGGGATCAGAATGTATTGTGCATAAAACATTTTAACGCTTATGCGTAAAGTTAACCCCAATCATAACAATAGGGTTGTTCATCTCAAGATTTAGAGTACAAGTCCGCACTCAAAGGAAGTTTGGTTTGGATAAGCTTTCAAGGTAATTTGGAATTCAACGAACATCAACTAAGGAGTAGTTGAATAAAACCAATAACACTATACTATAGAATAATCGTGATTGAATCAATCATAGTAAACTAAAGTCATGCTTTACAAATAATCTAATAGCATACAATTTGAATAACTATATCACACCTTGCTTGAACAATACTAAGCCAAGGTTAATTAAAATTGAATACTAAGCATGCATAGCAATTTGAACGATAGAAATGTTCGACATTAGTATATATAGTTGTGCATGCTAAACAACAAGTTAAATACAAGAATAACTTGCTCCAGAATAACTTACATCATTATATTATAATCGAATTGAAAACAGTAATTGAATTAACAAGATAATAGATTAGAAAACTTGCCTTGTTTGTAGATTAAACCGAACAATTCGAATCACAATATCCTATATACATATGTCATCATGACATAGTTAGTTATTATCACATAGCTAATACATTCATCATGTAGGTTTGACTATTTAATCACATAATCAAGTAATAACACAAGTTAATCGCTAGTAAAATGCTTATTCATGATATAAAAATACTCAAATCATAATTTAACAGTCCCTACTATCATCACATTACTTTTCTTAAAATTTCGTACACAAAAGTACAATTGTCGTACCATCATTCTCATAATCTCATGGCCATGACGCCACATTTTACATCGTGGGTGCATACAACGGCGAGATATAATATTTGTACATGTAAATAAACTACGGTTGCTACCATGGGCGATAATGTCTTTGCTGACGTGGCGATGGCGATGCGGTTCCACTAACGTCTCGATGGGTCACAAGAATCCACAAGAAATCTATATTTGATCGACACTTAAGCAAAGAAGACAAGAAAAAGCCAATTTTGGCCTACAAGCTCGTTTCTAACAGACTAATTCACATGCAATTCATACAAAAACTTCATGTAAACATAATTCAAGAACTCCTAACATGTTTCTACCCATACAACAACATAAACAACAAATTTAAAACATCCAATTTCACTATTTTTGATAAAACTCACTTTTTGATATTTCAATGAAAATCAACACTGTAATTTTTGTTTTTCAACCAAAACAACTAATTCAAAGTATCTTAATCAATAATTATACATACTCTATCAAATTAGATGGTTAATTTTTCAACTAAACAACTAATTAACTCTCAATTTCTACTATAAGCTAAGCAATATATATATTCACAAAAACTCTCTGTAAAAATAGTTTTTCTTCACAACCATATACATAATATAAATTCATGGACTATTCTCAATTATAGCTTAAGAAAATAGTTTAACAATACTAGATTATCATATAAAGTCACATATATAACCAAATTCCACTTCTACAAAGCTTTCATTGAGAAAATTGGGAGAGAGAGAATACAACTATAACTTTGAAAAGAACAATAATAATAGAGTTTAGATGGTACCTTGTTTGAAGAAGATGATGGCCAACCCTTTTTGATTCTCAAGCTTCTTCTTCTCTCCAATTCTCTCTCACTTTTCTTCTTCTCTTTCTTCTTCTTCTCGAAGTTTTTGTTTTTCTCCCTAACTCTAACTACGCATTAGATATCTAACGATATAAGATATAATATATATATAATTATATAATATAAATATAAAACATATAACCGATATCGCTTATAATTTTTGAAATCAAAAGTCATAAGGCTTGTTTGGTTAACTAACTAAAAATAACCCCATTAATCCTTATGCCTTGTTTGGTAAAACACAATTAGATAAAAGACTTAATAGGCATTAGGCCTTGTTTGGCAAAAACCAATTAAACTCCTTTAATTTATTTTAGTAACTCCTTTATAAGAAGGTTATTTGTCACACTTTAATTTAATTAAATTAATTTTAAAAACAATTTATTAAATCACTTTAACACATAAATCAATACCACAAAATTATAATTTTCTTTATAATCATAACTTTATTTAACCCACTAACACATCCTTTTAATTTATAAATTCAAATTAAAATATAATAATTTATTTAATCAAAACTTTCTAACTTAATAATTAAATTAAATTAGCAAAATAATTAATTAATTTCCTTAATTATTTATTTAACAAATAATTAACCAAATTGAATCAAATTTGAACAATTATTTATTTAACAATAAACACATCCATTAAATACTTAAATAATTCAATAAATATTTAATATAACAATTAAAAATTCTGGAATGTTACATCATTCCCCTCCTTACAAGGATTTTGTCATCGAAATCACAATTCAAATAATTCATTCTTCACATTCTCCCTACTTACAAAGATTCTGTCCCCAGAATCAAAGACACAAATTAAATAAATAACTCAGGGTAATTCTTCATCATTTCACCTTTCAAGTTCCCACGTGGCCTCTTTGACATCAGGTTCCTCCATATTACCTTTTATGTATGGTATCACCTTATTCCCGATCACTTGTTCTTTCCCTCACAACTATCCG
Organism: Panax ginseng; assembly: GCA_020205605.1. Classification (NCBI taxonomy): domain Eukaryota; kingdom Viridiplantae; phylum Streptophyta; class Magnoliopsida; order Apiales; family Araliaceae; genus Panax; species Panax ginseng. Next base: position 96,946,396 of record CM035140.1, read on the forward strand.
GATAGAACCTCTTCATAGACAAGTCTTTCCCAAACCGCAATGGTTCGTACTCAATTACGTGCTTGTAATCGATTTATACTATCGTAATAATCGATACGTGAAAAACATTATGAATGTTTTGCATTCGAGGTAGAGCTACCTCGTAAGCTACCTCTCCAACTTTCCTCAGCACTTCAAAGGGTCCAATAAACCTCGGACTTAGTTTCCCCTTTTTACTAAATCGAATTTTCCCCCTTCCAAGGAGAAACTTTTAGGAATACATAATTTCCTATATCAAATGCACGATCTTGTCTCATGTTGATCAAAGATATTTCTTTTGTCCGTCTTGAGCAAATTTATCAATCTTGTTCTCGATGAGTTGACAACCTCATCAGCTTTGTTGTACCAGCCTGGTCCTAATAGCTTGACGTTCACCGACTTCGTCCCAAAGACAATGGAGTTCTCATATTCCCGTCAGATAATGCTTCGTATAGGTGGCATGCCGATGCTAGCGTGGTAATCAAGTATTGTAAGGCAAATTCCACCAATGGTAATTGTTCTTCCCAAATTTTCTTTAAATCCATGACGACGCTCTCAAAGATATCTTCCAATGTCCGAATCGTTCGCTCTCTTTGGCCATCTATTTGTGGATGATATGTCGTACTCATTCGTAACTGTGTTCCCATACATTCTTGTAGTCTCTTCCAGAAGTTTGATGTGAACCTCAGATCTCTGTCTGACACAATTGACACTGGAACTCCATGTCTTGCAACGATCTCTTTAACATATAGTTTTGCCAGCTGATCAAGATTGAATCTAATCTTTATTGGAAAAAAGTGTGTAGATTTTGTCAATTTGTCCACTATCACCCAAATCGCATCGTATCCTTTCTGAGTTGTTGGAAGACCTACCACAAAATCCATTGTGATATGTTCCCATTTCCATTCCAGTATCTCTAATGGTTGAAGTAATCCACTTGGCCTTTGATGCTCGGCCATGACTCTCTGACATGTCAAGCACTTTGCATCGCATTCTGCAATGTCTCTTTTCATATTTGGCCACCAAAAATGTCATCGCAAGTATTGATACATCTTCGTACTTCCTGGATGAATCGAATATCTCGAAGCTATGGGCTTCTCATCAAGATGTCTTCTTTAATCTCTGTATCACCGAACCCATATTCGTCCTTCAAATCTCAAAGATCCCCCAGATCAACTTTTGTACTTTACTTCTTTCCCTCGACCACACTTTCTCTTATTTTTCTCGTATTCCTCATCCTGCAGCTTGAGCGTTTTTCACTTTGTCCACCAAAGTTGGACCGCTTCCATCTGGTAACATCTTTCATCTGATTCTTTTTGGAAATTTGATTTCCAACTCTAACCGTGCCATTGCTGAAATAAGCTCATCCTTATCAGTTAACAACATTAACTTTTCTCTGCCTTTCCTACTCAAGGCATCTGCAACCACATTTGCTTTGCCTGGATGATAAAAGATCTCACAATCATAATCTTTTATCAGTTCCATCCATCTTCTTTGACGCATGTTCAGGTCCTTTTGTGTGAAAATATACTTCAGACTTTTATGGTCTGTGTAAATTTCCAATTTCTCTTTGTAGAGATAGTGTCTCCATATCTTCAGAGCAAACACAACCGCCGCCAACTCTAAATCATGAGTCGGATACCCTTTTTCATAGTCTTTTAGTTGCCTTGATGCATACACAATAACCTTGTCGTTCTACGTAAGAACACAACCCAATCCTTTGTGTGAAGTGTCACTATACACCACAAAATTTCCTTTATTATCCGGTAATGACAACACATGTGCCATACTTAACTTTTTTTCAATTCTTCGAAGCTTTCTTCACACTTCTCCGTCCAAACAAATTTTATAGATTTCCTTGTCAAATTTGTCAACGGAGTGGCAATCTTGGAGAAATCCTGGATAAACCGTCTGAATACCCTGCTAATCCTAAGAAACTTCTCACTTCTGATGGAGTTCTTGGTTGTTCCCAATTTATCATAGCTTCAACCTTTGATGGATCCACTGAAATTCCATCCTTGTCAATTACGTGCCCAAGAAATTGTACACGTTTCAGCCAAAATTCACATTTAGAGAATTTCGCATACAACTTTTCTTTTCTTAGCGTCTCCAGCGTTAGACGTAAGTGTTCCACATGTTCCTCTTGAGTTTTAGAGTACACCAAAATATCATCGATAAACACCACCACAAACTTATCTAAAAATGGTTTAAACACCTTGTTCATCAAATCCATGAACGCCAGTAGGGCTTTGTCAAACCAAAAGACATCACCAAAATTTCGTAATGTCCATACCGAAGTTCTAATGCCGCCTTCTTGATACATCCTCCTTTCTTACCTTCAGCTTGATGATACCCACTTCTCAAATCTATTTTGAGAAATATCTAGCACCCTTCAATTGATAAAACAAGTCATCTATTCTCAAATGGATATTTATTCTTAATAGTGACTTTTTTTAACTCCCCTATAATCAATGCAAAGACGATTGACCCATCCTTCTTCTTTATTTAATAACACCGGTTCCCCATGGTGACACACACTCTACTAAATGTATTTCTTCTCCAACAGCTCCTGTAGTTGTACCGTCAGTTCTTTCATCTTCACCGGAGCCATTTTGTACAGGGCCTTCGATATCGGAGCGGTTCCTAGCGCTAAGTCGATCACGAACTCGATCTCTCTGTCAGGAGGAAGGCCTGGCAAATCCTCCAGAAATACATCCACAAACTCCCTAACTACTGGTATTTCTTATAGTTTCGCACCCTTCTTCTGAGTATCGACTATGTAGGCTAAATAACCCACACAGCCTTGACTCAACAACTTTTTGGCCTGCATAATCGTCAGACATCTCATTTGTCTAGGCAATTTGCTACCATTGAATACTACCTTTTATGGAGTCATAAGGTTTACACATTTCTTTTGGCAGTCAATTATCGCTCCATAATTGAACAACCAATCCATCCCCAAAATAACATCAAACTCTCCTAGCCTAATCAGAATCAAATCTACCATCAAAATATTTCCCTTAATATTCACCCTACAGCTTCTTGATATACGAACCCAACATGAACTACTTCCTTATTCGCAATTTCTATGTTTAAAGGAAATTTAATTCTTCACTAGGCAATCCTAATCTCATAGCAAATTCATCGATATAAATGAACAAGTAGCACCCGAATCAAATAATACATAAGCATCAATATCATTGATCGGGATAATACCGACACCACATCCTTTGATTGCACAAAGATCTTGCATACCATGTTGAAGGTTCCGGTCAGGGGTTTGTTGATGTCGTCTGTCCAATAATGGCCCAAGTACCTCCACCGCTACCTCCCTTGTTTCCGTCTTGTCTCTCCATTTTCTTCTTAGGGCACTCACGAGCAAAGTGATCCTTGACCCGCAAGTGAAGCAAACATTCTTCTTGGTGATTGCAATTTAGGGCGATGTGACCTCTCCGGCCACAAAGCTAAAGCATACTCATTTCCCCATTAAGCATACACCCTTGTGAAACTTCCCACATGTAGCACATGCTTCAAACTTCTTATTCTCATTGGTTACCTTGCCGATTCCCAACACCCACATTTCCATTCCACTTTCTTTTCAAGTTGTTGTTACCATTTTTCCATTACCACCACCTCCATTCTTCACCTCCACTTCATTCTTCTTCTTTTCCTCGTTTTGATTGAACTTGGTTACAACCTCGCCTCCACCTTCTTCATGAGAATTGCTTTTTCCATCACTTACCGCAAAACGCTCTTCAATCGAACAAAGAAACCCTACTAAACAACTGTGGCTTCAAATCCTCGCTTCAAACCTCTTCGCTTATGGCTCGTCTCAGTCTTGACTTGATATAGCGCAAAACTCGCCAACTCATTGAATTTCATGGCATACTCGACACAATCGTCATCGTTCCTCGCTTCAGCCTTCTAAAATCTGTACTTCCAACTCGACTTTTCAAACTCTCTCGGAAGTAGGTCTCAAGAACATCTCCTTGAACCTATCCCAATTCATAATTCCCTGTCCTTCCCGAGTTTTATTGGCTCGCCACCAATAACTAGCCTTCTACTTTCAACATGAATGTTGCAAAAGCGCCTTTCCGATCTTCCCTACTCCCGCAACATCAAACACTTTCTCTATCTCCATGACCTGTGTCTCAGCCTCAATCGGGTTCATGGACCCACGAAATTCGTGGTCCAACCACCTTGAAGTCCTTAAACGTCAGAGCTCGATTTTGTGGTTGATTTCATGGTTGATTTTGCAAAGGTTTCTGTCAAGAACGCCACCAAATTACCGAATCGGGGTTAGCTTCATCATTATTGTTGTTGGTTCCTTCAAAGGTTCTCTCTGTCGGGGTGGTTGACGCCTTGAGGCATTTTCTCGTAAAAAATACATTCATTAGATTATTACTCAACTTTTTTTTTAAGTAACTTCTACTTAACTTGCCCCAAAGAAGTAGTAATCACATAACATATAACACGTTGGAATAATAAGATAAATAACTTTTATTCATAACTCCTTTGAAAACATCATATCAATAAAGATCACCGCTATTTACATTATTTTCCTAACTACTAAAGTTTCGTGACATCATCATCATATCCCATAGGTTACATAACACTTGGGATTTACAAATTATTTATCATAACATAATTCAAGTACACTCCCTACGATGTCCTATTAAGATACTGCAAAGCCTTACGACGCTCTTCTTCCATAACTCGGAACATGGTTCGATGATCTAGTATGAACGAGGGTAAAGATTCTCGAATCAATCGATAACCCATGACCCGGCCTTGAGCTCGATTGATCGCGATGTTGAACACGTTATCCATTTCTTCCATCTTCCTTCTCTTGCTTGCGTTGTGCGCCTCCTTTTGATATTTTGGCTTGTTGATAAACTTCACTTCACGCGTCTTCGCTCTTGCCCTTTTTGCGATTCTTCTCTCAACTTGCTCTTCAACTCGCCACCTCTCCGCTTCTCATTTGGTCGTTTCTTCTTCAAAGCAGAACCAGCTTCTTTCAACATTGTTCAATCGTTTTTCTTGATCCTGGATCTCGCCGTCCTTCTCGTGCCATCGAGGTCTGTTGTTCAACTACTATCTCTTGTAACTCCTCGACAAGATCTTGAAGTTCCACATCATGGCATGCACCTCATCGATATACGGCCAACTTTCGAAGTTAAGTGGAATCCTTTCCTCCTCGCCCTCTTCATCCGTCTCAAGGCACTCCACGGATCTTCCTCATCTGCTTTCTACATCATCATCATCATCTTCAACCACCATGAGCAATGGGGTCGACTCGTGGAAGTAGTTGTTCCCAAACCACTTGAATGTCACGAGATTCCTCCTCTCTAGGCATCTCAAGTCCTTCCTCCCTAGCCCGACCGATCCTCCTATATTAGTCATCCTGTCAACCAAAGTTTAAGTTTTAATTACTAATCATTACTACTCGACTCTCACGAGCACATAAGTTGTAAACACATAATCACATAAGTGTTTTATTACTTCCTCCTTAAAACTCGATAAAAGTTTATCATCACTATCTTCTCGAAGGTTACTTCCTAAGGCTTTTCCCCCACCTAAGGTTCATAACCTAAGGCTTTGATACCAACTTGTGACACCCCCAAATCCTGGTACTTCATTTCCTCAAGATTTGGTGTTCACTTAACCAAAACATTCATTTCTAACTACCCAATCATAATAGAATTGAATAATAAAAGAAAACCTTCCCCATTAAAGGGTTACATAATAGAAAATCTCCCAGGTTATCTAACCTTTAATCATCATTCAAATGTGAAAAACATTACATAACTTCTTTAAAATAAAGTCCAAGATCAACATAATAAAAGTCTACAATCTTAATCAAAGTAAAAATTACAAGTCTTCATCACTTGTACATTTTTCCTTTCTTTTCTAGTCGAAGGTTCACCTACCTTCTCTTCTTTAGTCGCAATGAGTTTATAATATGCAAGAGTGAGCAAAACAATTGCTCACCGGATATAATATGGAATCAACAGAGTATAACAATAATAATCGCTTAAATAGGCTCATCAAAAGTGAATAGTACTCTATCAATAATAATCAAATTGAAATCCCAAAATATGGAAAATATACATCATCGAGGGTCGTAAGACCATGAACTACGCCCACAAATAAAGTAATCTTTCAACTCCAACTTTAACAAATATAAGACTATAAGGACCTCGTATTTAGGGGATCACCTTTCTTCGCATAAATGTATTGTGCACAAACATTTTAACGCTATGTAAAGTTAACCCCTAATCATAATAATAGGGTTGTTCATCTCAAAGATTTAGAGTACAAGTCCGCACTAAAGGAAGTTTGGTTTGATAAGCTTTCAAGGTAATTTGAATTCAACGAACATCAACTAAGGAGTAGTTGAATAAAACCAATAACACTATACTATAGAATAATCGTGATTGAATCAATCATAGTAAACTAAAGTCATGCTTTAGGAATAATCTAATAAAGATACAATTTGAATAACTATAGCATACCTTGCTTGAACAATACTAAGCCAAGGTTAATTAGAATTGAATACTAAGCATGCATAGCAATTTGAACGATAGAAATGTTCGACATTAGTATATATATAGTTGTGCATGCTAAACAACAAGTTAAATACAAGAATAACTTGCTCCGTAATAACTTACATCATTATATTGTAATCGAATTGAAAAATAGTAATTGAATTAACAAGATAATAGATTAGAAAACTTGCCTTGTTTCAGAGATTAAACCAAAAAATTCAATCACAATATCCTATATACATATGTCATCATGACATAGTTAGTCATTATTTACAAATTAACTAATACATTCATCATGTAGGTTTGATTATTTAATCACATAATCAAGTTATAACACAAGTTAATCTTTAATAACATAATTATTCATAGTATAAAAATACTAAAATCAATATTTTACAAATCCTACTATCATCACATAATACTTTTCTTAAAATTTTGTGTACAAAAAGTACACCGTCGTAACCATTCGCTAACTCAGCCCACATACCACACATTATATTTATATATGGGTCGTCATGGCGGCATGGAGATGGCGTCATGCAGTACATAAATAACTATATGGCTATATGCACAAGGGCGATGATGGAGTCATATACCACTAACGATCATTGGTCAAGCAAGAAGCCACGAAAATCAGCTAGTTTCGATCGATACCTTCAAGAATAAGACAAGACAAGAAAAGCCAATTTTGGCCTATAAGCTCGCTTTCTAATGTACTAATTCACATGCAATTCATACAAAACTTCATGTAAACATAATTCAAGAACTCCTAACATGTTTCTACCCATACAACAACATAAACAACAAATTTAAAACATCCAATTTCACTGCTTTTTGATAAAAACTCACTTTTTGATATTTCTATGAAAATCAACATCAGAATTTTTGTTTTTCAACCAAAACAATTAATTCAAAGTATCTTTATCAATAATTATACATACTCTATCAAATTAGATGGTCAATTTATCAACTAAACAACTAATTAACTCTCAATTTCTACTTTAAGCTAAACAATATATATATTCACAAAAACTCTCTCAGAAAAATAGTTTTTCTTCACAACCATATACATAATATAAATTCATGGACTATTCTCAATTATAGCTTAAGAAAATAGTTTAACAACACTAGATTATCATATAAAACCACATACATAACAAAATTCCACTTCTACAAAGCTTTCATGGAGAAAATTGGGAGAGAGAATATAACTATAACTTTGAAAAGAACAATAATAATAGAGTTTAGATGGTACTTGTTGTTTGAAGAAGATGATGGCCAACCCTTTTGATTCTCAATCTTCTTCTTCTCTCTCAATTCTCTCACTTTTCTTCTTCTCTTCTTCTTCTTCTTCTTCTCCGAAGTTTTTTTTTTCTCCCTAACTCTAACTACGCACTAGATATCTAACGATATAAAGATATAATATATATTAATTATATAATATAAATATAAAACATATAACCTATATCGCTTATAATTTTTTGAAATCAAAAGTCATAAGGCTTGTTTGGTTAACTAACTAAAAATAACCCATTAATCCTTATGCCTTGTTTGGTAAAACACAATTAGATAAAAGACTTAATAGGCATTAGGCCTTGTTTTGCAAAAACCAATTAAACTCCTTTAATTTATTTTAGTAACTCCTTTATAGTAAAGTTATTTGTCACACTTTAATTTAATTAAATTAATTCTAAAAAACAATTTATTAAATCCCTTTAACACATAAATCAATAACACAAAATTATAATTTTCTTTATAATCATAACTTTCTTTAACCCACTAACACATCCTTTTAATTTACAAATTCAAATTAAAATATAATAATTTATTTAATCAAAACTTTCTAACTTAATAATTAAATTAAATTAGCAAAATAATTAATTAATTTCCTTAATTATTTATTTAACAAATAATTAACCAAATTGAATCAAATTTGAACAATTATTTATTTACAATAAACACATCCATTAAATACTTAAATAATTTAATAAATATTTAATATAACAATTAAAAATTCTGGAGTGTTACATCATTCCCTCCTTACAAGGATTATGTCCTCAGAATCACAATTCAAACAATTCATTCATCACAGGGATGATTCGATGATGTGGTTTATTTATTAAGTTGAGCCTCAGCGATAAAGTGGATGAAAAAACTTTTTAAATCATAGATGTTATCTTTGTTAAAGGCTAAGGATAATTTATTCTGTATTATCTTAATCATAATATTTCTTATCGGGCTAGTTGAGCTCACCCTTTTCTTTCATTGTTCTCTTAAGGAAATGAGAATATAGTTGGAACGAGTCGGGGAATGGAGTGATGGTTCAGGATAACTGGCTTTCGTAGTCCTCATTATTCTGTGAAATATTGTGATAATAATTTTAATGAGAATTTCATTGAGTGTGGATATTATCTAGAAGACAATATTCGTTTAAAAACTCAGCTATGTTTTGTCATATTTTTACACGACAGTTGTATTAAAGAACATTGTATTTGATTTATGTACCATGTATTTGGCGACTCAGAATGGGTGATGCATACCTATTTTGGGGGCGTCACAGTTGGTATCAAAGCTTAGGGATATGATCCCTGGTTGAGATGTGAGATAAGAACTAGGAGGGGAGAGACGGGGAATTCCTTCGCTAGTATGACCTGCCTAAGTTTATTTGGTATTTATTTGGTCGGTCAGAGTATAGGGATAATATGTGACATGTCACTTAACCCTTGTTTTGTGGCAGTATTTGGAAATGGCATTCGAAAATGTTGAGATAAACAATGAAGCACATGAGACCGTTGAGTCACCAACGATCAATACCCAGGATAATGTGCAACATGAAGACAATAATCCTCAGGTAAACAATAACACCGATCAAATGATGAATGATGGGATGTTCAAAGGCTTTATGCAATTCATGCAACGTCAGGCGAGAGCGGCTCCTATTCAAAATGCAAGTGGAATCATTGGCAATTCTCGGTTGGTCACCGCTAAGCAGTTCAAGGAGCTGGGACCACCGGAGTTTATTGGAGAGCTAAAACCACTTATGGTAGAGACATGGATAAAGCAGATCTCCAAGATATTTGATGTATTGGGATGCTCCGGGGAGCAAAAGGTTCTCTTTGCCACCTTCATGTTGAGAGGTGATCAGGCGGATTACTGGTGGGAATCAGTAAAACGTAATCAGCCTACCACTAAAGATGTCTTGGGAGAAGTTCTAAGAACTGTTCAACGATAAGTACTTTCCCAAAAGTATTCGTTACATGAAGGAGGTGGGGTTTATCAAGTTGGAGCAAAACAATATGATCGTGTCGCAGTACGAGGCTAAGTTTGCCGAGTTGTCCCGGTTCGCATTCCATTTGGTTGATAATGATGCGAATGTTTCTGCGAGGTTTGAGACCCGAAATACGTCAATACCTCATTTCTCACAAACTTTGTTTATATTCAGATGTTGTCAATAGGGCTCAGTTATTGGAGCGATAGACCGCACAGACAGGTTACTCCAACAGAATAATAAAGAATGGAATAACAGAAGAATTTCACCATGTATATGGTATTCGCATAGACAGGTTATTCCAACATAATAATAAAGAATGGAATAACAACCCTTTCGAGCATTGAAAGAAAATAACTCTCTTCATGAATACGAAAGAATAATACCCCTTACGAGTATTGAAAAAAAATAATTCTCTTCATGAATATGAAAGAAATAATACCCCTTACGTATACAAACAAATAATATCCCTTACCTTAGAAAAAAGCCAATCTTTGGAGTAGTGAAGTAGCAGAATACTTTTCTTCTTTCTCTCTATAGTTTCTCTCTCTAGAGTTTCAGTGAATTCGTAAGAAATAATGAAGGAATGAGCTTCATTTATAGGAGAATGGACCTGAATAGTAACTAATTCATGAACGGTCCAGATTGATTTACTTTTAAACGGACGGTCCCATATTGATTAACTATTAAAACTTAAAGCAACAGTCCATACTGATTTACTATTAAAACTTTAAACTTGCGATCCATATTGATTTACTATTATAACTTTCCACCAGCGGTCCATATTGATTTACTATTATATCTTCAACCAACGATCCATATTGATTTACTATTATTACTTCAACCAACGGTTTGAAAAATTATCACATCTCCTCATGGAATAATATTGTACCCAAAAATGATTTGGACCGAAAAGAAATATATTTTTCGGGTGAATAGTACCCCGTGAATAATACTTTGACACGAAAAGTTTCCCAATACCCGATTGGTTAATATAACCTCCAGACATCAATTATTATCGAAATAAATGTCGATTTCCACTAACACTAATAATCTCAACACAATGGAACTATAAATTTCATCTTTAATCAACACGAACTTATTCATCATTAATATTATAACGCACAATATTTAACAATTAGGTCGTTCCCAGGAAAGAGGGGGCTTTCCGATAAGAATTTCTCCATATTGGCGCGCAATTAGGTGACCAAACCTCTCCTAGATAGAACTTCTAAACATTGTCAATTTTGCAAATAATGATATGAATAACTTTGTCGTCTCAATTATTGATTTAATAATAATAAATATTGTGTAGATGATATTGTGACAATAATTGAATCAATAATATGAGAGATATGATGCAGCAATTACTGTAGTAATAATTGAGTATAACTGAGTGACTTCTTACGTAAGCATTAATAATCAATACAAGTGTACTACTTATGCAACCCACGAGTATTATCTTGTACTTTTACTAAGGTAGTTCAACAGTTTTAACGATAACACCTCCTACCAGTTATTTTTATAAAAATATTTTTTTTCGTTTTCTCAATCCGACAATAATTTTGTTGTGGGGTCCACCAATAATTGTGCCGTCATACGGATATTCCCCGATAAAAAAAATATTCCCCGACCAAACGAATATTTTATAACAACTTGCATACTTTGCAAAATTTATAAATATTACTCACAACTATAACATTATATCAAATCCACACCATAATATTTAAAAAAATATTTCGAGAAATTTAAATCCTTATTCATAAAATTTGGGGTCTCACATTCTCTCCTCCTTATAAAATTTCGCCCTCAAAATTTACGTACGTACCTTGTATGCCGAAGAGATGAGGATACCTTGATTTCATTTCATATTCTAACTCTTGAGGTATAACCTTTGAGTGTTGAATACGATCTTTCTTATCCAAGATTTTAACACGTAGCTCCTCATACGTTAAATATTCTGCTATCCCATCTAGTTCTAATTTAATAACGTGGTTTGGGTCATCCACATATTTATGTAACATCGATACGTGAAAAAACGTTATGAACACGTGATATACTTGGCGGTAAACGAGTATATAGGCCACAATTCCTACTCGATTGAGGATTTCAAATAGACCAATAAAATCAAGGGTTGAGATTTCCTCTCTTCATCGAGTCTTGCTTCTAGAACAACGCCCTCTTGAACCTTCTTCTTCACATTCATTAGCTTCGGCTGTGTAGCTTGAGCGGCCTTTAACTTTATCGATTAAAGTCGATTCTACTCGTATATTGGATATCACAACGTGGGTCCCTAGAGTCTTTAACTCTATCTTCATCAATTGTAAGTTATAAAAAATGGGTCTTTGTGTTAACAACATCGCACTCGTAAACGCATATGATCTTCTACTCAACGCGTCAGCTACCACGTTCGTTCTTCCACGATGATATTGAATGGTACGATCGTAATATTCAATAGCTCAAGTCAACGTCTTTGTCACATGTTACGTTTGTTTTAGGTGAAGAAAATATTTGAGGGTTTTAGAAATGGGTTTTGTACTGGGGTCAATACAAAATTCGATTTCACGCTCTAGGGGTAAGCTAAGAAGTCTTCAAGAATACGTCAGGAAATTTATTAACAATAGAAATATCATTCAAAGCTGTAACCATCATCCAAGACTTGGATAGTACGTCAATTTGATACCTATCAACTTGTCATCGTCATTCACAATGTCGCCTACAGAAAGTCTGGCTTCGGTGCATTCCACACAAGGAAGTCACCAGTGAAAGGCTCAGGGCTCTTTACTTATGGCTTAATATAACAGTGATTGACTTTAGTGGTTTGGTTACTTGAATTCGCATAACAGGTTGGTTAGGGATTTGAAAGCTAACATCCTTACAAAAAGCTTGATGAGTAGTTAACCAATTAATTCCTAAAATCACATCAAAGGCGAGTATTTTTAAAGAGATAAAATCGACAGGTAACGTGAAAGTGTCGATTTGAATCAACAAGATTTATAAACAGTGGAGGTAACGAAGGTTTTTACCATCGAAGTTTCAACCAATAAGTGAAAGTCTAATCTCTCCAGAGTCAAATTTAAATGTTGAGCGCAAGCAAGAGAGATAAAAGAATAGGTAGAACCGGTATCGAATAAGGTATAGATTTTGCAAGAGCTTATGATTAACTTACCCGTAATAACCTCGTTTGGATTCCTTGATAAACGCTCTCACTTAAACTACCGGTTTTGACTTGTCTAAGACATTCTTTGGCATCACTATCCCAGCTAGACTTGACTTCACTACAAGACAAAATCTAGCTAGGTGACCTTCTCTTCCGTAATTGAAACACGCTTTGGATTGCTGCATAAAGTTTGGACAGATGTGTCCCTCATGTCCGCATTTGAAACATACGACCGGTGGTTGTTTTTCTTCCTTTGAACCGGGTGCTGGTGTTGTTGTCTTTCCATCATTATTGAACCTTCTCTTCTTGAAATTTCCACTTCTATTATCTTGGCCATGATTACCACCGAAGTGGTTACCATTCTTGGTATGATAATTTCCCCCCACGATGGTTATCATTGTTCTGATGGCCGTTTCCACCTGTATGATTATTATCGTGTTGTTGGTCGTTACCTTTTGGTTGATCTAACTCAACGGTATCATGTGCTCCATTGTTTACCTCAACATTCTCGGATGTCATTTTCAAACACTGTCATAAAACAAGGGTTAATTAACATGTCACATATTATCCCTATAATCTGACCGACCAATTAAATACAAATAAAATTAGGTAGGCCATACTAGCGAAGGAATTCCACGTCTCTTCCCTCCTAGTTCTTATCTCACATCTCAGTCAGGGATCATATCCCTAAGCTTTGATACCAACTGTCACGCCCCCTAAATAGGTATACATCACCCATCTTGGGTCGCCAGATACAAGGTACTTAATACAAATAAAAACTAATTATACAACAGTCGTGTAAAATACGACAAAACATAGGATGTGAGTTTTAATACAAATATTGTCATCTAGACAATATCCACACTCAATGGAGTCCTTATTACATTTATTATCACGCTATTTCACAGAATAGTGAGGCCTACTAATGCACCATCTAGGACCATCACTCTGTTCCCCGACTAGTCCCAGCTACGTTCTCATTTCCTGAAGAGAACAATGAAAGCAAAAGGGTGAGCTCAACTAGCCCAGTAAGAAATGTTATGACTAAGATAATGCAGAATAAGTTATCAATAGCCTTCAACAGTATAACAACTGATAGAATATAATAAACAACAAGTTTTAGATCAAAAACTGCAGCGGAATAAGCAATCCATTAGAAGAGTCAAGTAAAGTATAAAATCTACTATCTTCTATGATTTAAAAGAAATTTCATCAACTTTATCGCTGAGACTCAGCTTAATAAATAAAATTGAATCATCCCTGCAACACGGCCAAGGATATTCATGTAATTATCAATGGTCATGACTATACCGAATAATCCTTGGTCATAATCATACCAACAACTGTCCACCAATGAATTACAGGCCAACGAGGACTTTTACCACATCATTCATCACATTACGGTCATGATTATACCGAATAATCCCTGATCATAATCATACCAAGTCCATCTATGCACGTAAGCTAAAGATGACTTTCAACACAATATAAGCATGAAGATGATGACAATTCAATAAAACAAGTTCAAGAATAAATTTTAAAGATTTATAAGTTAATTTATCCTGAACTCAATAACGTCCAAATTGTCAACATGATACTGCTTTGTGGAGTAAAATTCAAGAATGCTCAGAAGAATATTTCCATGAAAAGATACTGGATGAAGCGTAAATATCAAGGATATTCCACTAATTTCATGGAGTATAGAAGCCAAAATTTTAACCAACTGAGTATAATAGAAGATATGAAACCGCAAATGGTCTTTTGCCGCCATACGGTAATTCACATAGACAGATTATTCCAATAGAATAATAAAAAATGGAACCAGGTCATGCGTAATCTGCACAGACATGATATTCCAACAGAAAATTAAAGAATAGAACCAGGTCTTGCGTAATACGTACCAACAGAATATTCCAACAGAATAATAAAGAATGGAATAACAACAGAATTCACCAGGCATGCGATAGACTTTATGCATGTGTTATTCTAACAAAATAATAAAGAATAGAATAATGTAAGAATTTCACCATGTATGTGGTACTTCACATAGACAGGTTATTCCAACATAATAATAAAGAATGGAATAACAACCCTTTCGAGTATTGAAAGAAAATAACTCTCATCATGAATACAAAAGAATAATACCCCTTACGAGTATTGAAAGAAAATAATTCTCTTCATGAATATGAAAGAAATAATACCCCTTACGTGTACAACAAATAATATCCCTTACCTTAGAAAAACTGAATACTAGAGTAAAGTAGCTGAATACTTTTCTTCTTTCTCTCTATAGTTTCTCTCTCTAGAGTTTCAGTGAAGAAATAATGAAGGAATGAGCTTCTATTTATAGGAGAATGGACTGAATAGTAACTAATTCATGAACGGTCCATATTGATTTACTTTTAAACGGACGGTCCATATTGATTAACTATTAAAACTTAAAGCAACGGTCCATACTGATTTACTATTAAAACTTTAAACCTACGATCCATATTGATTTACTATTATAACTTTCCACTAGCGGTCCATATTGATTTATTATTATATCTTCAACCAACGATCCATATTGATTTACTATTATAACTTCAACCAACGGTCTGAAAAATTATCACATCTCCTCATGGAATAATATTGTACCCAAAAATGATTTGGACCGAAAAGAAATATATTTTTCGAGTGAATAGTACCCCGTGAATAATACTCAGACACGAAAAGTGTCCAAATACCCGATTGGTCAATATAACCTCCAGACATCAATTATTATCGAAATAAATGTCGATTTCCACTAACACTAATAATCTCAACACAATGGAACTATCAATTTCATCTTTAATCAACACGAACTTATTCATCATTAATATTATAACGCACAATATTTAACAATTAGGTCGTTCCCAGGAAAGAGGAGGCTTTCCAATAAGAATTTCTCCTTATTGGCGCGCAATTAGGTGACCAAATCTCTCCTTGATAGAACTTCTAAACATTGTCAATTTTGCAAATAATGATATGAATAACTTTGTCGTCTCAATTATTGATTTAATAATAATAAATATTATGTAGATGATATTGTGACAATAATTGAATCAATAATATGAGAGATATGATGCAGCAATTACTGTGGTAATAATTGAGTATAACTGAGTGACTTCTTACGTAAGCATTAATAATCAATACAGTGTGCTACTATGCAACCACGAGTATTACTGTACTTTTACTACCGGGTAGTTCAACAATTTTAACGATAACACCTCCGCCGTTATTTTTATAAAAATATTTTTTTTCGTTTTCTCAATCCGACAATAATTTTGTTGTGGGGTCCACCAATAATTGTGCCGTCATACGGATATTCCCCGATAAAAAAAATATTCCCCGACCAAACGAATATTTTATAACAACTTGCATACTTTGCAAAATTTATAAATATTACTCACAACTATAACATTATATCAAATCCACACCATAATATTTAAAAAAATATTTCGAGAAATTTAAATCCTTATTCATAAAATTTGGGGTCTCACATTCTCTCCTCCTTATAAAATTTCGCCCTCAAAATTTACGTACGTACCTTGTATGCCGAAGAGATGAGGATACCTTGATTTCATTTCATATTCTAACTCTTGAGGTATAACCTTTGAGTGTTGAATACGATCTTTCTTATCCAAGATTTTAACACGTAGCTCCTCATACGTTAAATATTCTGCTATCCCATCTAGTTCTAATTTAATAACGTGGTTTGGGTCATCCACATATTTATGTAACATCGATACGTGAAAAAACGTTATGAACACGTGATATACTTGGCGGTAAACGAGTATATAGGCCACAATTCCTACTCGATTGAGGATTTCAAATAGACCAATAAAATCAAGGGTTGAGATTTCCTCTCTTCATCGAGTCTTGCTTCTAGAACAACGCCCTCTTGAACCTTCTTCTTCACATTCATTAGCTTCATACCGTAGCTTGAGCTACCTTTAACTTTATCGATTAAAGTCGATTCTACTCGTATATTGGATATCACAACGTGGGTCCCTAGAGTCTTTAACTCTATCTTCATCAATTGTAAGTTATAAAAAATGGGTCTTTGTGTTAACAACATCGCACTCGTAAACGCATATGATCTTCTACTCAACGCGTCAGCTACCACGTTCGTTCTTCCACGATGATATTGAATGGTACGATCGTAATATTCAATAGCTCAAGTCAACGTCTTTGTCACATGTTACGTTTGTTTTAGGTGAAGAAAATATTTGAGGGTTTTAGAAATGGGTTTTGTACTGGGGTCAATACAAAATTCGATTTCACGCTCTAGGGGTAAGCTAAGAAGTCTTCAAGAATACGTCAGGAAATTTATTAACAATAGAAATATCATTCAAAGCTGTGACCATCATCCAAGACTTGGATAGTATGTCACATTGATACCTATCAACTTGTCATCGTCATTCACGATGTCGCCTACAGAAAGTCAGGCTTCGGTGCATTCCACACAAGGAAGTCACCAGCGAAAGGCTCAGGGCTCTTTACTTATGGCTTAATATAACAGTAATTGACTTTAGTGGTTTGGTTGCTTGAATTCGCATAATAGGTTGGTTAGGAATTTGAAAGCTAACAATCTTACAAAAAGCTTGATGAGTAGTTAACCAATTAATTCCTAAAATCACATCAAAGGCGAGTATTTTTAAAGAGATAAAATTGACAGGTAACGTGAAAGTGGCGATTTGAATCAACAAGATTTATAAACAGTGGAGGTAACGAAGGTTTCTCCCATCGAAGTTTCAACCAATAAGTCAAAGTCTAATCTCTCCAGAGTCAAATTTAAATGTTGAGCGCAAGCAAGAGAGATAAAAGAATAGGTAGAACCCGTATCGAATAAGGTATAGATTTTGCAAGAGCTTATGATTAACTTACCCGTAATAACCTCGTTTGGATTCCATGATAAATGCTCTCACTTAAACTACCGGTTTTGACTTGTCTAAGACATCCTTTGGCATCACTATCCCAGCTGGACTTTACTTCACTACAAGACAAAATTGAGCTAGGTGACCTTCTCTTCCGCAATTGAAACACGCTTTGGATTGCTGCGTACAGTTTGGACAGATGCATCCCTCATGTCCGCATTTGAAACATACGACCGGTGGTCGTTCTTCTTCCTTTGAACCGGGTGCTGGTGTTGTTGTCTTTCCATCATGATTGAACCTTCTCTTCTTGAAATTTCCACTTCTATTATCTTGGCCATGATTACCACCGAAGTGGTTACCATTCTTGGCATGATAATTTCCCCCCGCGATGGTTATCATTGTTCCGATGGTCGTTGCCACCGGTATGATTATTATCGTGTTGTTGGTCGTTACCTTTTGGTTGAGCTAACTCAACGGTATCATATGCTCCATTGCTTACCTCAACATTCTCCGATGTCATTTTCAAACACTGTCATAAAACAAGGGTTAATTGATATGTCACATATTATCCCTATAATCTGACCGACTAATTAAATACAAAATAAAATTAGGTAGGTCAAACTAGCGAAGGAATTCCACGTCTCTTCCCTCCTAGTTCTTGTCTCACATCTCAGCCAGGGTTCATATCCCTAAGCTTTGATACCAACTATGACGCCCCCAAAATATGTATACATCACCCATCTTGGGTCGCCAGATACAAGGTACTGAATACAAATACAAACTAATTATACAACAGTCGTGTAAAATACGACAAAACATAGGATGTGAGTTTTAATACAAATATTGTCATCTAGACAATATCCACACTCAATAGAGTCCTCATTACATTTATTATCACGCTATTTCACAGAATAGTGAGGCCTACTAATGCACCATCTAGGACCATCACTCTATTCCCCGACTAGTCCCAGCTACGTTCTCATTTCCTGAAGAGAACAATGAAAGCAAAAGGGTGAGCTCAACTAGCCCAGTAAGAAATATTATGACTAAGATAATGCAAAATAAGTTATCAATAGCCTTCAACAGCATAACAACTGATAGAATAAATAAACAACAAGTTTTAGATCAAAAACTGCATCAGAATAAGCAATCCATTAGAAGAGTCAAGTAAAGTATAAAATCTACTATCTTCTATGATTTAAAAGAATTTTCATCAACTTTATCGCTGAGACTCAGCTTAATAAATATAATTGAATCATCCCTGCAACACGGCCAAGGATATTCATGTAATCATCAATGGTCATGTCTATACCGAATAATCCCTAGTCATAATCATATCAACAACTTTCCACCAATGAATTACAGGCCAACGAGGACTTTTACCACATCATTTGTCATATTACGGTCATGATTATACCGAATAATCCCTGGTCATAATCATACCAAGTCCATCTATGCACGTAAGCTAAAGATGACTTTCAACATAATATAAGCATGAGGATGATGACAATTCAATAAAACAAGTTCAAGAATAAATTTTAAAGATTTATAAGTTAATTTATCCTGAACTCAATAACGTCCAAATTGTCAACATAATACTGCTTTGTGGAGTAAAATTCAAGAATGCTCAGAAGAATATTTCCATGAAAAGATACTGGATGAAGCGTAAATATCAAGGATATTCCACTAATTTCATGGAGTATGGAAGCCAAAACTTTAACCAACTAAGTATAATAGAACATATGAAACCGTAAATGGTCTTTTGCCGCCATACGGTAATCCACATAGACAGATTATTCCAACAGAATAATAAAAAATGGAACCAGGTCATGCATAATCCGCACAGACATGATATTCCAACAGAAAATTAAAGAATGGAACCAGGTCATGCGTAATACGTACCAACAGAATATTCCAACAGAATAATAAAGAATGGAATAACAACAGAATTCACCGGGCATGCGATAGATCATACATGATGAAGTTATTCTAATGTATAATAAAGAATGGAATAACAGAAGAATTTCACCATGTATGTGGTACTTCACATAGACAGGTTATTTAGACATAATAATAAAGAACGGAATAACAACCCTTTCGAGTATTAAAAGAAAATAACTCTCTTCATGAATATGAAAGAATAATACCCCTTACGAGTATTGAAAGAAAATAATTCTCTTCATGAATATGAAAGAAATAATACCCCTTACGTGTACAACAAATAATATCCCTTACCTTAGAAAAACTGAATACTGGAGTAGTGAAGTAGCAGAATACTTTTCTTCTTTCTCTATATAGTTTCTCTATCTAGAGTTTCAGTGAATTCGTAAGAAATAATGAAGGAATGAGCTTCTATTTATAGGAGAATGGACTGAATAGTAACTAATTCATGAACGGTCCAGATTGATTTACTTTTAAACGGACGGTCCATATTGATTAACTATTAAAACTTAAAGCAACGGTCCATACTGATTTACTATTAAAACTTTAAACCTGCGATCCATATTGATTTACTATTATAACTTTCCACCAGTGGTCCATATTGATTTATTATTATATCTTCAACCAACAATCCATATTGATTTACTATTATAAATTCAACCAACGGTCTGACAAATTATCACATCTCCTCATGGAATAATATTGTACCCAAAAATGATTTGGACCGAAAAGAAATATATTTTTCGAGTGAATAGTACCCCATGAATAGTATTTTGAGAATAGTACCCTGTGAATAATACTCTGACACGAAAAGTGTCCAAATACCCGATTGGTCAACATAACCTCCAAACATCAATTATTATCGAAATAAATGTCGATTTCCACTAACACTAATAATCTCAACACAATGGAACTATCAATTTCATCTTTAATTAACACGAACTTATTCATCATTAATATTATAACGCATAAATATTTAACAATCGTGTCGCTCCTCGTGAAAGAGGGGCTTTCAGATAAGGATTTCTCCTTATTGGCGCGCAATTAGGTGACCAAACCTCTCCTTGACAGAACTTCTAAACATTGTCAATATTGCAAATAATGATATGAATAACTTTGTCATCTCAATTATTGATTTAATAATAATAAATATTATGTAGATGATATTGTGACAATAATTGAATCATTAATATGAGAGATATGATGCAACAATTACTGTAGCAATAATTGAGTATAACTAAGTGACTTCTTACGTAAGCATCAATAATCAATACAGTGTGCTACTATGCAACCACGCGTATTACTGTACTTTTACTACCGAGTAGTTCAACAGTTTTAACGATAACACCTCCGCCGTTATTTTTATAAAAATATTTTTGTCGTTTTCTCAATCCGACAATAATTTCGTTAGGGGTCCACTGATGATTGTCTTGGTCATTGCGGATATTTCCGAAACAAAAAAATATTCCCCAACCAAACGAATATTTTATAACAACTTGTATACTTTGCAAAATTTATAAATATTACCCACAACTATAACATTATATCAAATCCACACCATAATATTTAAAAAAATATTTTGAGAAATTTAAATCCTTATTCATAAAATTTGGGATCTCACAATCTTCCCTCCTTATGAAGTTTCGCCCTCAAAATTTACGTACGTACCTTGTATGCCGAAGAGATGAGGATACCTTGACTTCATTTCAGATTCTAACTCTTGAGGTATAACCTTTGAGTGTTGTATACGATCCTTTTTATCCAAGATTTTAACACGTAGCTCCTCATACGTTAAATATTCTGCTATCTCATCTAGTTCTAATTTAATAACGTGGTTTGGGTCATCCACATATTTATGTAACATCGATACGTGAAAAAACGTTATGAACAAGCGATATACTTGGCGGTAAACGAGTATATAGGCCACAGTTCCTACTCGATCGAGGATTTCAAATAGACCAATAAAATCAAGGGTTGAGATTTCCTCTCTTCATCGAGTCTTGCTTCTAGAATAACGCCCTCTTGAACCTTCTTCTTCACATTCATCAGCTTCGGGTGTGTAGCTTGAGCGGCCTTTAACTTTATCGATTAAAGTCGATTTACTCGTATATTTGATATCACAATGTGGGTCCCTAGAGTCTTTAACTCTATCTTCATCATTTGTAAGTTATAAAAAATGGGTCTTTGTGTTAACAACATCGCACTCGTAAACGCATACGATCTTCTACTCAACGCGTCAGCTACCACGTTCGTTCTTCCACGATGATATTGAATGGTACGATCGTAATCTTCAATAGCTCAAGTCAACGTCTTTGGCACATGTTACGTTTGTTTTAGGTGAAAAAAATATTTAAGGGTTTTAGAAATGGGTTTTGTACTGGGGTCAATACAAAATTCGATTTCACGCTCTAGGGGTAAGCTAAGAAGTCTTCAAGAATACGTCAGGAAATTTATTAACAATAAAAATATCATTCAAAGCTGTGACCATCATCCAAGACTTGGATAGTACATCACATTGATACCTATCAACTTGTCATCGTCATTCACGATGTCGCCTAGAGAAAGTCAGGCTTCGGTGCATTCCACACAAGGAAGTCACCAGCGAAAGGCTCAGGGCTCTTTACTTATGTCTTAATATAACAGTGATTGACTTTAGTGGTTTGGTTGTTTGAATTCGCATAACAGGTAGGTTAGGAATTTGAAAGCTAACAACCTTACAAAAAGCTTGATGAGTAGTTAACCAATTAATTCCTAAAATCACATCAAAGGCGAGTATTTTTAAAGAGATAAAATCGACAGGTAACGTGAAAGTGTCGATTTGAATCAAAAAGATTTATAAATAGTGGAGGTAACGAAGGTTTCTACCATCGAAGTTTCAACCAATAAGTCAAAGTCTAATCTCTCCAGAGTCAAATTTAAATGTTGAGCGCAAGCAAGAGAGATAAAAGAATAGGTAGAACCCGTATCGAATAAGGTATAGATTTTGCAAGAGCTTATGATTAACTTTCCCGTAATAACCTCGTTTGGATTCCTTTATAAACGCTCTCACTTAAACTACCGGTTTTGACTTGCCTAAGACATCCTTTGGCATCACTATCCCAGCTGGACTTGACTTCACTACAAGACAAAATTGAGCTAGGTGACCTTCTCTTCCGTAATTGAAACGCGCTTTGGATTGCTGCATACAGTTAGGACAGATGTCTCCCTCCTGTCCGCATTTGAAATATACGACCGGTGGTCGTTCTTCTTCCTTTGAACCGAGTGCTGGTGTTGTTGTGTTTCCATCATTATTGAACCTTCTCTTCTTGAAATTTCCACTTCTATTATCTTGGCCATGATTACCACCGAAGTGGTTACCATTCTTGGCATGAAAATTTCCCCCCACGATGGTTATCATTGTTCCGATGGTCGTTGCCACCGGTATGATTATTATCGTGTTGTTGGTCATTACCTTTTGGTTGAGCTAACTCAACGTTATCATGTGCTCCATTTCTTACCTCAACATTCTCCGATGTCATTTTCAAACACTGTCATAAAACAAGGGTTAATTGACATGTCACATATTATCTCTATAATCTGACCGACCAATTCAATACAAAAATAAAATTAGGTAGGTCATACTAGCGAAGGAACTTCACGTCTCTTCCCTCCTAGTTCTTGTCTCACATCTCAGCCAGGGATCATATCCCTAAGCTTTGATACCAACTGTGACGCCCCCAAAATAGGTATACATCACCCATCTTGGGTCGCCAGATACAAGGTACTGAATACAAATACAAACTAATTATACAACAGTCGTATAAAATACGACAAAACATAGGATGTGAGTTTTAATACAAATATTGTCATCTAGACAATATCCACAAGTCCTCATTACATTTATTATCACGCTATTTCACAGAATAGTGAGGCCTACTAATGCACCATCTAGGACCATTACTCTGTTCCCCAACTAGTCCCAGCTACGTTCTCATTTCCTGAAGAAAACAATGAAAGCAAAAGGGTGAGCTCAACTAGCCCAGTAAGAAATATTATGACTAAGATAATGCAGATAATGCAGAATAAGTTATCAATAGCCTTCAACAGTATAACACCTGATAGAATATAATAAACAATAAGTTTTAGATCAAAAACTGCAGTGGAATAAGCAATCCATTAGAAGAGTCAAGTAAAGTATAAAATCTACTATCTTCTATGATTTAAAAGAATTTTCATCAACTTTATCGCTGAGACTCAGCTTAATAAATAAAATCGAATCATCCATGCACCACGGCCAAGGATATTCATGTAATCATAATCCCTAGTCATTATCATACCAACAACTGTTCACCAATGAATTACAGGCCAACGAGGACTTTTACCACAGCATTCGTCACATTCCGGTCATGATTATACCGAATAATCCCTGGTCATAATCATACCAAGTCCATCTATGCACGTAAGCCAAAGATGACTTTCAACATAATATAAGCATGAGGATGATGACAATTCAATAAAACAAGTTCAAGAATAAATTTTAAAGATTTAGAAGTTAATTTATCCTGAACTCAATAACGTCCAAATTGTTAACATGATACTGCTTTGTGGGGTAAAATTCAAGAATTCTCAGAAGAATATTTCCAGGAAAAGATACTCGATGAAGCGCAAATATCAAGGATATTCCACTAATTTCATGGAGTATAGAAGTCAAAACTTTAACCAACTGAGTATAATAGAACATAAAAAACTGCAAATGGATTTTTGCCACCATGTGGTAATCCACGTGATGATTATTCCAACGTAATAATAAAGAATGGAACCAGTCATCTCATGCAGAATCCGTCTGACGCATGGATATTCCAAATGAAATATTAAATAATGGAGCCAGTCATGCCTAATAAGCACCGATGGGGATATTCCAACGTAATAATAAAGAATGGAATAACAACAGATTCACTGGGCATGCGATATAGAGCCTTACATGCATGTGTTATTCCAATGTAATAATAAAGAATAGAATAATGTAAGAATTTCACCATGTATGCGGTGATTTGGCATGATAGATAGGTTATTCTAACATAATAATAAAGAATGTAATAACAACCCTTACGAGTATTGAAAGAAAATAACTCTCTTCATAAATACGAAAGAATAATACCCCTTACGAGTATTGAAAAAAAATAATTCTCTTCATGAATACGAAAGATATAATACCCCTTACGAGTACAACAAATAATATCCCTTACCTTAGAAAAACTGAATACTAGAGTAGTGAAGTAGCAAAATACTTTTCTTCTTTCCCTCTATAGTTTATCTCTCTAGAGTTTCAGTGAATTCGTAAGAAATAATGAAGGATTGAGCTTCTATTTATAGGAGAATGGACTGAATAGTAACTAATTCATGAACGGTCCAGATTGATTTACTTTTAAACGGACGGTCCATATTAATTAACTATTAAAACTTAAAGCAACGGTCCATACTGATTTACTATTAAAACTTTAAACCTGCGATCCATATTGATTTACTATTATAACTTTCCACCAGCGGTCCATATTGATTTACTATTATATCTTCAACCAATGATCCATATTGATTTACTATTATAACTTCAACCAACGGTCTGAAAAATTAATGTGACACCCCAAAATCTGGGTATCTTCCAACCCGACAGATGGTGCTACACGGTGCTACAGTTCACATAAACATTTAACTGAAATGCCTTAAAAGAACGGATATGTCTTATATATATATCAAAAGAATATTTATATTCCCCAGGTTCTTTACAACTAATACATTTGTCTTTATCATAATATTAGTATTATTCTCACAAAACCTATACTATTACATATGTAGTCTACGGGTTCGCCTTCGCCTTCCCTTTATCCTTGTCGGATCCATCGGTCCGTTCAGTCTTAGCTGCATTCATATGGTTCTAGCAAGAATGAGTCTAACTAGCTCAGCAAGTACAACAATTCTAGGAAAATAGCATGCTTGAAACATTGGAATCGTATATCTTCGATAACTGAATAATAGTTACGAAGTACTATCGATAATTCAAAATAGCACTTCTTTTCATTCAAAATGTTTTACAACAATAATATTCAGTAAAACATCAATTCCGGTTCAAAATTGTAAGCATTTCATAATTACTTTGAAAATGACATCCCGGCACGAAGTCCGTAAGTCCGGCATAGCTTACGAGCATGTCTAGGTGATCAGCCTATAGTACTCTATGTTGATCAACACTACATTCTTTAAACGTGTATACGTTTAAGTTATGGCAACCTCATATGCTTGTCGTTTGACGACAAAACAATTTAGCATACTCAGTCTACTTTTGAAAACCACAACAATATTAGTTTGGTAAATCCTTATCAACACTTGATAAAATAACATAGCATACGACTAGCCGAAAGAATTGGCTTTGACTTCCTCAAAAATTAAGTCATGCGAAGAATACATGAATCATAAAGACTTGTCCAGATCGAACTGGAACAAGGGTTAGAGTACTTGCCTTTAGCGTCTGCTACAGTTTATAACACGTGCACTTTAGGTCCTTAAGTCTCTACAGTAGATGATAACATAACATAGAACATTAGGTCATGAATGATCATACATGGTTTCTAAAGAATCTTACTCTTTTTCTCAATTTAATTACGTATTAGATTTGTTATTATTGGTTTCGGCTTTCCGTTAGGTCATTCTTACGTTTATAGGCTATTGACTTAACTTAACCCTAAGTGTTCATACTTAAGGCTTAATTATGTCTTTAACAATGTTTCATTAAGATCCTTATTTAATGGCTTATCAATTACTCTTCATGTTCAGCTTGTAAACATTCTCTATTGTCTAGGTCATGAAGTCAAGCGTTATGCAGACCGGCTTATTACACTTCACGTCGCCTCATGGCTGTCACCTATTGTTGCTCAGAATCGGACTCGGCATTGACTGTGGCATGAGTCCCTTTATTATCGGTCGTCTTCTTGGCCTAAACTTTTGGCTTGAGTCGCACATGCACAAACTCTGTGCCACATAAATGTTTGACAGATTTTTCAAATGTTGAGATTCCCGGACTCGTAACTTCTTCGTTATAAGTCCGAATTGGCTCGTTCAAGAGCCTACGATTCATAATTCACGTACTCTATGCGTTCGTGCAAGAATTTTATCTATTCGACTTCGTTTGCTAAAATTTCACCTATTAGTCCATTTTTAACGAAAACGATAAACGTTCGGGAACGTTCAACGCTCGTTTCTTCGTTCTTAGTCAAAATCCGGTCATGTTCGAGTCCGCAACTCTATAATGCCAAATATGACTTGTCTCCATCAAAAACCAACGTTTTCGAGTTCAAACACAAAATACGACTCCCATTCCGAGAATTTCACGAATTCGACGATTATCGTCCAATCGTGTTAATTCCGACAAAACTTCATTACTAGTAATTTGTTCATCATTCTAAATACATTCATTTTATTATCTAGACATCTTAACTTAAATGATACAACAACTTATATTCAAATTAAGTTATGGCTTACTTCATATAAGTTCCTAAGTTAATAATTCTTCAATACTTGATTTTCGTTTCATGATGACTTATTATTGGTTTAAGTCCTTTACTCAATGTTTTCACATCTTATCCAACCTACTAATTCATATGACAACCATATGATAAGTTCATCATAAGTTAATAACTTATTTAGGTTCAAGTTGTTTAAACATCTTATTCGGCTTAAGTTCACTCATCAATGACTTCTTATATGTTCTTAGTATCTAACTTCATTAGATTACACTTCTCCTATCATCCTAGTATGATAGAGATAGAAGAGACAATATCAATTACCTTTGAAGACTACTTGAACTTCTCTTCTCTTTGAAAATCTAGCAAAGGAAAGTTAAACTTCAAAGTGCTTATTGGCTCTAACAAATAAGTTGTTTTGTGAGAGAGTTTGTTGGATGAAATAACAAACCTCAAATGAATTAAAGGGCTTGTTATTTATAGAACTTTCAAGGTTAGGGCAATTAGGTCATTAGGCAACCCACCTCCTCAACTAACCTCCTTATTATTCATCTACTTAACCACTAAGTAAACTTGCTAGCCACTCATAATTCTTGCTTATCACAACACTTGATTATCACTTAAAGTACTTGGGCATCACATAAAGTTCTTGCCCACTACTTCACCCATGGGTTGCCCCATGGATCCTATTAGTTAATGGATCATCCATTGGGCTTGATAATTATCTAGCTAATTCCTTGTTGGGCTTGCATTATAATAATTTGGGCTTAATTATAATCCCACCTATGTTTACATCTTATTCTTATTGGACTTGCTCTTTATACAATATCCACCACTCCATTTCATTAGATTTTAATTCTACACATTCTCAAATTAAGTCCGCATGCGAAATATTGCGTTTTCCGTACTTAGATTATTATTATATAATGCATCTTGCCTCGATATAATAACATTTCGTATTTCCTGGAAGTTCAAAAATAATTCTCGAGCGATAAACGGTGAATAGTGTTTTTCGTAAACTTTCTCGGAAAACTTTTATTTTCGTCTTGGAAATTCAAACACTTTAATTCATTCACGTGGTTCAAATACTATGATGCTCAGACGTTTCTAGGTTATAGAACGACATATATCTTATTAACACATAATAATAACAAATAACATTATTTTATTCATTATTTAATTCTTTCAAATATTTTACAAAGGATCAGAATTTCTCGGTCGTTATAATTATCACATCTCCTCATGGAATAATATTGTACCCAAAAATAATTTGGACCGAAAAGAAATATATTTTTTGGGTGAATAGTATCCTATGAATAGTACTTCGGGAATAATACCCCGTGAATAGTACTCCGACACGAAAAGTGTCCCAATACCCGATTGGTTAATATAACCTCCACACATCAATTATTATCGAAATAAATATCGATTTCCACTACCACTAATAATCCCAACACAATGGAACTATCAATTTCATCTTTAATCAACACAAACTTATTCATCATTAATATTAAAACGCACAATAATTAACAACCAGGTCGTTTTCAGTAAAGAGGGGGCTTTCCGATAAGAATTTCTACTTATTGGCGCGCAATTAGGTGACCAAACCTCTCCTTGACAGAACTTCTAGACATTGTCAATATTGCAAATAATAATATGAATAACTTTACCGTCTCAATTATTGATTTAATAATAATAAATATTATGCAGATGATACTGTGACAATAATTGAATCAATAATATGAGAGATATGATGCAACAATTCTCGTAGCAATAATTGAGTATAATCGAGTAACTTCTTCACGTAAGCATCAATAATCAATACAGTGTCTTACTATGCAACCACGCGTATTCTTTACTTTTACTACTAAGGGTAGTTCAACAGCTTTAACGGTAACACCTCCGCCAGTTATTTTTATAAAAATATTTTTTTCGTTTTCTCAATCCGACAATAATTCTGTTGTGGGGTCCAGCAATGATTGTGTCATCGTACGTATATTCTCCGACAAAACGAATATTCCCCGACCAAACGAATATTTTATAACAACTTTTATACTTTGTAAAATTTATAAATATTACCCACAACTATAACATTATATCAAATCCACACCATAATATTAAAAAAAATATTTCGAGAAATTTAAATCCTTATTCATAAAATTTGGGGTCTCACAATGGTGTGGATTGATATAATGTTATAGTTGTGGGTAATATTTACAAATTTTTCAAAGTAAGCAAGTGATTATATAATTTTTGATTGGTCAGAGAATATTCGTTTTAATAGGGATTATTCATACGACGACACAATCATTGGTGGACCCCACAACAGAAGTATTGTCGTATTTAGAAAATGACATAATTATCTTTTTATAAAAATAACGGCGAAAGTTTTACCGTTAAACTGTTAAACTACCCGGTGGTAAAAGAACAGTAATACGCGTGGTTGCATAGTAGCACATGGTATTGATAATTGATGTTTATGTGAGAAGTCACTCAGTTATATACTCAAGTATTGCTACAGTAATTGTTGTATCATATCTCTCATATTATTGATTCAATTTTTATCACAGTATCATCTGCATAATATGTTATATTATTAAATCAATAATTGAGACGACAAAGTTATTCATATTATTATCTACAATATTGACGATGTCGAGAAGAGGTTTGGCCACCTAATTGCGCGCCAATGGGGAGAAATCCTTATCAAAAAGCCCCTCTTTCCTGGGAATGATCAGGTTGTTAAATATTGTGAGTTATAATATTAAAGATGAATAAGTTCGTGTTGATTAAAGATGAAATTGATATTTCCATTGTGTTGGGATTATTAGTGTTAGTGAAAATCGACATCTATTCCGATAATAATTGATGTCTGGAGGTTATATTGACCAATCGGATAAATTAGCAATTAATTGCTATTAATTCACATGCTTATAACTTTTTATTCACATATGTGTAGTATTGATTCACATGCATGTACTATTAGGGGAGGTGGTGCAAGATTGATAATACTTGCATGACTAAATTAAAAATGGAGGTATAGATGAAGGTACTATACTATAATTATTTTTTCACATGATTGTATTATTGATTCACATGATTGTACTATTGATTCACATGATATACTATTAGGGGAAGTGGTGCAAGTTTTATAATACTTGCAGGACTAAATTAAAAATGAAGGAAAAGATGAAGGTATTAAACTATAATATTTCGAGCCCCAAAACGTGCAATTATCAAAACTATATTTTCCTATAAATAGAAGCTCATTCTTCTTTCATTATCACCAATTCACTAAGACTCACAAGAGCAATTATAGAGAGAGAAGCTATAGAGAGAAAGAAGAAGAGAAGTCTGCTACTTCACTATTCCAGTATCCAGTCTTCTTCTGAGGTAAGGGGTATTATTTATTCATATTCAGAAGAGATATTATTTTTCGTATTCGTATGGATATTATCTTCATTCAATATTCGTATGAAATAATATTTTCTTCCATACTCTGTAGTATATAAGTAATATTATTTCGTTTCGTCTTCCTACTTCTACACTCATTTTGTTGAAGTAATTCTTATATACTCCGTGAAATTATTAGAATATCATTGATATTTACGCTGCATCCAGTATCTTTTTATGGAAATATTATTCTGAGCTTTCTTGATAATTATTGATCTTTTCATGCCGGAATACTATTCATGAGCTACTATTCATGAGTTACTATTTATGAGTTACTATTCACCCAATTACTATTCACTCGAATATTATTCACTCGGGTATTCGGGGCACTTCTCGTACCGGAGTACTATTCATGAGTTACTATTTATGGGTTACTATTCACCCGATTACTATTAACTCGAATATTATTCATTCGACTATTTGGGGCACTTTTCATGTCGAGGTACTATTCACGAGCTACTATTCCTAAAGTACTATTCCTAGGGTACTATTCACGGGGTACTATTTGTGACGCCCCCAAAATAGGTATACATCACCTATTCTGAGTCGCCAAATACATGGTACAGAATACTAATACAATCTTTAATATACAACAAGAGAGCTGCGAGTTTTAATACAAATATTATCTTCTAGACAATATCCACTATCAGAATAAGTTCGCATTACATTTATTGTCACACTATTTAACAGAATAGTGAAGACTACTAATACTATATCATCGGTCCATCACTCCGCTTCCCGACTCGTCTCCAATTTATATTCTCATTTTCTCAAGAGAACAATGAAAAAGAAGGGTAAGCTCAACTAGCCCAAGAAGAAATATTATGACTAAGATAATGCGTAATAAATTATCATTAGCCTTAAAACAATGTTAAACCGATACAATATAACAAACATCAAGTTAAATCTGCAATGAACAAGAAATCCATTAAAAGAGTCAAGTAGAGAATAAAATCTACTATCTTTAATGATTTAAAAGGTTTTCATCACTTTTATCGCTTGGGACTCGACAATAAATAATCCACATCATCGAATCACCCCCTACACTACGGCCAAGGATATTCTTTAGTATCACGACCACAATTATCCATGAACTACGGGCCAAGAATATTTGTGTATTCATTAATGGTCATGATCATGCCAACAACTGTCCATCAATGCAATACGGGCCAATGAAGACTTTTACCACATCATTTGTAACATTATGGTCATGATTATACCGAATAATCCCTCGTCATAATCATACCAAGTCCATCTATGCACTATAGGCAACAGATGACTTTCGACAAAATATAAACATGAGGATGATGACAATGATATAAGAATTCAATAAAACAAGTTCAAGAATTAATTTATCTAGGAACCAATAACGTCCAAATTGTCAACATGATACTGCTTTGTAGAGTAAAATTCAAGAATGTTCAGAAGAATATTTTCATGAAAATCTATCGGATGAGCGCAAATATCAAGGATATTACACTAATTTCATGGAGTATAGAAGTCAAAACTTTAGCCAACTGAGTATAATAAGGAATGGAATAACAAAGGAAATCACCAGGCATGCGATAGACGGCATAGGCAGGTTATTCCAACAGAATAATAATTAACGGAACCAAGTCCGGCGTAAAACGCATGCATTCCAGACGGGATATTCCAATGTAATAATAAAGACGGAATTAGGTCCAAATAAAATGCATGCATGGATATTCCAATGTAATAATAACGAATGGAATCGTGTCCAAATAGAAAACGCATGCATGAGATATTCCAATGAATAATAACGAATGGAATAATGTAAGAATTTCACCAAGTATAGGGTAGCTCACGATATCAAAGTTATTCCAATGAATAATAAATAATGGAATAACAGAAGTTCTCTTCATGAATACAAAAGAAATAATATCCCTTACCGTAAAAGAAACTGGATATAAGAGTAGGGAAGTAGCAGAATACTTTTCTATAGATTCTCTATAATTTGTCTCTCTAGTGTTTCAGTGAATTCGTAAGAAATAATGAAGGAATGAGCTTCTATTTATAGGAAAATGGAAGTGCAATGTTCATGAACGAAATTATTTTTGCAGACGCACGGATGTTCAAATTCAATCAACCATCCAATAAAAAAACAAACAAAAAAATAAAATATAATATATATATATATATAAACACATGCTTACAATTTATATATATCAATATTATATATATACCACTTGATTTTTATCCCCCCCATAACCAACATCAATCCCCCACCGCCTCCCCCCAAAAAAAAATTCACTATCACTACACTCTTACACATTTCACTATCACACACTCACACCTCACACCTTTCACTATCACACACACACACATCTTACACCCATCACTTTCATATAATTACTTTTCTACCATTTTTCACTCACACACACATTATATATATACACACATCATATACATATATATCAATTTCCTCCCCTATACGTAACTCCCTCTCACCCATTTCAAAAATCATCTTTTTTTCAACATATATGGGCCCCACATGTGGCCCCCACATGTGGGCCGCATCTTTAAATAATTTTCTACCGATTATTTTGAAAAAAATGGATAAATAGGGGTCCATAAAATAAGCAAAACTTCATAAAAATCACATTAATAATTTTAACAATATTTATCACCTTTATTATAATTCACAATATTAATCGACCAAGTCGTTCCCAGGAAAGAGGGGGCTTTCCAATAATGATTTTTCCCTATTGGCGCGCAATTAGGTGACCAAACCTCTCCTTGACAGAACTTCTAGACATCGTTAATATTGCAAATAATAATATTAATAACTTTGTCGTCTCAATTATTGATTTAATAATATATAAAATATTGACAATAATTGAATCAAATAACGTGAGATATTATGCAAAGAATTATCGTAGCAATAATTGAACAAAAGCGAGTGACTTCTCACGTAAGCATCAATAATCAAAATCGTATTGCTCTTTGTAACTCACGTAGACATCGTTTCTTTTAACACCGGGTGTTTCAACAGCTTAATCTGGTAAAACTTCCTCCGTTATTTTCATAAAGTATTTTTGTCATTTTCTTAATCCGACAATAATTCCGTTGTGGGGTCCACCAATGATTGTGCTGCTGTATTTAATATTCCTCGTTAAAATGAATATTCCCCACCAATCGAATATTATAAAACAACTTGCTTATTTTGCAAAATTTATAAATATTACCCCAACTATAACATTATATCAAATTCATTCCATAATATTCTAAAATGATATTTATAGAAAATTCAACTTTATTTATAAAAGTTGGGGTTTTACAACCTCCCCTTCTTATGAAATTTTTCCCTCAAAATTAGGGTACGTACCTGGTATGTCGAAGAGGTAAGGATACCTTGATTTCATTTCAGATTCTAACTCCCAGGTCATTTCCTCAACATCGTGATTTATCCACAAAACTTTGACTTGAGGTATAACCTTGGAGCGTAGAATATGTTCCTTTTTATCCAAGATTTGAACAGGAACCTCTTCATACATTAAATCTTCTGCTATTTCGTCCTGTTCTAACTCAATAATGTGGTGTGGGTCTTTCACATATTTACGTAACATAGATATGTGAAAAACGTTATGAACACGAGACATACATGGCGGTAAAGCAAGTCTATAGGCCACAGTTCCTACTCGATCGAGGATTAAAAATGGGCCGACGAATCGAGGATTGAGCTTTCCTCTCTTTCCAAATCTCGTAACTCCTTTACATGGAGTAACACGTAACAACACATGATCTCCTATATCAAATTCCACGTCCTTTCGATGAAGATCAGCATAACTCTTTTGTCGATCTTGTGAGGTTTTATATCGCTATCGGATCGTTTGAATCTTTTTCGTAGTCATACGTACCAACTCCGGGTCCCAACAACGTTGCTTCACCCACCTCATCCCAAAGATACCGGAGAACGACACTTTCTTCCATACAATGCCTCTCAAATGGAGCCATGCCAATACTTGCTTGATAACTGTTGTTGTAGGAAAACTCCACCAATGGTAAGAACTTGTCCCAACTTCCCTTTAAGTCAAGGACACAAAGTCTTAATAGATCTTCAAGAGTTTGAATCATCCTCTCCAACTGCCCGTCCGTCTGAGGATGATATGCCGAGCTAAATCGTAAATCTGTGCCCATAGCTTTTTGCAAACTAACCCAAAATCTTGAAGTGAATCTTTGGTCTCGATCAGAAACTATGGATACTGGCATACCATGCAGTCTTACAATCTCATTTATGTACATACGAGTAAGACGTTCAAGTGTATAAGTTCCTTGTATTGGTAAGAAGTGAGCAGACTTGGTCAATCTATCAACAATAACCCAAATTGTTTCAATGCCTTAAGAAACCTTGGGAAGACCAGTAACGAAATCCATGGTAATGTGCTCCCACTTCCATTCTAGAATTTCAAGTGATTGCAATGGACCTTTTGGTACTTGATGCTCCACCTTGACTCGTTGACAAGTTAGACACCTTGAGTTAAAAAACGCTATCTCTCTCTTCATATTGCTCCACCAAAATGTATGACGAAGATCACGATACATTTTGGTACTCCCAGGATGGATTGCAAACAGTGTGTTGTGTGCCTCCATCATGATTTTATACTTTAAATCAGGGTCGTTAGGAACACAAAGTCTGGAGTTTACTTGAAGTATTCCTTCTTCATCGTATCTTGCTTCCGACATAGCACCTTCTTGCACTTTATTCCTCATACACATCAGCTCCAGGTCTGTAGTTTGAGCAGCTTTAACTTTATCAATTAAAGTCGGTTCCACTCGTATGTTCGCCATCATTACATGGGTCCCTGGAGCCTTTAACTCTATTTCCATCTTTTGCAAGTCACACAAAATGAGCCTTTGCGTTGACAATATCACACTTGTACCCGCATATGATCTTCTACTCAATGCGTCTGCTACCACGTTCGCTTTTCCAGGATGGTATGATCATAATCTTTTAGCAGTTCAAGCCAACGTCGTTGTTGCATGTTGAGTTCCTTTTGAGTGAAGAAATATTTGAGGCTTTTATGATCCGTAAAGATCTCCACTTTCTCCCCATACAAGTAATGCCTCCAAATCTTTAGTGCGAAGACAACAGCTGCCAACTCTAGATCATGAGTAGGATAATTCCTCTCATATTCTTTGAGTTTTCGTGAGGCATAGGCTATGACTTTCCCATGTTGCATGAGAACACATCCTAACCCTTTGCTCAAAGCATCATCAGAGATGACAAATCCCTCCGAACCGTATGGTATTGTCGAACAGTCTTTGAAAATGAGTCTCCTCTTGAGTTCTTGAAAACTCTTCTCACGTTCCTCGCTCCAACCGAACTTTGTATCTTTTTGAGTCAGCTGAGTTAGTAGAGAAGCGATTCGAGAAAATCCTTCCATGAATCTCTGATAATAACCAGCTAAACCGAGAAAGCTACGAACTTCGGTCACTGATTTAGGTTGCTCCCAGCTTTGAATAGCTTCAATCTTTGCTGGGTCAACAGATATTCCATGACTTGATACCACGTGCCCAAGGAATGTTACTTCCTCAAGCCAGAACTCACATTTCGTTAACTTGGCATAAAGCTTATATTCACGAAGCTTTTGGAGTATCAGCCTCAAGTGTTGCTCACGATCTTCATGGCTTTCGAAATAAATAAGGATGTCATCAACAAAGACGACCACAAAGTGATCCAAATATTCCTTGAATACTCGGTTCATCATATCCATGAAGGCAGCAGGAGCATTAGTCAATCCAAAAGACATGACTAGAAATTCATAATGCCCGTACCGAGTTCTGAAAGTCGTTTTTGGAATGTCATCGGTTCTAATCTTCAATTGGTGATATCCGGAACGAAGATCAATCTTTGAAAAGAATTTGGCGCCTTGCAACTGGTCAAATAGGTCATCAATACGTGGCAATGGGTACCTATTTTTGATGGTGACATGATTCAACTCCCGATAATTAATATAAAGTCGCATACTCCCATCTTTCTTCTTCACGAATAGAACAGGAGCACCCCAAGGAGAAGTACTAGGACAAATAAAGCCAATGTCTAACAATTCCTGCAATTGGGTCTTTAACTCCTGAAGTTCAATAGGAGCCATTCGATATGGGGCTTTGGAAATGGGTTTTGTACCGTTCAAGGTCGATACAAAATTCAATTTCACGCTCGGGGTAGGCAGAAGTTCTTCAGGGAATACGTCAGGAAATACATTAACAATAGAAATATCATTCAAAACTGACATATTTTTGTTTAGATCCGAGACATGAGCTAAGAAAGCTTGACATCCGTTTTTCAATAAACGAATAGCTTTATGGCTTGAGATGACCGTGATTGATTTTAATGGTTTGGTTGCTTGAATTTGCATAATAGGTTGGTTAGGTATATGAAAGCTAACAACCTTACGAAACCAATCAATTTTTGCATGATGTGTAGTTAACCAATCAATCCCTAGAATCACATCAAATGCAAGTATTTTCAAAGAAATAAGATCGACAGGTAACGTGCAGGTGCCGATTTGAACTTAACAAGACTTATAAACAGTGGATGTAATGAAGGTTTCTCCCAATGGAGTTTAGTCAAAATCTAATTTCTCCGGAGTCAAATTTAATCATTGATCGCAAGTAGGAGAAATAAAAGAATGGGTAGAACCGGTATCAAATAAGGTATAGACTTCATTAGAGTTTATGATAGGCCTACCCGTGATGACCTCATTCGGGTTCCTTGCTTTCTGGGAGGTCACGACAAATGCTCTCCCTTACACCACCGGCTTTGACTTTTCTGGGACGGCCTTTGGTGCCTCCATCCTAGCTAAACTTGTCTTCGGTGAACGATAAAATCGGGCTAGGTGCTTCTCTTCCACAATTATAACACGCTTTGGATGGCATCGCGCAGTTTAGACTGATATGTCCCTCCCCTCCGCATTTGAAGCATATGATAGGTGGTCGTTTTCTTTCCTGAACCACGGTTGTTAGTGCTGACGTCTTTTCATCATTGTTGAATCTCCTTTTCTTAAAATATCCATTTTTACTATCTTGGCCATGATTACCACCGAAGTGGTTACCTTTTGCTCCTTGGAGCATCCCAAGACATCAAATATCTTGGTGATCTACTTTATCCATGCTTCCGCCTTAAGTGGTTTTGGCTCTCCAATAAACTCCGGTGGTCCCAGCTCCTTGAACTATTTAGCGGTGACCGTCCGAGAGTTTCCAGTGTTTCCACCTATATTTTGGACAGGAGCCGCTCTCGCCTGATGTTGCATGAATTATATAAAGCCTCTGAACAATCCATCATTCATCATTTGGTCAGTGTTGTTGTTTGCATGAGGATTGTTGCTTTCCTGATGCACATTCTCCTAATTATTGATATGTGAAGATTCAACGGTCTCCTGTGCTCCATTGCTATTCTCAACATTCTCGGATGTCATTTTCAAATACTGCCACAAAACAAGGGTTAGTTGACATGTAACATATTATCTCTAAACTCTGACCAACCAATTAAATACCAAATAAATTTAAGTAGGTCATACTAGCGAAGGAATTCCCCGTCTCTCCCCTCCTAGTTCTAGTCTCACATCTTAGCCAGAGATCATATCCCTAAGCTTTGATACTAACTGTGACGCCCCCAAAATAGGTATACATCACCTATTCTGAGTCACCAAATACATGGTACAGAATACAAATACAATATTTAATATACAAAAAGAGAGCTGTGAGTTTTAATACAAATACTGTTTTCTAGAAAATATCCACTCTCAGAATAAGTCCGCATTACATTTATTGTCACACTATTTGTGAGGACTACTAATACTATCATCTGGTCCATCACTCCGTTCCCCGACTCGTCCCAGCTATATTTTCATTTCCTAAAGAGAACAATGAAAGAAAGGGTGAGCTCAACTAGCCCAGTAAAGAAATATAATGACTAAGATAATGCAGAATAAATTATCATTAGCCTTAAACAGTGTTAAACTGATACAATATAACAAACATCAAGTTAAACTGCAGCGGAACAAGCAATCCATTAAAAGAGTCAAGTAGAGAATAAAATCTACTATCTTTAATGATTTAAAAGGTTTTTCATCACTTTTATCGCTGGGACTCAGCTTAATAAATAATCCACATCATCGAATCACCCCTGCACTACTGCCAAGGATATTCTTTAGTATCACAACCACAATTATCCATGCACTACGGGCCAAGAATATTTGTGTATTCATTAATGGTCATAATCATGCCAACAATTGTCCATCAATGCACTACGGGCCAATGAAGACTTTTACCACATCATTTGTAACATTGCGGTCATGATTATACCAAATAATCCCTTGTCATAATCATACCAAGTCCATCTATGCACTAAAGGCCACAGATGACTTTCAAAAAAATATAAACATGAGGATGATGACAATGATATAAGAATTCAATAAAACAAGTTCAAGAATTAATTTATCCAGGAACCAATAACGTCCAAATTGTCAACATGATACTGCTTTGTAGAGTAAAATTCAAGAATGTTCAGAAGAATATTTCCATGAAAAAATACTGGATGAAGCGCAAATATCATGGATATTACACTAATTTCATGGAGTATAGAAGTCAAAACTTTAACCAACTGAGTATAATAAGGAATGAAATAACAAAAGAAATCACCAGGCATGCGATAGACCGCATGTGCAAAAGTTATTCCAACAGTAATACTAATTAACGAACCGTGTCCATGCGTAAAACACATGTATGTGATATTTCAATGTAATAATAAAGATGTAATCAGTCCGGTAAAACACATGTATGCATGGTGATATTCCAATGTAATAATAAAGATTTAATCAGTCCCAAGGAAAACGCATGATGTGATATTCTAATGTAATAATAACGAATGGAATCAGTCCTGTAAAAACGCACAAACAGATATATTCCAATGTAATAATAACGAATGGAATAATGTAAGAGTTTCACCAAGTATAGGTAGCTCAGTATACAAAGTTATTCCAATAGAATAATAAATAATGGAATAACAGAAGTTCTCTTCATGAATACAAAAAAAATAATACCATTTACCGTAAAAGAAACTGGATATAAGAGTAGGAAAGTAGCAGAATATTTTTCTATAGTTTCTCCATAATTTTTCTCTCTAGAGTTTTAGTGAATTCGTAAGAAATAATGAAGGAATGAGCTTCTATTTATAGGAGAATGGAAGTGCACTGTTCATGAACAAAATTATTTTTGCAGACGCACGGATGTTCAAATTCAATCAACCATCTAATAAAAAAACAAACAAAAAAATAAAATATAATATATATATATATAAACACATGCTTACAATTTATATATATCAATATTATATATATACCACTTGATTTTTATCCCCCCCATAACCAACATCAATCCCCCACCCCCCCCCCCCCCAAAATAACTATCACTACACTCTTACACATTTCACTATCACACACTCACACCTCACACCTTTCACTATCACACGCACACACATCTTACACCCATTACTTTCATATAATTACTTTTCCACTATTTTCCACTCACACACACATTATATATATACACACATCATATACATATATATCAATTTCCTCCCCTATACGTAACTCCCTCTCACCCATTTCAAAAATAAGTTTTTTTCAACATATATGGGCCCCACATGTGGACCCCACCTTGAAATAATTTTCTACCGATTATTTTGAAAAAAAATGGATAAATGGGGGTCCATAAAATAAGCAAAACATCATAAAAATCACCTTAATAATTTTAACAACATTTATCACCTTTATTATAATTCACAATATTAATCGACCAGGTCGTTCCCAGGAAAGAGGGGGCTTTCCAATAAGGATTTTTCCCTATTGGCGCAAATTAGGTGACCAAACCTCTCCTCGATGTAACTTCTAGACATTGTTAATATTGCAAATAATAATATTAATAACTTTGTCGTCTCAATTATTGATTTAATAATATATAAAATATGGACAATAATTGAATCAAATAACGTGAGATATTATGCGCAAAGAATTATCGTTGTAGCAATAATTGAAAAAAACTGAGTGACTTCTCACGTAAGCATCAATAATTAAAACCGTAAAGCATTTAAACTACGCCAGACATCGTACTTTTAACACCGGGTGTTTCAAAATAGCTAACGGTAAAACTTTCGTCGTTATTTTCATAAAGTATTTTTGTCGTTTTCTTAATCCGACAATAATTTTGTTGTGGGGTCCACCAATGATTTTACCGTTGTACGAATATTCCCTGTTAAAACGAATATTTCCCGACCAATCGAATATTATAAAACAACTTGCGTATTTTGCAAAATTTATAAATATTACCTACAACTATAACATTATATCAAATTCATTCCATAATATTCCAAAATGATATTTATAGAAAATTCATCTTTATTTATAAAACTTGGGGTTTTACACTATTCACCTGGAAGATATATTTCTTTGATGTCCAAATTATTTTTGATACATGAATATTATTCTTGAATTTTACGCCACAAAGTAGTATCATGTTGACAATTTGGATATTTTTAAACTCTAGATAAATTTAAAGTCTTTAATATTTATCCTTGATTTCGTTTAATTAATGCTTATATCATTGTCATCATCCTCATGCTTATATTGTGATGAAAGTCATCTTTGGCTTACGTGCATAGATGGACTGTTTATTGGTATGATTATGACCAGGGATCATTCGGTATAATCATGACCCATAATGTTACAAATGATGTGGTAAAAGTCCTCATTGGCCCGTAGTGCATTGATGGACAGTTGTTGGTATGATTATGACCAGGGATTATTCGGTATAATCATGACCATTGATGATTACATGAATATCCTTGGCCCGTAGTGCAGGGATGATTTGATGATGTAGTTTATTTATTAAGCTGAGTCTTAGCGATAAAGTGGATAAAAAACTTTTTAAATCATAGAAGATAGTAGATATCATGCTCTACGTGACTCTTCTAATGGATTGCTTGTTATGTTGCAGTTGTTGATCTAAAACTTGTTGTCTATTATATTCTATCAGTTGTTATACTGTTGAAGGCTAAGGATAATTTATTCTGTATTATCTTAGTCATAATATTTCTTACTGGGCTAGTTGAGCTCACCCTTTCCTTTCATTGTTCTCTTCAAGAAATGAGAATTTAGCTGGAACGAGTCGGGGAATGGAGTGATGGTCCAGGATAAGTGGCTTTAGTAGTCCTCACTATTCTGTGAAATAGTGTGATAATAATTGTAATGAGAATTTCATTGAGTGTGGATATTGTCTAGAAGACAATATTCGTTTAAAAACTTAGCTATGTTTTGTCGTATTTTTACACGACAGTTGTATTAAAGAACTTTGTATTTGATTTATGTATCATGTATTTGGTGACTCAGAATGGGTGATGTATACCTATTTTGGGGGCGTCACAACAACTGTCCATCAATGCAATACGGGCCAATGAGAACTTTTATCACATTATTTGTAACATTACGAGTCATGATTATACCGAATGATCCCTAGTCATAATCATACCAATCAATAGTCCATCTATGCACTACTGCTAAAGATGACTTTCATCACAATATAAGCATGAAGATGATGACAATGATATAAGAATTCAACTAAAAGAAAGCAAAGGATAAATTTTTAAAGATTTATAATTTAATTTATCCAGAATTCAATAATGTCCAAATTGTAAACATGATACTGCTTTGTGGAGAAAAAATCAAGAATAATATTATATCAAAAATGATTTGGACCAAAAAGAAATCAATTTTTGTCATGAATAGTACCCCGGGTGAATAGTACCAGAGTGAATAGTACCCCATGAATATTACTTCGTGAATAGTACTTTGGGAATAGTACCCCATGAATAGTACTCCGTGAATAGTACTTTGTGAATAATACCCCGTAAATAGTACTTTGTGAATAGTATTCTGGCATGAAAAGCTTAAAATTTAACAAGAATATTCAAAAAAAATATCCTTGTGAAA
Source organism: Panax ginseng (assembly GCA_020205605.1). NCBI lineage: Eukaryota > Viridiplantae > Streptophyta > Magnoliopsida > Apiales > Araliaceae > Panax > Panax ginseng. Next base: position 96,989,180 of record CM035140.1, read on the forward strand.
CGATACTAGATGAAGTTCAAATTTTAAAGATATTCTACTAATTTCACGGAGTATAGAAGCAATACTTATCAAAATGAGTGTAGAATTCAGAATAAAAAATGAAATAATATTACTTACATACTACAGAGTATGGAAGAAAATATTATTTCATACGAATATTGAACAAAAATAATATCCCTTACTTTAGAAGAATACTGGATACTGGAATAGTGAAGGTAGCAGAATACTCTTCTTCTTTCTCTCTATAACTTCTCTCTCTATAAATGCTCTTGTAAGTCTTAGTGAATTAGTGAGAATGAAAGAAGAATGAGCTTCTATTTATAGGAAAACATAGTTTTGATAATTGCACGATTAGGGGCTCAAATTATTACAATATAATGCATTCATCTATACCTTTATTTTTAATTTAGTCCTGCAAGTATTATCAATCTTACATCACCTCCCCTAATAGTACATACATGTGAACCAATAGTTCCATACATGTGAACCAACAGTAATTTTCATGTGAACTAATAGCAATTAATTGCTCATTTATCCGATTAATTGCCCATTTGGTCAATAAAACATCCAGAAATTAATTATTATCGAAATAAATGTCGATTTCCACTAGCACAAATAATCCCAACACAATGGAAATATTTTTATCAACAATTTCATCTTTAATCAACACGAACTTATTCATCATTAATATTATAACTCTCAATATTTAACAATCAGATCATTCCAAGGAAAGAGGGGGCTTTTCGATAAGGATTTCTCCCTATTGGCGCGCAATTAGGTGACCAAACCCCTTTCCTCGACACGACTTTCTAGACATCATCAATAATGCAAATAATAATATGAATAACTTTGTCGTCTCAATTATTGATTTAATAATATAAAATATTAATCATATGATACTATGACAATAATTGAATCAATAATATGAAAGATATTATACATCAATTACTATAGCAATAATTGAGTATAAGTGAATGACTTCTCACTTAAGCATCAATAATCAATACCGTGTGCTACTATGCAACCACGCGTATTATTGTACTTTTACCACCGGTTAGTTCAATAGTTTAATGGTTAAACTTTCGTCATTATTTTTATAAAAAGATATATATGTCATTTTCTAACTCCAACAATAATTCCGTTGTGGGGTCCCTCAATGATTGTGTCGTCGTACGAATATTCCTTGTTAAAACGAATATTCCCCGACCAATCGAATATTTTATAACCACTTGCTTACTTTGTAAAATTTGTAAATATTACCCACAACTATAACATTATATCAAATCCACATCATAATATTCAAAAATATATTTCGAGAAAAATTTATCTTTATTCATAAAAGATGGGGTCTTACATTTGTGAACTAGCTTTCCAAGACTGTCGGTCTTGAAGTAATCTTAGTGATTCGAAGATTGTATCAATATCGTTAGTTTATTTCCTACTCGTGGAGTAGAAGTGTGGACTAGGAGTCTTAAGTGCTCTGAACCACCTAAAACACTGTTTCATTTACTTTCAGACTTTTTAACTGTTATATTTGCTATAACTGTTGTTTGATTTATAACATTGATTTTATCTTAAGGGGGATAACTAAAAAATATATTCCGTTGTGCTTAATTAATCATTTAATTAACAAATCTGTTAAGTTACTCTTTGAAAAGAAAATTTTAAAATATCTTTTCAACCCCCTCTTCTAGATAACTTTCGTGCCTTCAGGAACTAACACTTTATACAATGAGGACATTAATTGCATATGTTAAGTTTGGGGGTGCATTCTAAGAGTTGCATGCTTATTTAAGTATTGCATGGCATGTTGTATGATAGAAGTACATTTTAGGTTGTCTCTGACATTTAGTTGCATGAATCAAGTGATAATTTATGTAGTATCTAATTCTGGCCAATAAAAAGACTGGATTAATAGTTTTTCTTTATCAAACTTGATAATTGATGCTAAGTGAAGACTTTGATTGTGGATTTAATTATGCTTTTTTTTTGAAACCCATGTTAAAAAGGAAAGAACTTTATTGACTATTTGCTTAATCGGAATTCAAATCTTTGCATAATTTACTTCTGGTAGAAAATTTGGGATAAAATTTGACAAAGTTAGTAAAGCATTTATGAAGACAAAGTCAAGCAAGAAACTAAGTTTGGGGGGATCTTGGGATATCTATGTTTAAAAAAAAATAAAAATTGGCTTAGTTTAACTTTGTGGCCATTGTTACTTTGACAAGTATGCCCTAAGGGTGTCTCTACACCCAGCGCCCTAAAAGCAACTGGTTTGGGAGTCATTGGTGGAAAGTTCACTAAAAAGGTAACTTTGAAAAGCCTAAGAGAGTTGAGCATTGCATAAGTCGGGAAAACAATAATAAATAATCATTTGACTAGTTTTGTTTTATGGTCTTTGCTACTCGAGTTATTAAATCTGTAGGGGTGTCTCAACACCTAGTACCCTAAAGCCAACTAGTTTTGGAGTCATTGGTTGAAAACTTGATACATGAGTAGTTCTAAAAAGCCTAATAAAACTAAACATTGCACACGTCTGTAAAAAAAATATATGTTGTAATAAACGTTGTTGATACCCATGTGCTTAGAATGTGCTTGCGATAGTCTAACTAAATGTATTTACTGATAGAGTTAAGTAAAACTATGCTTTCTTTCAAAGAAGTTAATTATGTGGGTGATTTGAGTTGTGATTGATCAGAATAGTCTATTTTTACACACACACACACATAATGGGTGATGACATGTATAATTGATGAAATGGTTAGAGTTAGCAATTTGGCATTGGTTGAATCTTTTGTTTGAATATTATATGTATCTTTGAGGCCTGATATTGGATGCAATGATTATTTGGTCATTTGATTCGTATGCATTTAGTTAGGGTGCATTTGCATTATTGCATTGCTTGGGGACAAGCAATTAATTAAGTTTGGGGGTATTTGATCAGTGAGTTTTATACCTACGAATCTGGTATTTTTAAGCTTAATTATAGATATCTTCGAGTATTTTTAGTATCTTTTTATTGTTTTTTATGTTTATTTCTTGTAGGATGGAGTTGGAGGGACAAATTGGACATTTGGAAGAAGAAAAGGATTAAAAATCATTAAAATTGGAGCTGAGTGACATTTTTGTAAATACTTGGTCTGTGTCTAGCGCCTAATTCGCTTGGATTGAACTAAACCTAACACCTAGTGCGCTAGGCCACGCCCAAAGCTGGTTTGTTTTGCTGCAAGTTGGATTTTAAAGACAAACAAAAATCTGGATGAGGGTTTGGACCAATACAAATAGGAAAAGATGTATGGAGTAAATTATCACTCAATTTTCCAAGAGAAAGGCATAGAGAACAACGAGAGAAAACATGAAGGAGGATTGCAAAGGCTGAAGATCAGAGAGAGTCTAGGAGCAAATTCAGAGTTTCTTCTTCTCTTCTTTAGTTTTTATTCTTTGTAATTATCTGAGATGTATGGATTATTAATTTGGATGATATTTTCCTTAATTATTATGAACTAAATTTAATTAAGATTGCAACAGAACTTGGTATGCAGTTTAAATTAAACCTTCCCATTGAATGAAAGTTCGTTTTTATTGAATTATTTATTATATCTTGCATTTATTGATTAATTCTTTGGCCAACAATTACTGTGATAATCTATATAAAATTGAAAAATGGAGTATAAACTTAGATCTAGATATAATAACATATGTTCATATAATCTGAATAGGGTTAATATGATTTACATGTAGGATAGGAATATACCTATGAAAGAAGTTGTGCGTAAAATGTAAGACCCCAACTTTTTAATGAATAAAATTGAATTTCCTCTATTATTTTTTTGAATAATAAGGTGTTAATTTGATATAATGCTTTGGTTATGGGTGAAAGGTGCAAATTTTACAAAATAAGCAAGTGGTTATAAAATATTCATTGTTGTCAGGGAATATTCGTTTAGTAGTGGAATATTCTTTCTGTCGAGGAATATTAAATGACGGCCAAGAATAGTTACTGAATTAACAATTGTTGGAATACCCGGTGGTTAAAATACGAATACGCATGGTTGCACAAAGAAGTATACTGCAGTATTGCATAGTATTTTTGAATTATTGATTCTTACGTAAGAAGGCACTACTCAATAATTGTTACAGTAATTACTGTTCAATATTTTATTTTATTGATTCAATAATTTCTACGTTGATATTTTATATTATTGTTGTTTCAATAATTGTCACTACACAATATCTCCATTATCAGATCAATAATTTATATTATTTGAATAATATTGTTAGATAGCATTATTGGCAATGTCTAAGGAAGTTCTGTCTAGGAAAGAGGTTTGGTCACCTAATTGCGCGCCAATAAGGAGAAATCTTTATCGGAAAGCCCCCTCTTTTCTGGGAACGACCTGGTTGTCATAATTGTGATTCTATAATATTATTTGTGAATAATTAATTATTGATTTATATGATAAGGAAATATTTATTTTATGTGGATATAAATGATGGATATAATTTATGTGGACATAAATGAAGGAATTAATGCTGAGGTGTTTTATCAGTATTTTGTCAGAATGGAGGTTTTAAAAATCGTCCGTATGTGGATTTTGGTTATTTTTCGTTTGGAATTTGGAAAAACGTAAACTTATAAAGTTGTAGAGAATTTAATTTCCTATGGAATAGACATGAGATTTGAATATTTCTGAAAAAAGGGCTATTTATTATGAATTATTGAAGTTTCAAAAATAAATATTTTTATTAAAAACATGGTGGGCCCCACTTTTGATTGGTGAGAAATGAAATGTGCTGAAAAAAAATTTCAAAAGTGGTGGGCGTGAATAGTAGCAGGTAAATCCATCAGGTAGCAGGTTAGTCTATTATGACGTTCTAAGCATTTTCCTATAAATAGAGTGCCTAGTTAGAATTGAAAATCACACCAGAAACAAGTTTTCTCTCTCTATATATTATCGAGTGTATTTTGTGAGTATTTAGATACTTTGTGAGTTGCTATTCAGTGCAAGTTTTCATCAGCCTTATACCCAATGTAAATATTGCAAATATTATAAATATTGCAATTTATAATATGAATAACTTTGTCGTCTCAAGTATTGATTTAATAAAAAAAACATTTTATGCAGATGATACTGTGACAATAATTGAATCAATAATATGATAGATATGATGCAGCAATTACTGTAGCAATAAATAAGTATAACTGAGTGACTTCTCACGTAAGCATCAATAATCAATACCGTGTGCTACTATGCAACCACGCATATTATTGTACGTTTAACACCGGGTGTTTCAACAGTTAACGGTAAAACTTCCGTCGTTATTTTCATAAAGTATTTTTGTCATTTTCTCAATCCGACAATAATTCCGTTGTGGGGGTCCACCAATGATTGTGCCGTTGTACGAATATTCCCTGTTAAAACGAATATTCCCCGACCAATCGAATATTATATAACAACTTGCGTACTTTGTAAAATTTGTAAATATTACCCACAACTATAACATTATATCAAATCCACACCATAATATTCAAAAATATATTTTGAGAAAATTTAATCTTTATTCAAAAAAAATCTGGGGTCTCACAGTATAGGGATAATATATGACATGTCAATTAACCCTTATTTTGTGGCAGTATTTGAGAATGGCGACTGGAAATATTAACAATGGAGTGAATCAGACCGTGGAGACACCTTTAATCACCACCCAGGGAACGTGCAATGGGAAGGCAATATTCCTCTTGTAAACAACACTACCAAACAAATGATGAATGATGGGATGTTTAGAAGCTTTTTGTAGTTCATGCAAAATCAGACGAGGGAGACTTGTGCACAAAATACGGGTGGAAATGATAGCAATGCGCGGCTTGTCATAGCCAAGCAGTTCAAGGAGTTGGGACCACCAGAATTTACGGGAAAGCTGAATCCGATTAAGGCGGAAATGTGGGTCAAGCAAATTACCAAGATATTCGATGTCTTGGGATGGACGGAGGAACAGAAGGTTCCATTCGCCACCTTTATGTTCCGTGGTGAGGCAGACTATTGGTGGGAGTCTGTGAAGCGTACCCAGCCTGCCGCACTCAACATGTCTTGGGAAATGTTTCAGAAACTGTTTAATGACAAGTACTTTCCTGAAAGTATTCGTCATATGAAGGAGGTAGAGTTTATCAGACTGGAACAAAACAACATGACGGTGTCCCAGTACGAGGCGAAGTTCGCAGAGTTATCCAGGTTCTGCACCTCATTTGGTAGAGAATGAGGAACAAATGACACGGATGTTTCTGAGAGGTCTAAAACCTGAGATTCGGCAATATCTTATCTCTCATAAATTTTCTTTATATTCATTTGTTGTAAACATGACTCAATTATTAGAGCGAGATAATGAGTATATTCAATCGAGGGACCACAACCAGGGTCATACCGGTGGTAGCAGTCATCGGAGCAATGACAACCAGCGGGGAGGAAAACATTCGGACAAAAGCGATAACCATTCTGGTGGTAATCGTGGCCATGATGGTAGAAGAAGCGAGTCGGGGAGAGATTTCAAAAAGAGAATGTACAACAATGATAACGTGAAGACGTCAACACAAACATCAGCTGTTTTTAGGGGAGGAGAACGAGCACCGGTCGTTTGTTATAAATGCGGGAAAGAGGGACACATCAGCCCAAACTGCCCACAAAAATCCAAGGTGTGTTATAACTGTGGAAAGGAAGGTCATATAGCTAGAGATTGTCTTGTTGCGAAACCAAGTTCAATGGGGATGGTGACTCCAAAGGATGTCCCGGGCAAGTCAAAGTCGGTGGTTCTTGGAAGGGCGTTTGTCCTGACTGGCCAAAACGTGAGGAACCCGAACGAGGTGATCACAGGTAAGCTAATCATAAACTCTTGCGAAGTTTATACCTTATTAGATACCGGTTCTACCCATTATTTTATCTCTCCTGCTTGTGCTCAACGTTTGAACTTGACTCCGGAGAAATTAGACCTTGACTTATCTGTTGAGACTCCGTTAAGAGAAACTTTCATTACATCTACTGTTTATAAATCTTGCTTGATTTAAGTTGAAACCGTACCATTACCTATCGATCTTATTTTGTTCAAAATACTTGCATTTGATGTGATCTTAGGGATTGATTGGTTAACCACTCATCATGCTAAAATTGATTATTTTCATAAGGTTGTTAGTTTTCATATTCCTAACCAACTTGTTATGCGAATTCAAACAACCAAACCGCTAAAGTCAATCAATGTCATATCAAGCCATAAAGCTATTCGTTTATTTAAAAATGGATTTCAAGCTTTCTTAGCCTAGGTCACGGACTTAAACAAAAACACGTCAGATTTGAATAATACTTCTATTGTTAGTGAACTTCCTGACGTATTTCCTAAAGAACTTCCTGGTCTACCCCCAGAACATGAAGTTGAATTCTTTATTGACCTTGAACCTCGTACAAAGCCCATTTCTAAAACCCCATATCGAATGGCTCCTATTGAACTTCAGGAGTTAAAGGTCCAACTACAGGAGTTGTTGGACATTGGTTTTATTCGTCCTAGTACATCTCATTGGGGTGCTCCTGTTTTATTCGTAAAGAAGAAAGATGGGAATATGCGACTTTGTACTAACTACCGAGAATTGAATCATGTCACCATCAAGAATAGGTATCTGGTATCTCGCATTTATGATCTATTCGACCAGCTGCAAAGAGCACAATTCTTTTCAAAGATCGATCTTCGTTCTGGATATCATCAGCTGAAGATTAAAACTGAGGATATTCCAAAGATCGCTTTAACTCAAGATCACGGGCATTATGAAATCTTAGTCATGTCTTTTGGATTGACTAATGCTCCTACTGCTTTCATGGATATGATGAACCGTGTGTTCAAAGAATACTTGGATCAGTTCGTTGTTGTCTTTATTGATGACATCCTCATCTATTCCAAAAGCCGTGAAGATCATGAGCTCCATTTGAAGCTGGTACTACAAAGGCTTCATAAAAACAAGCTATATGCCAAGCTGAAGAAATGCGAGTTCTGGCTTGAGGAAGTAGCATTCCTTGGGCACGTGGTGTCAAAACATGGAGTATCTGTCGACCCAACAAAAATTGAAGCAATACAAAGTTGGGAGCAACCGAAGTCGATGACCAAAGTACGTAGCTTTCTGGGCTTAGATGGTTATTATCGGAGATTTGTGGAAGGATTTTCTCAAATTGCTTCTCCGTTAACTCAGCTGACTCGTAAAGATACAAAATTCAGTTGGAGCGAGGATTGTGAGAAGAGTTTTCAAGAACTCAAGTGGAGACTCATTTCGACACCTTGCCATCTGGTTCGGATGGATTTGTTATCTACAGCGATGCTTCAGGCAAAGGGTTAGGATGTGTTCTCATGTAACATGGGAAAGTCATAGCCTATGCCTCGCGATAAATCAAAGAATATGAGAGGAATTATCCTACTCATAATCTGGAGTTGGCAGCAATCATTTTCGCGTTGAAGATCTATAGACACTACCTGTATGGGAAGAAAGTGGAGATCTATACAGATTATAAAAGCCTCAAATATTTCTTCACCCAAAAGGAACTCAACATGCGGCAACGACGTTGGCTCGAGTTGTTGAAAGATTATGACCATACCATCCAATATCATCCTGGAAAAGCAAATGTGGTAGCTGACGCATTGAGTAGAAGATCATATGCGGGTATGAGTGCAATGTTGTTAACACAAAGGTCTATTTTTTATGACTTGCAAAGGATGGAGATAGAGGTAAAGGCTCCAAGTACCCACGTGATGATATCAAACATATGAGTAGAACCGACTTTAATTGATAAAGTTAAAGCTGCTCAAGCTACGAACATGGAGCTGATGCGTATAAAGAAGAAAGTGCAAGAAGATGATATTCTAGAAGCAAGAATCGATGAAGAAAGAATACTTTGAGTCAACTCCAGACTTTGCGTTCCTAACAATTCTGACTTGAAGCATAGAATGATGATGGACGCACACAACACACCGTTTTCAATCCATCCTTGTAGTACCAAAATGTATCATGATCTTCGATATACATTTGGGTGGAACAATATGAAGAGAGAGATCACGGAGTTTATCTCGAGGTGTTTAACTTGTCAACGTGTAAAGGCAAAGCATCAAGTGCCAAAGGGTCCATTGCAACCACTTGAGATTCCGACATGGAAGTGGGAACACATTAATATGGATTTTGTTACGGGTCTTCCCAAGGTTTCTCAAGGCATAGATGGGATTTGGGTTATTATTGATAGATTAACCAAGTCTACCCATTTCTTGCCTATACGGAAGACTTATTCCCTTGAACATCTTACTAGTATGTACGTAAATGAGATTGTGAGATTGCATGGCATGCCAGTATCCATAGTTTCGAATCGTGACCCAAGATTCACTTCACAATTTTGGGTTAGCATGCAGAAAGCTATGAGCACAGATTTACGATTCAGTTCGGCATACTATCCTCAAACGGATGGACAATCAGAGAGGACTATCAAACTCTTGAAGATCTATTAAGACTATGTGTCCTAGATTTCAAAGGGAGTTGGGATAAGTACCTACCATTGGTGAAATTCTCCTACAATAACAGTTATCAGGAAAGTATAGGTGTGGCTCCATTTGAAGAATTGTATGGACGAAAGTGTCGCTCTCCAGTATGTTGGGATGAGGTGGGAGAAGCAACATTGTTGGGACCATAATTGGTACGCATAACTACAGAAAAGATCCAAACGATTCGACAACGTATACAAACAGCACAGGATCGGTAAAAGAGTTATGCGGATCTTCATCGAAATGACGTGGAATTTATTATTGGAGGCCTACAGACTCGTATTACTTCCAAGCATGTCTCGTGTTCATAATGTTTTTCATATATCTATGCTTCGTAAATATATGAAAGACCCGAACCACATTATTGACTTAGAACCAGACGAGATAGCTGAAGATTTAACGTACGAGGAGGTACCTGTTAAGATCTTGGATAAGAAAGAGTCTGTCCTACGCACCAAGGTTATACCACAAGTTAAGGTTTTGTGAAGAAACCATGCTATTAAAGAAATGACTTGGGAGTTGGAATCAGAAATAAAAGCGAGATATCCTCACCTTTTTGAAACACCAGGTACGTACGTCAATTTCGAGGACAAAATTTCATAAGGAAGGGAGGTTGTAAGACCTCAACTTTTTAATGAATAAAATTGATTTTCCTCTATTATTATTTTGAATAATAAGATGTTAATTTGATATAATGCTTTGGTTATGGGTGAAATATGCAAATTTTTCAAAATAAGCAAGTGGTTATAAAATATTCATTGTTGTCGGGGAATAATCGTTTGGTCGTAGAATATTCTTTCTGTCGGGGAATATTCGTATGCGGCGGCCGTATATTTGTAATGGGCCTATATAGGAAAAGCGGTCGGATGAAGAAAACGACAAGTTGAGTTTTTTATAAATAACGGCGTAATGGTTACCAATTAACAATCGTTGGAATACCTAGTGGTTAAAATACGATGTCTGGCGTGGTTGCACAATAGCACACCTGTATTGCAGATGAAAGATTTTGAATTATTGATTCTTACGTAAGAAGGCACTACTCAATAATTATTACGATAATTATTGTTCAATATTTTATTTTATTGATTCAATAATTGCTACGTTGATATTTTATATTATTGTTGTTTCAATAATTATCACTGCACAGTATCTCCATTATCAGATCAATAATTCATATTATTTGAATAATATTGTTAGATATCATTATTGGGAATGTCTAAGGAAGTTCTATCTAGGAAAGAGATTTGGTCACCTAATTGCGCGTCAATAAGGAGAAATCTTTATCGGAAAGCCCCCTCTTTCTTGGGAACGACCTGGTTGTCATAATTGTGATTCTGTAATATTATTTGTGAATAATTGATTATTAATTTATATGATAAGGAAATATTTATTTTATGTGGATATAAATAAATGGATATATTTTAGTGCAAAGATGAATGATTAACTGATGAATATCTTTGGCCCGTAGTGCAAAGATGAACAGGTGTTGAGATGAACATGACCAACTGGTGATACAAATGAATATCTTTGGCCTGTAGTGCAAAGATGAATATTTGATTCAAGATGTATATTGTTTGATGTTACATGGATAAAATATTGATGATGGACTTTTAAATCTTAGAAGATAGTAGAATTCATTCTCTACTTGACTCTTCTAATGGATTCTTTGCTTCATTGCGATTGTTGATCTAAAACTTGTTGTCATTATATTCTATTAGATTTTTCCCTGTTGAAGACTAATGATAATTTGTTGTATATTATCTTAGTCATAATATTCTTTACTGGGCTAGTTGAGCTCACCCTTTTCCTTTTTGTTCCATTTTTCTTCTCAAGAGGTGAGAACATAGCAGAAACTAGTCGGGGTATGGAGTGATGGTTCAGGATAGTTGTTTTAGTAGTCCTCACTATTTAGTAAAATAGTGTATCAATAATTGTAATGAGGACTCCTTTTTATACTGTCTATTAGACAATATTTGTATTCAAACTCACAGTATATGTGTTGTCGTATTTTGCACGACAATTGTATTACTGAAGTTGTATTTATTTCTGTACTGTGTATTTGGTGACTCAGAATATGTGATGTATACCTATTTTGAGAGCGTCACATAAAACCTTAATTAACTTGATTCATATATGAATATAATTAGTGGATTGATTAGTGTGTTCCTTGTAATTTTGTGTCTTAAAGATTGGATTTAGGAGGATTTGTTCACGCGTCTTTGGAAGAAGTGCGTGAATACTATAAAGCATTCTTGGATAATGATTCGTATTAATTAACTGAATTAAATGGGAAGTAATTTGATTTAAATGAAATACCCAGGCAAATTATAATATTAACCTATTAAATCTACAGTTAATCTTGCGATATTTTGAACTTAGTAATTGGTTTTGTTAATTTTAATTTTCAAATCACAACCAATATTTCATAGTTTAAATTAGGAGTAATTAAATTAGAATTAGTAATTGATAAATATTAATCTATTTTCTCGTGGGAACAATACTTTTCTTATCATTGTTTTACTTATTGACCACGTATACTTGCGTGTATTTATTGATTGTGAAATCAACCAACATAAGTTATTTTTAAAAATAAAAAAAACAAATCTGCCAAAACGACATAGTTTTAGCAGACTGTACACAGATAAAATATACACAGCTATGTATGACCGTATTGCCCAAATATAATATAATGTTATAATTTACCTATTACCTTAAATATTGAGTTTTAATTTTTTTATGAATTACTTCTCTAAACATGTTACCAAGTATTTTGTTAAATATATTTTGTCGTGATGAAAAATTTAAGTTTAATTTCGATAAATAAATAAGTGAATGGTATAATTTTTTTTATTTGAAAATTGTAATTTTCCTTTTAAATAAATTAAACGAATCAAGACGTTTAACACAGTAAATAAATGTTAATATTTCTTGATATTAGAACGTCATAAACAGATTATGTTATTATTAATATAATAATTACAATTTAACATGACATTAATACGATATGATTACGACAACGCGACATGATTACGGCCGGGGGACGGTATACGAAAATGTCCTATCAGCTGTGAAAAGTTCCAAATGTTGTACTGTTAAACATTTTAAACTTGGGGAGTTTTGTTGTGATTTGATAAGGAAGTAAAAAGAGAGAAGTAATGCCATATGGTCGGTATTCCTCAACTTCTTTTTTAAGTTTTAACTCTTCCTTTGTTTTCCTCAACTTCAAAAACCGCTTTGACGCAAATTGTCGGTTATGAGATTTGATTAATTTAGACCATAAGAAAAGGTGGTCCTTTTATTAGTAGAGAAATGATATTTTTATATGAGTGATGTTGCATACATAAATTATTCTATAAATATTTTATAAATTGTTAATGTGGTCTACTTCATCTCAGTATATTGATTAACGAATTATTTCAGTGTAGTCTTCGGCCCCACACAATATACTGAGGTGGAGTATGTCACATCAGCAATTTTGTAGAATAGTTTGTGTCTCTAACATTATTCTTTTTATATATAATTTTGATATTTTCACGTGTAAAAGTGAAATTCGTCATATTCTCTTGCAAAAGAAAAACGTATAAAAATATCAAAATTATATGTAAAAATAGTACTCTCTTTTTTATATGGTTGATATTTATGGGAACAAAAATTATATTATGAGAACATAATTATTTTAACCACACTTAAAAGTTTAATTAACATATATTACTATAACATCAACACTTTTTATCTGACAATATAAATCGTCTACCTTTGTCCCAAAATAGTTGTTCCTTTCAAATTTTAAAACATTTTTAATCATTATTTGTGAAGTTATGTAAAGTCTTTGAAAGTTTTAAATATTATGGTTCTACTTTTAAACGGACAGGGGATAAATAGTAATTTTCTATAACAAAAGGTTTGCTGACTTAATATTATGACGTTATTTAGATTAATGTAGGAATTCATAATTAAATCAACAAAAGTTCCAAACTTTATTTTACGTGGCCATATTGCCATACTATTGTCTTATAGTTGCATAAATTTTAAAATAAGTTGTAAAGATTATTAAAATATGGTAAAATAGTCTTTATATTTGATCAAACATATTTATTTCAAATAATTTATAAGTCATTTTTTGAGAAGCAAGAAATAGTTATTTCTCAAAAATGAATTATAAATCATTGTATAAGTTAAAAAAAATATCCCACACGAACAGTTGAACAGTAAAAATCCACTATTGAGGCATGATTAATTGGGCCCAAATGATTTGGGTGGCCGTAGTCTACGTGGAGGCATGTTCCCCATGTAGGAATCTATTTTGGGCAATGTGAGAACTTTAAGGAATCTGAGATTCCTAACTGTATTTATTTTCCAATTCCTAAGGAAAAATCAAGATAATGTTCGACTTTCTTTCTTTAAGGAGATTCACTTCTATCCCGTTATGATATTCATCATAACGAGGAATTCTGTTCCAATTGGGGGGCAGAGCGATTAAAGGAGGTGTGATCACTATAAATACAATATTATACATTGGTTCACAGGTACACAATATTACTTTGAACACTAAAGTATTAAGCCTCCATTGTTAACCTATTTTTAACATGTACTTATTCTCACACAGGAGTTATCCCCCAGCGGTCCAATCCGTCAAGCTTTATGTGTGATTTTGTTTCTATGCAGGATTGGACGCGTCATTAGTGATTGAGTGCATGGACGAATCTTGGTGTTAATATTGGCGCTAGAAAGAGGACCCTTTAGTGCTAGATGGTTCTTTTTCAATCACTTAGAAGTTTCAGTCGAAGTTATGGAAACAAGTAAGGTAAAAATGGTTACCAGACAAGACAAATCAACGGCTAACCCGCCTTGTCAACCCAGGGGTTCGGTCAAAGATAGGTTGGGGTCTTCGGTTAATTTTTGAAAAAACATGGGCACAACAGTCATTATGTGGGTCCAACAAGGGGTAAAACGGTCTCAATCAGACGACAACTATTCTCGGCAACACAATAGACGACAGACCCCTATAGTCGTGTCGAAGACCGAAATTCAAAACGTGATGGTCATGACAAAAGAGAGGTAAATTTAGCCAAAAAGATACAGGAGAATAAGGATGACATGGAGACCTTACGCTTTCAGCAGAAAGAGCTAGATGCCCAGATGGTAGCAGGTGGTGAGGAGGTCTCCTCCAATCATCATCAATGTCGGGAAGCATCGTTAGGGAACCGATCTAGGACATATCGTTCGGACGGTTCCCATCTCAAAAAAAGTAGGCGAATGAGGGAGATCAGGACACAGACGATAGATCGCCTCTCCGGAGCTTCTAAGGGATATGCACAAATCATCCCCCAAGAAGGAGGACTCCGACCCCCTCACGAAGAGAGTAGCAGAGTTGGAGGAGAAGCTGGCAGAGGTTAACCAGGAAAAGGTATACTGGTTGATTGGGTTCAGGCCAATCCCAACAAGAAGGTCCCGCTTCTGGAAACCTACGATGGCACTGGTGACCTTTATGACCATACTCAAGCATACAATCGGATCATGAAGTTCTATGATTACTCTAACGCTGCCAAGTGCCAGATGACGTCGCTGACCCTGAACTCGATCTCATCATAGAAAGAACTATGTGAGAAGTTCCATGGTCGTTTCGGGAGCAATACGACGAAGGGGGAGCTGACTGCCTCTTTGATGAAGATAAGGCAATACTCCAACGAGGCTCTGAGTCAGTACGTGAAGAGGTTCCGAGAGGCAGTGGGAACGGTGAAAGATCTGAATGAACCTCAGGCCCTCAAGTACTTCACCACGAGGTTGGATGCGGGGAGGTCAAAAAAGCTGATGAAGAGTATAATGTTTAACGTTTTGAAGGACCTGACCGAAGCTTACGACCGAGCAGAAGGGTTTATCGCAATGGAAGAAGCCACGAGGAGCCTGACACAAAATACCCCATCTTCGAAGAAGCCTAGAGATCGGGATATGAATAACCATCCCAGATCAGACAACAATAACAGGTCCGATAACAAGACAAAGAAGAATTTCAACAATGGGGGTTCAGGAGGAGGCCGACCACCCTTCCCGAATCGTTGAGTCAATAAAGTTTATACCCCACTCAATATGGATCAGGAAAAAATATTGGAGGAGATGAGAGATAATCCTTATTTTGAGCCTTGCCCGAATAATACTCATCCGAAAAGAGGAAACCATAACAGATACTACAATTACCACCAAACCTATAAGCACTCTATAGAAGACTATCCGAATTTAAAGAATTTGATCGAGAAAAATGTCCAGAGTGGGGAGTTAGTCCAGTATGTGGCGGGACGAGAGGCTTCGTGAAAAAAAATAACACCAACCAGTAGAAGAACCCGAACACCCAGCCGCAACCACAACCACAACCCAAACAAATAGGTAAGTTGTAGACGTGATAACGGGTGGCGAGGTGACCAGGAAGAAGATACATGGGTTCTTAGATTCAATATTAACAATGTCTAAATAGATTTCCATGAGGGATCAATAGTACCCTGACACATTTATATCTTTTATCGATGAGGATTACCCATCGGAACCTATCGAGTCGTATAAAGGGACCTTTGGCTATCACAACACAGGTCAACTTAGTGGATGTGAAGCAGATCATGATTTACAATGGCTCTTCCGTAGATATATTTGTATGCCAATGCATACCAGAGACTGGATTTAGAAGGGAGAAGGATGGAGGTCAGGTAGGAGCCCCCTTTATACGAGTTTAGTAATGATCTAGTTCGGGTTGCAGGAACCATCAAGTTGTCAGTTGTGTTCAGAACAGCTCCTCGACAGGTGTAAATAAATGTTAAGTTCTTTGTAGTGCATGTGAATGCGACATACAATGCCATTCTGGGACAGCCGACATTGACAGCTCTACAGGTGATGACTTTCATTCCCCACTTCAAGCTAAATTTCCCTACGCCGAACGAGGTTGGCAAAGTCAAGGGAGATCTAGATATAGCTCGAAGGTGCTTTAGAAATTCTCTGGTATCATTGAGAGTCGGAGTCAATAACTAGAGGCAGACTATGGCAATCGAGGTGGAACCATTTAGTGAGGGAAGTACATAACCCCTCGTTTTGCCGACTGAAGAGACCAAAGATATCGATTTTATCCCCGAGAACAAGGAAAAATGATCAAGATGGGTTCGGGCTTGTAAGAACCCTTTCGGAGAGGATTGATCGAGTTGCTTCAAGTATATGCAAACATTTTTGCGTGGGTACCCAGTGATATGCGTAGGATAGATGAGTTTGTCATTGTGCACCATTTAAATGTACACCCTGCCAGGAAAATATGTTCTCTAGAAGAGAAGAAACTTTGCCCCAGAGAGGCAGAAGATTATTGATGATGAGATGGCCAAGTTATTAGCGACCAAATTTATATTTGAGATTGACTATCCTGAATGGTTTGTGAACTTGGTACTAGTTCGGAAGTAGAACGTGAAGTGTAAGATGTGAATACAGATCTCAATAAGGCATGCCCAAAGGACTTCTACACGCTTCCACACATGGACCAGTTGATCGTCGCCACGTCTTGGTATGAATTGTTAAGTTTTATGGATGCCTTTTTGGGATACAATCAGATTTCAATGCATAAGAAGGATATCTGATGAATGGGTTGTATGCCTACGAATCTGGTGTTTTTAGACTTGATAATATGTGTACCCTTATATGGTTCGCTTTGTTTCTGATTTTTTTTCTTGATATATAGTAGAAGGAAACAACATATGGGCAAAACAGTCATTGCCGGTGTCGCGGCGCCTATTATTCAATATTTCTTGTATCCCTGGCACTGTAGCATCGAAGCAAGGCTAAATTGAGGGGCAGTAGTGTCGGTGCGGGTTTTTAGGAAGAAAACAAGTTTAACCAATTTTGAAAGCCAAGAATAGAGATTAAAACCAAAGGAAGGAGAAGAGCTGTAAGACCCCAACTTTTATGAATAAATATTAAATTTTCTCGAAATATATTTTTGAATATTATGGTGTGGATTTGATATAATGTTATAGTTGTGGGTTATATTTACAAATTTTGCAAAGTAAGCAAGTAGTTTTAAAATATTCGATTGGTCGGAGAATATTCGTACGACAGCACAATCATTGGTGGACCCCATGACGGAATTACTATCGAAGTGAAAAAACGACAGAAATAACTTTTATAAAAATAACGGCGAAATTTTTACCATTAACTGTTGAAATACTCAGTGATAAAAGTACAATAATACGCGTGGTTGCATAGTAGCACATGGTATTGATTATTGATGCTTACGTGAGAAGTCACTTAGTTATACTCAATTATTTCTACAGTAATTGCTGCATAGTATCTCACATTATTGATTCAATTATTGTCACAGTATCATCTGCACAATATTTTATATTATTAAATTAATAATTGAGACGACAAAGTTATTCATATTATTATTTATATTATTGACAATGTCTAGAAAGTTCTGTCAAGAAAAGGGGTTTGGTCACCTAATTGCACGCCAATAGGGAGAAATTCTTATCGGAAAACCCCATATTTCCTGAGAATGATCTGGTTGTTAATATTGTGAGTTATAATATTAATTATGAATGTTATTAAAATGTATTTTGTGAAGCCAAGTGAATTGAGATAAATATAGGAGATTTTTATGAAGTATTTGTTATAAATTTTGCTTATTATATAGACCCCCACTTACCCATTTTTTCAAAATAGTCGGGAGAAAGTTATCTCAGTGTTGTTTTATATATATACATATATATATATATATATATATATATTAAGTTTTGTTTTATTAGATTAAAAATAGAATATATTATAATTCATTTAAAGTTTTCGTTTTATTAGAATATTTTATTGCATAGTTCTGCATAGTAAATCAAAAAAAAATTACTTAGGTTTCACGCTGATGATGGTTTTATTGTAAATACATTTCTAAATAGTATCCTTCCATTCTACTATAAATAGGATGCTTAGTTTAGAATTAAAAATCACACCAGAATCAAAGAATTCTTCTTCTATAATATTGAGCGTACTTCTTTAGAGTTTAAGAAAGCTTTGAGTGTAGAAAACAGTGCAAGTTTTCTTTAAGAATATCTCCGCCATACCAGTCAGAAATACTCTTCTTTTAAGGTAAGGGATATTATTTTTGTTCAATATTCGTAAGAAATAATATTTTCTTCTATATTCTGTAGTATGTAAGTAATATTATTTCGTTTCAGATTCCGAATTCTACACTCATGTTGATAAGTTTTGCTTCTATACTCCTTGAAATTAGTAGAATATCCATGAAATTTGCACTTCATCTAGTATCGTTTCACAAGGATATTTTTCTGAACATTTTTGTTAAATTTTGATCTTTTCATGCCGGGATACTATTCACGGGGTACTATTCACACGTGGTACTATTCGTGACAAAAATTGATTTCTTTTCTGTCCAAATTATTTTTGATATAATATTATTCTTGAATTTTACTCCACAAAGTAGTATCATGTTAACAATTTGGACTTTATTGAATTCTGGATAAATTGAATTATAAATCTTTAAAATTTATCCTTGCTTTCATTTAATTGAATTCTTATATCATTGTCATCATCCTCATGCTTTTATTGTGATGAAAGTCATCTTTGGCCCGTAGTGCATAGATGGACTGTTGATTGGTATGATTATGACCAGGGATGTGTAGGGTTTCGACACAAAAACACAGCGGAAATATAAAATAATCAAAGCAATTTTCGAAACACAAAAATAGGATCCATGCGAAATAGAAATTAATTCAGTGGTTTAGATATTATACCGATTATGAAAGAGTTCTGAAACGGCTTCGAATCCCTTACACAATCCAATGTAACCACGCCTACTTGTATCCACACGAGCATGCATGAATCGTCATACGATCTGCGATGAAGAGAATCTGCAGGTACTAGCAACCAAGGATTAGGATTTTTGAAATTTTTCTCTAGTCTCTCTCTAAAAGCGGCTAAAATTTTGTTTAGGTTATGATTCGTTACCTAAAATGGCTGCTATATATCATATATATAGTAGTTAATAGGAATTAATCAAAACCCTAATCTAATTAAAATAAAATCCGAATTTATATATATATATATATATATATATATATATATATATATATCTTAATTAAGTCTTACTTAATTAATATACCTATATATAAATTATCCTATTAATTTAAATTTGTAATTTAAATTCTATCAATCATATTGACATATTTAAATCTTTACAATTTAAATTAATTCCCTTTTAATTACGTTCTTTGTGTGTGACCCTATATGTTATTATTACGTTGACAATAATTTTAAAATCATATTATAAAATTATAAACAGTGAGCGGCATCTAGTAATGCATCACTGCTACCCAAGTAATAATAAGATCGATGATTCGATGCAACCTTTTCGTGACCAATGTTTCAATGTGATTAATCCTTTTAACCTTGATATCTTAGATTAAACTCGAGTCATGGAATGTGTCATACTCTTCATAATTTAATCTGAGTTTTCTTGATCAATGAGTAGACTATATGAAACAAATCACTATTTGAGCATGGCCATGCATTTCATAGTACTACTCAATAAAGAGGCCTATGGATATCACCCCTAATAAATAGGATGGTTAAATTCCATCTAGATCACTCATATTTCTCACACGATTCATGATGTACCTAATAATCACCTTTATAGTCCACCCTATTAAAGGTGACCTTTGATGATATCAAAGTACATAAATTCTCGTGTAGTAATATAGTGATTTCAGGCCGGAGGACCATTACATCATTGTCACTATGAGAATCGCTAATGACACTTCGATGCTCCATATAGAATTCTCATGGTGGGTATGTCCAGTACATCGTTCTCTAACACATACTTATGCATTGACTTAATATCTCATATATTTACGACCAATGAGATTTGGTCATCAGTCAATCCACATACTAGTCTCAATGTATCATTGTTGTCATATCAACAATGATACTCGACTAGGGACATTTAAGAGCAATGATACTAATTGTAATTATATAATCTCATGTTCAAGTCACATACTTGAAACTATATAAATTGTATCACTATTCTATGGAATTTTATTATGTTAACATTTATATAACGCAGTAAATAAAACCATAATAAAATTATTCATTTATTCAATCAAATATAATATCAAAATGTTAAGTAATTATATCAAATAATTGGCCTCTAGGGCATAAACTCTAACAGGATGATTCGGTATAATCATGACCTGTAGTGTTACAATAATGTGGTAAAAGTCCTCATTGGTCCATATTGAATTGATTGACAGTTGTTGGCATGATCATGACCATTGATGATAACACGAATATCCTTAGCCCGAAGTGCATGGATAATTCGTGGATGTGATAATAATGAATATCCTTGGCCCGTAGTGCATGGATAATTCAGTGATGTGGATTATTTATTGAGCTGAGTTTCAGTGATAAAATTTATGATAAACTTTTTAAATCATAGAAGATAGTAGATATCATGCTCTACTTGACTCTTCTAATGGATTGATTGTTCCGCTACAGTTAAACTTATTATTTATTGTATTCTATCAGTTTAACACTGTTGAAGGCTAAAGATAATTTATTTTGCATTATCTTAGTCATAATATTTCTTACTGGGCTAGTTGAGCTCACCCTTTTGCTTTCATTGTTCTCTTCAGGAAATGAGAACGTAGCCGGAACTAGTCGGGTAATGGAGTGACGATCCAATATGGTGGCTGTAGTAGTCTTCACTATTTTATAAAATAGTGTGATAATAATTATATTGAGGACTCCATTTCAGTTTGGATATTGTCTAGAAGACAATATTCGTGTTAAAACTCTCAGCTATATTTTGTTGTATTTTATACTACAGTTGTATAATTAAGTTTGTATTTGAATTATGTACAATTTATTTGGCGACTCAGAATGGGTGATGTATACTTATTTTGGGGGCAGCTTGCTGTACTGAAGATGTCTTGGGAGAAGTTCCAAGAATTGTTCAACGAAAAGTACTTTCCCGAAAGTGTTCGTCACATGAAGGGGGTGGAATTCATCAAGCTAGAGCAAAATAATATGACTGTGTCGCAGTACGAGGCTATGTTTGCCAAGTTGTCCCGATTTGTATCTCATTTGGTTGATAATGAGGAGCGAATGACATGAATGTTTCTGCGAGGTTTGAAACCCGAAATACAACAATACCTCATTTCTCATAAACTTTGTTAATATTCAGATGTTGTGAATATGGCTCAGTTATTGGAGGGCGATAATGAATCAGCCCAACCAAAAGACAACGACCAACAACTCGATAATAATCATACCAGTGGCAACGGCCATCGGAACAATGATAACCATCGTGGAGGAAATTATCATGCTAGAAGTGGTAACCACTTCGGTGGTAATCATGGTCAAGATAATAGAAAAGGTGAACTAAATGGGAACAATTTTAAGAAGAGAAGATTCAACAATGATGGAAAGACATCGATAGCAGCACCAACACCCGTTTTAAAGGAAGGAGAACGACCACCGGTCGTATGCTACAAATGTGGAGTGGAGGGACACATCCGTCCAAACTCTACGTAACAACCCAAACAGTGTTTTAATTGCGGAAGAAAAGGTCATCTAGCTCGATTTTGTCGTGTAGTGAAGTCAAGTCCAACTGGGATGGAGACACCAAAGGCCGTCCCGGACAAGTCAAAGTCGGTAGTTTAAGTGAGAGCGTTTGTCGAGGAACCCGAACGAAGTTATCACGAGTAAGTTAATCATAAACTCTTTCAAAGTCTATATCTTATTCGATACCGGTTCTACCCACTCTTTTATTTTACCTAATTGTGCTCAACATTTAAACTCGACTCCGAATAAATTAGACTTTGACTTATCTGTTGAAACTCTATGGGGAGAAACCTTCATTACATCCACTTTTTATAAATTTTGTTTGATTCAAATTGGCACCCTCACGTTACCTGTCGATCTCATCTCTTTGAAAATACTTACATTTGATGTGATTTTAGGAATTGACTGGTTAACTACTCATCATGCTAAAATTAATTATTTTCGTAAGGTTGTTAACTTTCATTTTCCTAACCAACCTATCATGCGAATTCAAGTAACCAAACCACTAAAGTCAATCAATGTCATATCAAGTCATAAGTAAAGAGCCTTGAGCCTTTCGCTGGTGACTTCCTTGTGTGGGATGCACCGAAGCCAGACTTTCCATAGGGGACGCCGTGAATAACGGTGGCAAGTTGATAGGTATCAATGTGAGGTTCTATCCAAGTCTTGGATGAGAGTCACAGTTTTGAATGATATTTCTATTGTTAATAAATTTCTTGACGTATTCTCCGAAGAACTTTCTAGCCTTCCCCCAGAGCGTGAAATCGAATTTTGTATCGACCTTGAACCCAATATAAAACCCTCAAATATTTCTTCACCCAGAACGAACGTAACATGCGCCAAAGACGTTGGCTCGAGTTGTTGAGAGATTACGACCATACCATTCAATACTATCTTGGAAAAGCGAACGTAGTAGCTGATGTATTGAGTAGAAGATCGTATGCAGTTACGAGTGCGACATTGTTAACATAAAGACCCATTTTGTATGATTTATAAAAATGGGGATAGAGTTAAAGAGTCAAGAGAACCACGTGAAGATGACGAATATACGATTAGAATCGACTTTAATCGATAAATTTAAATTTTTTCAAGCTACAGACCCGAAGCTGATGAATATGAAGAAGAAGGTGCAAGAAGGCGTTATTTTATAAGCAATAATCGACTAAGAGAGGAAATCTCAACCCTCGATTTAATTGACCCATTTGAAATCCTCAATCGAGTAGGAACTGTGGCCTATAGACTCGCCTTACCGCTAAGTATGTCGCGTGTTCATAATATTTTTCACGTATCGATGTTACGTAAATATGTGGATGACCCGAACCACATTATTGAATTAGAACTAGACGTGATAACAGAAGATTTAACGTATGAGGTGGCACCTGTTAAAATCTTGGATAAGAAAGAATATATTCTACGCTCAAAAGTTATACCTCAAGAGTTAGAATCTGAAATGAAAACAAAGTATCCTCGCCTCTTCGGAATACCAGGTACGTACGTCAATTTTGAGGACGAAATTTCATAAGGAGGGGAGATTGTAAGACCCAAACTTTTATGAATAAAGATTATTTTTCTCTAAATATTATTTTTCAATAATAAGTTGTGGATTTGATATAATGTTATAGTTGTGGGTAATATTTATAAATTTTGCAAAGTAAGCAAGTTGTCATAAAATATTCGTTTGGTCGGGGAATATTCTTTTTGTCGGGGAATATTCGTACTACGACACAATCATTGGTGGACCCTGTTGCGGAATTACTGTCGGAGTTAGAAAATTATAGAAATAATTTTTATAAAAATAACGGAAAAAGTTTTACCGTTAAACTGTTGAAATACCCAGTGTTAAAAGTACAGTAATACACGTGGTTGCATAGTAGCACACGATATTATATAGTATTTTTAATTATTGATGCTTATGTGAGAAGTCACTCAGTTTTATTTAATTATTGTCACAATAATTGCTGCATAGTATCTCACGTTATTGATTCAATTATTGTCACAATATTTTATATTATTTGAGACGACAAAGTTATTCGTATTATTATTTGCATTATTGATGATGTCTAGAAAGTTCTATCGAGGAAAGGGGTTTGGTCACCTAATTGTGTGTCAATAGGGAGAAATCCTTATCGGAAAACCCCATCTTTCCTGGGAATGATCTGGTTGTTAATATTGTGAATTATAATATTAATTATAAATATTATTGAAAATGTTTTTTGTGAAGCCAAGTGAATTAAGATAAATAGAGGGAATTTTTATGAAGTATTTGTTATAAATTTGGCTTATTATATGGACCCCCACTTTCTCATTTTTCAAAATTATCGATAGAAAGTTATCTATATATATATATATATATATATATATTATAATAAGTTTTGTTTTTTTATGTAAAATAGAATATATTATATTTTATATAAAGTTTTTGTTTTACTTGAATATTATATTCATATTTTTGAAAATCAAGCGTCCGTGAATTCTTCAGATTATTTCGTCCGTGATTTTCTAAAATAGTGATACCCTGTCATTCTCCTATAAATAGGATACTCAGTTTAGACAAGAAAATCACACCAGAATCAGAAAATTCTTCTTCTATAATATTGAGCCTATTTTTTTTTAGTTAAGAAATTTTTGAGTGTAGCAAATAGTGCAAGTTTTTCTTCAAAAATATCCCCGCTATACCAGTCGGAATTGTTCTCTTTTTGAGGTAAGGGGTATTATTTATTTCATATTCGCTTACGATATTATTTTTCGTATTCGTAAGAAATTTTATATTCGTTCAATATTCGTAAGGAATATTATTTTCGTTCAATATTCGTAAGGAGTATTATCTTCGTTTAATATTCGTAAGGAATATTATTTTCGTTCAACAATTATAAGGGATATTATTTTTGTTCAATATTCGTAAGAAATAATATTTTCTTCCATATTCTATAGTATGTAAGTAATATTATTTCATTTAATATTCCTAATTCTACATTCATTTTGTTAAGTATTGCTTCTATACTCCTTGAAATTAGTAGAATATCCTTGAAATTTGCATTTCATCTAGTATTGTTTCACAATGATATTTTTTTGAACATTCTTGTTAAATTTTAAGTTTTTCATACTGGAGTACTATTCATGGGTACTATTCATACGTACGACACTATTTACGAAGTACTATTCACGGCGTACTATTCACTTGAGTACTATTCACCCGGGGGTACTATTCAAGATAAAAATTGATTTCTTTTTTGTCTAAATTATTTTTGATACAATATTATTCTTGAATTTTACTCCACAAACAGTTATCATGTTGATAATTTGGACATTTTTAAACTCTGGATAAATTTAAAGTCTTTAATATTTATCCTTGATTTCGTTTAATTGATGCTTATATCATTGACATCATCCTCATGCTTATATTGTGATGAAAGTCATCTTTGGCCCGTAGTGCATAGATGGACTGTTGATTGGTATGATTATGACCAGGAATTATTCGGTATGATGTGGTAAAAGTTCTCATTGTCCCGTAGTGCATTGATGGACAATTATTGGTATGATTATGACCATAGGTTCTTTTCGGCCAAGGGTGCAAAGATGAATTGTTGTTTGGCATGATCATAACCATTGGTGATAACACGAATATCCTTGGCCAGTAGTGCATAGAAAATTCGTGGATGTGATAATAATGAATATTCTTGGCCCGTAGTGTAACGCCCCCAAATTCGGGTATCTTCCAACCCGACAGATGGTGCTATACTGTACAATATTCATACATTCATTCAATTGAAAAGTCTCAAAGAACGAACATAACTTCTATATATTTAAAGTAATATTTACATTTCCCAGGTTCTATACCCATTACAAAGGTTCTTTGTCATAATATCGCTTATTATTACAACAATAGACCTATACTATTACAAGACACGAAACAACAATCATTTTAGCTTTTCCTTTATCCTTTTTCGATCCTTCGGACGCGTTAGGTCTTATTGCATTCATATGGTTCAAGTAAGAGTGAGCATAACTAGCTCAAAGAAGTATAACAATTTAATAACAACATGCTTGGAACATACGAATCATCATATCTTTCAATAATCGGACAATAGTTATGAAGTACTATTGATAATACAAAATAGCACTTCATCTTTCTTTCAAAATGTTTTACATTAATAACAATGTTTAGTAAAACATTTACTCTGGTCAAAGACCTCGAGTATTCATTCTTTATTGGAAAGGGACAACCCGGAACTAAGTCCGTAAGCCCGATATTACTTACGAGCACTTCTAGGTGATCAGCCTATTGTACTCTATGTTGATCAACACTACATCCATTAAACGTATGCCCGTTTAATCATTTGGCAACCTCACGTGCCTGTCGTTTTACCGACAAAACATTTGTTTAACATTTCCAGCCATCTTTTGAAAACCATTTCATGTAGTTGACAAAAGGTAACAACATTTGATAATAGAGGAATAGATTATCAATAATCCACGCAATATATCAAGTCTAGCCAAAGGAATTGGCTTTAACTTCAACATATCTCAATTAATGCGAAAGAATACATGAACTTCAAAGACTTGTTCAGATTGAACTGAGACAAGAGTTAGAATACTTGCCTTTAACGTCTGCTATGGTATATTAACTTTATGTTCAAGTCTTTCAAGTCTCTACAATACATGATCACATAATGCCTTACATTAGGTCACATATAATCAAGTATGTATATGACTATATCTTACCCTTCATTTGTGAGACCCCAGATTTTATGAATAAAGATTTAATTTTCTCGAAATATTTTTTTAATATTATGGTGTGGATTTGAGATAATGTTATAGTTGTGGGTAGTATTTATAAATTTTGAAAAGTATGCAAGTTGTTGTATAATATTCGATTGGTTGGGGAATATTCTTTTTGTCGGGGAATATCCGTATTGCACAAAGACAATCATTAGTGGACCCATAATCTGAATTATTGTCGGATTGAGAAAACGACAAAAGTATTTTATGAAAATAACGGCGGAAGTTTTACCGTTAAAACTATTGAACTACTCGGTAGTAAAAGTACAGTAATACGCGTGGTTCACTCAGTTTTGTTCAGTTATTGCTATAGTAATTATTGCATAGTATCTCACGTTATTTGATTCACTTATTGTCGATATTTTATATCGCCAAGTATTACCGCCAAGTATGTTGTTTGTTCAGAACATTTTTTTTGTATCGAGGTTACTTAAATATGTGGACGAACCGAACCACATTATTAAATTAGAACTAAACGATATAGCAGAAGATTTAACGTGTGAGGAGATACGTGTTAAAATCTTGGATAAGAAGGATCGTATTCAACACTAAAAGGTTATACCTCAAGAGTTGGAATCTGAAATGAAGTCAAGGTATCCTCACCTCTTCGACATACCAGATACGTATGTAAATTTCGAGAGCGAAATTTCATAAGGAGGGGAGATTGTGAGACCCCAGATTTTATGAATAAAGATTTAATTTTCTCAAATATTTTTTAATATTATGGTGTGGATTTGAGATAATGTTATAGTTGTGGGTAGTATTTATAAATTTTGAAAAGTATGCAAGTTGTTGTATAATATTTGATTGGTCTGGGGAATATTTTTTTTGTTTGGGAATATCCGTATGCGACCAGTACAATCATTAGTGGACCCCATGAATGGAATTATTGTCGGATTGAGAAAACGACAAAAATATTTTATAAAAATAACGGCGGAAGTTTTACCATTAAAACTGTTGACCTACTCGGTAGTAAAAGTACAGTAATATGCGTGGTTCACTCAGTTTTGTTTAGTTATTGCTATAGTAATTATTGCATAGTATCTCACGTTATTTATTGTCGATATTTTATATATTATTAAATCAATAATTGAGACGACAAAGTTATTAATATTATTATTTGCAATATTAACAATGTCTAGAAGTTCTGTCAAGGAGAGGTAAAATATATTTATATATATGTATTTTATGTGTGTGTGTGTGTATATATATATATATATATAATATAATGTTAGTGGAGGATGGTGGAAAAGGTTGAGTGTATTATATATATATATATATATATATATATATAATGTGTGTGTGTAAGAGAATGTGTTATATATAGGGACCACATATTGGTGGAAGTTGAAAAATGGGGTGGGGGAAGAAGACGTATTAAGGAGGAAATATATATATATAACATGTGTGTGTGTGTTGGATGTATATATATATAATATTGAGTGAGTTGAATTATATGGAGATGTTTGTATGATAATAGTAATGTGTGAGTGTATGAAAGTGATGGGTTTTAGTGGGTTGCATTGAAAAATCAGTCCGTGTTTCTTCTTAATACATCCGTGAAATCATCACTAAGTGCACACGGATCAAACAAAGACCCCTTCAATTCTCCTATAAATAGAAGTTCATTCCTTCATTATTTCTTACTTAATTCACTAAAACTCTAGAGAGAAAATTTTAGAGAAAGAAGAAAAATATTCTGCTACTTCCCTACTCTTATATCCAGTTTCTTTTACGGTAAGGGATATTATTTGTTGTACTCGTAAGGGGTATTATTTCTTTTCTATTCATGAAGAGAACTTCTGTTATTCCATTATTTATTATTCTGTTGGAATAATAAATGTAATGAAGACTCCTTTGAGTTTGTATATTGTCTAGATGATAATATTTGTATTAAAACTCACAGCATATGTTTAGTCGTATTTTACACGACTGTTGTATAATTAAGTTGTATTTGAATTTTGTACCATGTATTTGGCGACTCAATATGGGTGATGTATACCTATTTTGGGGGTGTCACAGTTGGTATCAGAGCTTAGGGATATGATCCCTGGCAAAGATGTGAGACTAGAACTAGGAGGGGAGAGACGGGGAATTCCTTCGCTAGTATGACCTACCTAAGTTTATTTGATATTTTATTGGTCGGTCAAAGTATAAGAATAATATGCTACATGTCAATTAACCTTTGTTTTGTGGCAGTATTTGAAAATGGCATCTGATAATGTTAAGATAAGAAAAGGAGCATAGGAGACTGTTGAGTCTCCACAGATCAATAATCAGGACAATGTGCAACAGGATGGCGATAATCCTCCTTTAAACAACAACACTGATCAATTGACGAACGATGGTACGTTTAAGAGCTTTTCAGAATTCATGCAACATCAGGCAAAGGCGGCTCCTGTTCATAATGCAGGAGGAAACAATGGCAACCCACGGTTGGTCACCACTAAGCAATTCAAGGAGCTGGGACCACCGGAGTTTTTGGGAAAGCCAGAACCACTTAAGGCAGAGACGTGGTTAAAGCAGATCACCAAGATATTTGATGTCTTGGGATGCTCCGAGGAGCAAAAGGTTCCCTTTGCCACCTTTGTGTTGCGTGAAGAGGCAGATCACTGGTGGGAATCTGTAAAACGTACCCAGCCTGACGCATTCAAGATGTCTTGGGAGAAGTTCCAAGAGCTGTTCAATGATAAGTACTTTCCCAAAAGTATTCATCACATGAAGGAGGTGAAGTTTATCAAGTTGGAGCAAAACAACATGACCGTGTCGCAGTACGAAGCCAAGTTTGCCGAATTGTCCCGATTTGCGTCCCATTTGATTGATAATGAGGAGAGAATAACACGAATGTTTCTAAGAGGTTTGAAGCCAGAGATACGTCAATATCTTATTTCTCATAAACTGTGTTTGTATTTAGATGTTGTAAATAGGGCTCGGTTAGTGGAGCGCGATAACGAGTCAACGCAACCAAAAGAGAGCAGCCGAAAAATTGATAATACCGGTGATAATAGTCATCAAAGCAGTGACAATAAGTATGGAGGGAATCAACATGCCAGAAATGGTAACCACTTCGGTGGTAATCATGGTCAAAACAATAAGAATGGACATTTCAAGAAGAGAAGGTTCAACAATGACGTGAAGACGTCAACACCAGCACCCGTTTCAAAGGAAGAAGAACGACCACCGGTCGTATGTTTCAAATGCGGACATGAGGGACACATCCGTCCAAACTGTACGCAGCAATCCAAAGCGTGTTTTAATTGTGGAAGAGAAGGTCACCTAGCCCGATTTTGTCTCGTATGGTGAAGTCAATTCCAGCTGGGATAGTGATGCCAAAGGATGTCCCAGACAAGACAAAGCCAGTAGTTTAAGAGAGAGCATTTTTTTTTCGTGACGAGGAACCTGAATAAAATTATCACGGGTATGTTAGTCATAAACTCTTGCGAAGTCTATACCGTGTTAGATATCGGTTCTACCCAATCTTTTATTTCACCTAGTTGTGTTCAATGTTTGAAGTTAACTCCGGAGAAGTTAGACTTTGATATATATCTGTTGGGAGAAACCTTCGTTACCTCCACTATTTATAAATCTTGTTCAAATCAACAATTTCACGTTACCTGTCGATCGTATCTCTTTGAAAAGACTTGCCTTTGATGTGATTTTAGGAATTGATTGGTTAACTACTCATCATGCTTTTTGTAAGGTTGTTAGCTTTCATACTCCTAACCAACCTGTTATGCGAATTCAAGCAACCAAACCACTAAAGTCAATCATTATCATATCAAGCCATAAGTAAAGAGCCCCGATCCTTTCGTTGTTGACTTCCTTGTGTGGAATGCACCGAAGCCATACTTTTCGTAGGAGACGTTGTGAATGACTATGAAAAGTTGATAGGTATCAATGTGACGTGTTATCCAAGTCTTGGATAAGAGTCACAGTTTTGAATGATATTTCTATTGTTAATAAATTTCCTGACGTATTCTTGAAGACTTCTTAGCCTACCCCTAGAGAGTGAAATCGAATTTTGTATTGACCCCAGTACAAAACCCATTTCTAAACCCCTCAAATATTTCTTTACTTAAAACGAACGTAACATGCGCTAAAGACGTTGACTCAAGCTATTGAAGATTACGATCGTACCATTCAATACCATTATGGGAAAGCGAACGTGGTAGCTGACGCGTTGAGTAGAAGATCGTATGCGTTTACGAGTGCGATGTTGTTAACACAAAGACCCATTTCGTACGACTTACAAATGATGAAGATAGAGCTAAAGACTATAGGAACCCACGTGAAGATAACGAATATACGATTAGAATCGACTTTAATCGATAAAGTTAAAGCCGCTAAAGCTACATACTCAGAGCTGATGAATGTGAAGAAGAAGGTTCAAGAGGGAGTTATTCTAGAAGCAAGAATCGACGAAGAGAGGAAATCTCAACCCTCGATTTAATTGGCCCATTTGAAATCCTCGATGAAGTAGGAACTGTGGCCTATAGACTCGTTTTACCGCCAAGTATGTTGTGTGTTCAGAACATTTTTTTTGTATCGAGGTTACTTAAATATGTGGACGAACCGAACCACATTATTAAATTAGAACTAAACGATATAGCAGAAGATTTAACGTGTGAGGAGATACGTGTTAAAATCTTGGATAAGAAGGATCGTATTCAACACTCAAAGGTTATACCTCAAGAGTTGGAATCTGAAATGAAGTCAAGGTATCCTCACCTCTTCGACATACCAGATAACGTAACGTAAATTTCGAGAGCGAAATTTCATAAGGAGGGGAGATTGTGAGACCCCAGATTTTATGAATAAAGATTTAATTTTCTCGAAATATTTTTTTAATATTATGGTGTGGATTTGAGATAATGTTATAGTTGTGGGTAGTATTTATAAATTTTGAAAAGTATGCAAGTTGTTGTATAATATTTGATTGGTCGGGGAATATTTTTTTTGTCGGGGAATATCAGTACGACGGTACAATCATTGGTGGACCCCGCAACGGAATTATTGTCGGATTGAGAAAATGACAAATATTTTATAAAAATAACGGCAGAAGTTTTACCATTAAAACTGTTGACCTACTCGGTAGTAAAAGTACAGTAATATGTGTGGTTCACTCAGTTTTGTTTAGTTATTGCTATAGTAATTATTGCATAGTATCTCACGTTATTTATTGTCGATATTTTATATATTATTAAATCAATAATTGAGACGACAAAGTTATTAATATTATTATTTGCAATATTAACAATGTCTAGAAGTTCTGTCAAGGAGAGGTAAAATATATTTATATATATGTATTTTATGTGTGTGTGTGTGTGTATATATATATATATATATATATAATATAATGTTAGTGGAGGATGGTGGAAAAGGTTGAGTGTATTATATATATATATATATATATATATATATATAATGTGTGTGTGTAAGAGAATGTGTTATATATAGGGACCACATATTGGTGGAAGTTGAAAAATGGGGTGGGGGAAGAAGACGTATTAAGGAGGAAATATATATATATAACATGTGTGTGTGTGTTGGATGTATATATATATAATATTGAGTGAGTTGAATTATATGGAGATGTTTGTATGATAATAGTAATGTGTGAGTGTGTGAAAGTGATGGGTTTTAGTGGGTTGCATTGAAAAATCAGTCCGTGTTTCTTCTTAATACATCCGTGAAATCATCACTAAGTGCACACGGATCAAACAGTACCCCTTCAATTCTCCTATAAATAGAAGTTCATTCCTTCATTATTTCTTACGAATTCACTAAAACTCTAGAGAGAGAAAATTTTAGAGAGAAAGAAGAAAATATTCTCGCTACTTCCCTACTCTTATATCCAGCTTTCTTTTCTGGTGAGGGATATTATTTGTTGTACTCGTAAGGGGTATTATTTCTTTTCTATTCATGAAGAGAACTTACATTATTCCATTATTTATTATTACGTTGGAATAACTTTGATATGCTGC
Source organism: Panax ginseng (assembly GCA_020205605.1). NCBI lineage: Eukaryota > Viridiplantae > Streptophyta > Magnoliopsida > Apiales > Araliaceae > Panax > Panax ginseng. The sequence continues at coordinate 97,022,095 of CM035140.1, forward strand.
TACCCTATACTTGGTGAAATTCTTCTGTTATTCCATTCGTTATTATTCTGTTGGAATATCCTGTCTGTGCATTTTACGCCGGACCTGATTTCGTCTTTATTATTTTGTTGGAATATCCTGTCTGTGCGTTTTACGTCGGACTTGGTTCCGTCTTTATTATTATTCTGTTGGAACATCATGTCAGTGCGAATTTCGCTTGACCTGGTTCCGTTATTTATTATTCTGTTGGAATAACCTTTATACATCTGAAATCTGACATGCATGATGATTTCTTTTGTGATTCCATTCTTTATTATACTCAGTTGGTTAAAGTTTTGACTTCTATACTCCATGAAATTAGTGGAATATCCTTTATATTTGCGCTTCATCCAGTATCTTTTCATGGAAATATTCTTCTGAGCATTCTTGAATTTTACTCTACAAAGAAGTATCATGTACAATTTGGACGTTATTAGTTCCTGAAAAAATTAATTCTTGAACTTGTTTTATTGAATTCTTATATCATTGTCATCATCCTCATGTTTATATTATGTTGAAAGTCATCTGTGGCATGTAGTGCATAGATGGACTTGGTATGATTATGACCAGAATTATTCAAAGTATAATCATGGTAGTAATGTTACAAATGATGTGGAAAAAGTCCTCATTGGCCCGTAGTACATTGATGGGCGATTTTGGTATGATTATGGCTATGGATTCTCTTGACCAAGGGTACAAAGATGAATTGTTTTATGGCATGATCGGGACTGGTTGATGAAAACACGATTATCCTTGGCACATGGTGCATGAAAAATTCGTGGTCGTGATACTAAAGAATATCCTTGGCACAGTAGTGCGGGGATGATTTAATGATGTGGATTATTTATTAAGTCGAGTCTCAAAGAATAAAAATGATGAAAACCTTTTTAAATCATAGAAGATAGTAGATTGTATTCTCTACTTGACTCTTCTAATGGATTGCTTGTTCCGTCATTGCAGATTAAACTTGATGTTTGTTATATTTTATCAGTTTAACACTGTTGAAGGCTAATGATAATTTATTCTGCATTATCTTAGTCATAATATTTCTTACTGGGCTAGTTGATCTCACCCCTTTCTTTCATTGTTCTCTTCAGGAAATGAGAATATAGATGGGACGAGTCGGAGAACAGAGTGATGGTCCTAGATGGTGCATTAGTAGTCCTCACTATTCTGCGAAATAGTGTAATAATAATTGTAATGAGGACTCCTTTGAGTTTGTATATTGTCTAGATGACAATATTTGTATTAAAACTCACAGCATATGTTTAGTCGTATTTTACACGACTGTTGTATAATTAAGTTGTATTTGAATTTTGTACCATGTATTTGGCGACTCAAGATGGGTGATGTATACCTATTTTGGGGGCGTCACAGTTCATTTCAATCTAATTGTGTATTAGATTCAGTTACTATTCGTTCCGTTTTATCATTATCCTTGCATTTATATTCGACTAGGTTATCTCAACCTTTATACAACATCCTTAAGGTTTAACAAAGTTTAACAATGTTACATTACACTCCTTAAGTTGTGTTTACTTTTAAATTAATTAACTTTATTTTCTTTGTACTTAGAAACATTAATCACCATCATTGTTACGAGGCTGGCGCTTCTGGCCATGCGAGTCCTTGTAGTAGTGGTGGCTGCCTTGCATACAAAATTATTACTACGGTCGCCATTTGCCATGACTCTTCTTGATGTGTGTTTCGGACATTGTTACGCCTTCTTGTATGACTCATTTAGTCATGCACGAAAAAAAATTCAGTCTTTGAATTTTGTGAACTTCCCGGACGCATAACTTCTTCGTTATAAGTCCGAATTGGCTCGTTCAAAATCCTATGGTTCACAAATTACGTAATCTACGCATTCATGTAAGAATTTTATCTATTTGACTTCGTTTGCTAAAAATTCACCTATTAGTTCATTTTTTAACAAAAATGATAAACGTTCGTGAACGTTCAACGCTCGTTTCTTCGTTCTAAGTCGGAATCCGGTCATTTTCGAGTCCGCAACTCTTAAATGCTAAATATGACTTGTCTCCATTGGAAAACAATGGTTCCGAGTTCAAACACAAAATTTGACGTCTATTCCGAGATTTTTACGAATTCGACGATTATCGTCCAATCGTACAATTTCTGGCAAATCTTCATTCTTATGATTTGTTTGACATTACAAATGAATTCCATTCATCATGTGAAAATCTCAACATACTTATTACAACAACCTATATTTATTGTTAGATTTTTGACTTATTCTTCATGAGCTTATAACTTGTCAAATTATAAACTACTTAAGATTTTATTATTCATGACTTATGACAATTAAAATTTCTTAATCATTATACTTTACATGTTATTCACATATAACTTTACTTATGTATACATGTTACATATGATCATATAAGTTCTTGTATCACTTCTCTTAATAAACTCATTACAAGTCATAATACTTTCACATAAGCTTATAACTTATGCTAGCTTAAATGACTTATTACCAACTTATGTGACTTAAGTTCATTGCTTACTCATTCTTCTTACTTTTTAACATCCATGATCCTTAATCCATCTTTTCTTATCAACCTAACATGGTAGAGATGGAAGATAATTTAGAGAAGAAGTCTTACTTTTGAAGTCTTGGTAAGGTAGCTTTCTTCTTCTTCTTACAAATGAAAGTGACTTATTTGTAGCTTATTTTCTCTAACACTTAAGCACTTTGAAATATTGGATTGTTTGAACAATTAATAAATGGCTTGTAAGCCTTCTCTATTTATAGAATTTGCAAGGTTAGGGTAGTTTGGTCTTTAAATCATCCCACCTCCTTAAGCCACCTCCTTACTATTCATTACTTGTCTAGCAAAACAATATCTTTGGTTTGGCCATTACTCCTAAGTCTTGGTCACCACTTCTAATACTTGATCATTACACATTTAATTTGATTACCAAGTTAAACCATATTAACATGGTTTGCCCCATGGGTCAATTAATTCATTGGACTCTAGCTTGGGCTTGGACCAACTTAATCTTTGGGCTTTGCATTAATAAATCTTAACTTGTTTATTAACCAATAATTGGGCCTTAACATTTTATTCACTTGGACTTATACCAATTGTTAACCAATCTTCTAAGTCCATTAACATTACTTAATACATATATACATAGTTTATGTATCATTTTCGTATTCTAATTCATATATAATTTATATATGATATTTCATCCTTCATACTAACTCGTATAATACTTTGTATTATACTTGTTTTCATTACTTTGCACAATACCTAAGCATCATACAATTCTTACTTATTCATTACCACTTCGTCTTCCTTAACTTTTATAAATTAAGTTCGCAAGCGAAATATTACATTTTCCATAACTAGATTTTTATTACATAATCCATCTTACCTTGTCATTCTATCATTACGTATTTCTCGGAAATTCAAAAAGAAATCCCGAGCAAATATCGATGAATAGTATTTTTTGAAAAATTCCTCGGAAAACTTTTATTTTCGTCTTGGAAATTCAAGCACTTTAATTCATTCACGTAACTCAAATACTACGACATTCTAACATCAATAGGTCATACTATGACAACCATCTTGATAACACATGGAATAGAATTTTATTATTATTTAACTTAATAAAATCATTTTACAATAAGATCCGAATTTCCCGGTCGTTACATTCTTCCCCCCTTATAAAGATTCTGTCCCTAGAATCTCGTCTTACTTTAATCAAATAGATGAGGAAAATTTTTCTTCATCTTTTCTTCTAGTTCCCACGTTGCTTCTTCAACATCGTGGTTCTTCCATAATACCTTTACTGATGGTATTACCTTGTTCCTCAAAACTTGTTCCTTTCTATCAATGATCTCATCGACGATTCTTAATAAGTTAAGTCTTTCTCGATATGAATCAGCTCATACTCGATTACATGCTTATAGTCCGGCTTATTTGGACGTAATACAGATACGTGAAATACGTTATGTATTCGTTCTAGGTCTGGAGGTAATGCTATCACATAAGCTACCTCTCCCACCCGTTTTAATACTTCAAAAGGTCCTATAAACATTGGACTTAACTTTCCTTTCTTTCCAAAGAGTATCTTTCCTTTCCAGGGAGATACCTTTAGAAACACATACGAGCCCACCTCAAACTCTCGACTTAGTCTATGCGAGTCCGCATACTTCTTCTGTCTGTCTTGAGCTGTGACGAGACGCATCCGAATTAACTTTACCACCTCCTCCGCTGTCTGCTTTGCACCAATTTACGTCCTAGCATCCTAAGCGCTTCTCCCACCTCATCACAACACAATGGTGTTCTGCACTTTCTTCCATACAGAGCTTAATAAGGCGGCATACCTATGCTTGCATGATAACTGTTGTTATACGCAAACTCTACTTGTAAGAACCTGGATATTCAGAAAAATATTAAAATAAGAATTTAATGAATAAAATTCGTAAGTATGAAATGGGTTCGAATAAAAACATATATGTGATACGAGGTATGCAGGAATGTTTTACATAGGGAAATATGAACTATGTAATATGTGATTTTTGTGATTTATAAATATATTATTATTATATATTGTTATTGATCGCAGAGATAATTCAGTTGAGATAAAAGAAGTGGATAAAATTTCCTATCAATAGTAAATAGTTTATAGGATTATTTTATCATAGTAAGTGGGTGACATTAATGTATAATTGTCATTTTCTTGTGTATGTGTACTAATAACTGGTATGATTATAATATAGGTTATTGATAGTACGTAAGTTATCCGCGAATGAGTTTGGATAGTGAAACATGAGTTAGTTGAGAGAATTAACTGATAAGAATAAATATTGGTTAATTGATAGTTGAGAGTTATATTATGGAATAATATAATGTGTATGTTAAACCTTAAATATCTATGGTAATATAGTACAAGGTTTAAATTACTGAAGTAAAGGAGTGAATTAATATGTGTGTTGAATATGTGGTACTTTATATATGTTACTTAGAATGGTAATATGTGAGAAAGTCTAATGTTGAATAACGTTAAATATATATACGTTATTAAAGGAAGAAATAAATCATTATATCTTTAAATGGATATTTAATATTTGAAGAAATTGTTTTGGGAACAATTTATAGAGGAGAGAGAAATAATAATTATATATTTCTAATAGAGGATATTAAAATAATTTCTAATATTGAGTTATTTTAATAAAAGGAAGAAATGTTATTTTTGAATAATAATATTACCTTATATATTTTTGTATGAGGTATGATTAATAATATAGTAAATATATTAAAATGTATTTGCTATATGTAAATAAATTGATGGAAACAATTTAATATAATAGAAAATAAACTTATTATCTATTTTCTATATATAATATATGTACATGTGTCGTACATATAGTTAATTGATATTATATTAAGAATAATATCTTGAGACAATAAGCAAATTAATTTCAAATTGTAAATGTCTTTATTGGGAGAAAACATAATATTTATGTTATGACAAAATACATAAATTCTAATGTATTTTCAAGGGAGTTAATTAATGAAAGAAAACTAAGTTATTTTAAAATATTAATTAACTTAAGTTATTATTTTATCGTGGATGTTATCATTTAAATAATTATTGGTTAGAGATGGAAGAGGTTATCTTGGGACAATCGAATAATTATACGTATAGTGTATAATTTAAATAATTAATAGAGTAGATATTAATTATTTTAAGTGTAAAGGTTATACATATTACAAGTGTAAGGTAAGCTAAATAAATTAGCATTGAGGTAAAGTGTGTCACACAAACTTTATACTAAATAATGTGTAATATGAGAAAAGCATTTGAGTAGTAGTATCATATTATTACCTACTGCTTGAGATTTAATGTGGTGTGATATTTAATATAGAGTAAAAGTAATTAAATCATAAAGTTGATTTAAATAAGCTTTGTTATCCCATCGTAGGTGATGAGACAATTATATGTATATTACATCACACTTACTACCTTGTAATGATAAATCATATTGTGACACTAATTATAATGTATGGTTGATATGTGTATACAGCATAGCATAAGAATAAGAGTGGTGTATAAGTATATAGTCTAATGTTGCAAGAAGGATGTGTATTTGGAAATTGTCCCAAAACTAGTGTCCCAATTGCTCCCTATCACGTGTTTGGCAAAAAGGCTAAAGCCTATCTCCTTTCTTCTTCATTACATTGTAGTCTAATAATGGCTAGAAGGATGGGGAAGTGGAGTTGGTAACCAACTCTCCAACATCCAATGGCTTCTTCTTCCTCCCCTTGGATTTGTTCAATGTGTAAAGCCATGATTTGGATAATCCTTCCTCTATAAATAGAGACTCCTTCATCTTATTTCTCTTTTGTTGAGATATGTGAGAAGTGGCTATGAAGAGTCAATAAAATTGGAGAGCAATCAGAAGTTATGAAGGCTATGCTTAGCATATTGAAGCATTCAAGAGGGATACACGAAGTGCAATTAGCGATACGCAGTTAAGTTGTAGTTCATAAACTACGAATCAGGCAAGTCTTTCAGTTCCTATTTGATATATGAATTCTATAACTATTGGTTGAGCTATATTATGCTATGAGAATGTTGATGTATATATATGAAATGCATATGAGCTATGTATGAAACTTGAAAGTTGATCTTTGATGATATGCTTGTGAAGTAAATTTATATGCATGTTATGTGTGAAGTAACATGCGTAGTTAATATTAATTGATTATGAATACATGAACTGAATATGCTATTATATGCTATGTGCTACATGAAAACTGTTAGAATTGCTGGACTGTCGAGCTCACCCTTGCAAATAACCACTTTTGTAGGTTAAGGACTCACGGTACAGATTTTGTGCTTCTTGGTTGAAAAAGTAGATAGTTTCGCAACGAAGGATACTATGTAGATTATTACTTGAATCATGTTTAGGTTCTAGGAGTGTACTTGATATATACTTCCGATGTTTAATACTTGTTGTATTATAAGAATGTATTAGTTAATACATAAGGGATATCGAATCAGGATGTAAAATCTTATACAGTAATTCCAATAGACTAAACTATATTATATAGTTGATTCAAGAATTGTAATTGGTTCAAAGTTATGAAATCAATAAAAGATTTTATTCGAGAGATTGAAAAAGTTTAAATTATTCCACATATTTATATTATATCAAATGTAATGTAAAACAGGAATAGTAAATAACCAAGTTGTGAAACTTATAAAATTTTGGGGTCATTATACAGATCTTGGAAATGGAGAGAATTTATATTCTAAATTGTAATAAGTAAAGTTTTATTCATTAAGTTATGAATGAAAAATGTAAATAGTTTGACGATAGTAGTATCGTGGCGGACCGGATCCGAGGTTTGAAGGAACATAGATTTGGGGGCGTCACAGGTTGGTATCAGAGCTGTAGGTTATAAACTTAGGTAAGTGTACCTTAGGCTATAACCTGAGAGAGAGAAAGATAAAGATTAAAATATATAAGTGAAGATTCAAAGAAGAATCTTGAAGTATCTAAGAGAATGTGAATTCAGGGGTTCCTAACTCCGGTAATAAAAATGTTAAGATGGTGTCTATAATATGACCAAGATAATAAGGATGAACTCGAGTGGAGTTTAGTTGATAATGGGAAAGAACCCTAAGGTAAATTGATGATCATGACGTGATCAGATTAAGCTATGAAGTGATAAATAGTCTATAACGACTAAATGTGTATAGCTTGATGCTATAAGTGAATGTACTGTGAAATGGTATGACGTGAACTCATGAGGAGTTGTATGTGATGGGATACAAAGAATTCGTATCGAGCAAAGAGAAAGTTAAGAGTGAGATAGAGTTAAGTTAGATTTTAGTTGAGGACTCGTTATGCGGTGAGTTGTACAAACCTTTGTGTGGGGCGGAGGCTTTGTGCTCACGCTTTCGGTTCTTCACAATGATAATCAATGGAATGTCGGTGTCGTCATGCTATCGATATGCTTATGGTGAGAAGGTGATTCTTTTGTCATATCATATTTTATAGATAGAGACTATTAAGATTAAGATATAGAATATTAAGATTAAGTAGCGAGTTCTTAAAACTCATGCACATGGTAAGTTAAATGACTCGTAATTATATGAAATGTTTTTGAACCCTAAAGAAATGTCGTCGATGGTCTGACTAGGATAAGTTCTTAAACTCATATAATTGTGGCAAGTTCCTGAATTTCCAAAGTGTGGTAAGTTTGATGAACTGGATCGGGTATATATATATTATGAAGTTAGAAATTTTGGTGTAGTAAATATTGAAGTTGATGGAGAAACGTGGATTTTTCTAAATCTTATAGCTCTGCTAGATTTTTAAAGTTTATTGACTTCGTGCTGATGATTCGCACTTCTGTTTTCTTGAAAAACATTGGATCTTGTGATTGAACCAATGATATTTAAAAACAATACCTTTATTCTTATATCTATGCCAATTGTTTCGGTTAAGACAAAAATAATTTGAAAATTTTCAAAATGTATTTCTAACCATTCGCATCATTGATATGGTGCATGGTAAACAATGGAGTCATCCATGCAGTTGAACCTAGTGTTAGTTGTGATCGAAAGATTGTCAACCAATTTTTGTACGGTGTAGTATGACAAAGTCACATAATGGCGAAATCCTCAACGTCTTACTAATCTAGTACTGCAGTATCATGATGTCATAAAAAGAATTTTGGTTTTCTTTTAAATTATGAAGAAGGTCAATTAAGTTAGCTAAATTATTTTGATTGAAGTTCGAGTTGTTGATAAAAAATCTAAGCTATTTGATTAATTTGCTGCGCATTTGTTGAAAATATTTATGGAATTCAAGCGTTCTTGAGTGATTATACAAAACAGTTGCTCACAGTGCGATTCGATTGTTGAAAAGTGAGGTGAACAACCTATAAGGGGACATGTTTTTCGGGGACAATGGTTACGAAGCGTAACGCGTATAGTCGTTACAAAACACTACGTTGTGGCCCAACGTAGTGGTACAATAGGTTAGCCACCTAATGTATGCAGCGTGGAGGGTGTTTTCGGTCTTTGTGATTGATAAACACTCACGGTTTTACAATGTGAAGGATTTTGTTGAAGCATCTCAGTAAACCTAGAGAAGAGTTCACGGTCTTGTGACCCCTCTGCATAATTTGGAATCTAAGATTATTCATACTACTTCCCGATTATTGAAAAATCGTGGAAGATTCTTATTCTTCTAAAGGATGAATGTAGTAAGTAAAATGTTCCTTAGAAAGGAGAATGTGGTAGAATGCAAGTGAGCAAGTTATAATAAACCTTCCAAAATATAAATGAATAAAATTATGCAAAAGAATATGTAATATTAGAAATATGCACCGAAAGTAGAAGAGGTTTCGGTGATTCTGAGGACGGAATCCTTATAAGGGGGAGAGGATGTAAGAACCCGGATATTCAGAAAAATATTAAAATAAGAATTTAATGAATAAAATTCGTAAGTATGAAATGGATTCGAATAAAAACATTTATGTGATACAAGGTATGCAGGAATGTTATACATAGGGAAATATGAACTATGTAATATGTGATTTTTGTGATTTATAAATATATTATTATTATATATTGTTATTGATCGAAGAGATAATTCAATTGAGATAAAAGAAGTGGATAAAATTTCCTATCAATAGTAAATAGTTTATAGGATTATTTTATCATAGTAAGTGGGTGACATTAATGTATAATTGTCATTTTCTTGTGTATGTGTACTAATAACTGGTATGATTATAATATAGGTTATTGATAGTACGTAAGTTATCCGCGAATGGGTTTGGATAGTGAAACATGAGTTAGTTGAAAGAATTAACTGATAAGAATAAATATTGGTTAATTGATAGTTGAGAGTTATATTATGGAATAATATAATGTGTATGTTAAACCTTAAATATCTATGGTAATATAGTACAAGGTTTAAATTACTTAAGTAAAGGAGTGAATTAATATGTGTGTTGAATATGTGGTACTTTATATATGTTATTCAGAATGATAATATGTGAGAAAGTCTAATGTTCGAATAACGTTAAATATATATACGTTATTAATGGAAGAAATAAATCATTATATCTTTAAATGGATATTTAATATTTGAAGAAATTGTTTTGGGAACAATTTATAGAGGGAGAGAGAAATAATAATTATATATTTCTAATAGAGGATATTAAAATAATTTCTAATATTGAGTTATTTTAATAAAAGGAAGAAATGTTATTTTTGAATAATAATATTACCTTATATATTTTTGTATGAGGTATGATTAATAATATAGTAAATATATTAAAATATATTTGCTATATGTAAATAAATTGATGGAAACAATTTAATATAATAGAAAATAAACTTATTATCTATTTTCTATATATAATATATATACATGTATAAATATATAGTTAATTTATATTATATTAAGAATAATATCTTGAGACAATAAGCAAATTAATTTCTAATTGTAAATGTCTTTATTGGGAGAAAACATAATATTTATGTTATGACAAAATACATAAATTCTAATGTATTTTCAAGGGAGTTAATTAATGAAAGAAAACTAAGTTATTTTAAAATATTAATTAACTTAAGTTATTATTTTATCGTGGATGTTATCATTTAAATAATTATTGGTTAGAGATGGAAGAGGTTGTCTTGGGACAATCGAATAATTATAACGTGATAGTGTATAATTTAAATAATTAATAGAGTAGATATTAATTATTTTAAGTGTAAATGTTATACATATTACAAGTGTAAAGTAAGCTAAATAAATTAGCATTGAGGTAAAGTGTGTCACACAAACTTTATACTACACAATGTGTAATATGGGAAAAGCATTTGAGTAGTAGTATCATATAATTACCTACTGCTTGAGATTTAATGTGGTGTGATATTTAATATAGAGTAAAAGTAATTAAATCATAAAGTTGATTTAAATAAGTTTTGTTATCCCATCCTAGGTGATGAGACAATTATATGTATATTACATCACACCTACTACCTTGTAATGATAAATCATATTGTGACACTAAGTTATAATGTATGGTTGATATGTGTATACAACATAGCATAAGAATAAGAGTGGTGTATAAGTATATAGTCTAATGTTGCAAGAAGGATGTGTATTTGGAAATTGTCCCAAAACTAGTGTCCCAATTGCTCCCTATCACGTGTTTGGCAAAAAGGCTAAAGCCTATCTCCTTTCTTCTTCATTACATTGTAGTCTAATAATGGCTAGAAGGATGGGGGAAGTGGAGTTGGTAACCAACTCTCCAACATCCAATGGCTTCTTCTTCCTCCCCTTGGATTTGTTCAATGTGTAAAGCCATGATTTGGATAATCCTTCCTCTATAAATAGAGACTCCTTCATCTTATTTCTCTTTTGTTAAGATGTGTGAGAAGTGGCTATAAAGAGTCAATAAAATTGGAGAGCAATCAGAAGTTATGAAGGCTATGCTTGTGACGCCCCCAAAATTAGGTATACATCACCAATCTTGGGTCGCCAGATACATGGTACAGAATTCAAATACAACTTACTAATACAACTGTCGTGTACAATACGACAAAACATAAACTATGAGTTTGAATACAAATATTATCTACTAGAGATTATACAAACTCAAAACGATTCCTCATTACAATTATTATCACACTATTTCACATAATAGTGAGGACTACTAATGATATCCTCTGGACCATCACTCCGTTCCCCGACTCGTCCCATCTATATTCTCATTTCCTGAAGAGAACAGTGAAAGAAAGGGTGAGCTCAACTAGCCCAGTAAGAAATATTATGACTAAGATAATGCGTAATAAATTATCATTAGTCTCCAACAATGTTAAACGATAAAATATAATAGACATCAAGTTTAATCTGCAATGAAACAAGCAATCCATTAAAAGAGTCAAGTAGAAAATAAAATCTACTATCTTTTATTATTAAAAAGGTTTTTCATCATCTTTGTTATCAACGAGACTCGACAATAAATATTCCACATCATCGAATCACCCCTGCACTACGGCCAAGGATATTCTTTAGTATCACGACCATAATTATCCATACACTACGGGCCAAGAATATTTATGTATTAATTAATGGTCATGATCATGCCAACAACTGTCCATCAATGCACTACGGTCCAATGAGGACTTTTACCACATCATTTGTAACATTACGGTCATGATTACATAGAATAATCCTCGGTCATAATCATACCAAGTCCATCTATGCACTTTCAGAATACACAGATGACTTTCAACATAATATAAACATGAGGATGATGACAATGATATAAGAATTCAATAAAACAAGTTCAAGAATTAATTTGTCCAAGAACTACTAATGTCTAAATTGTCAACATGATACTGCTTTGTAGAGTAAAATTCAAGAATGATCAGAAGAATATTTCCATGAAAAGATACTGAATGAAACACAAATATCAATGATATTCTACTAATTTCATGGAGTATAGAAGTCAAAACTTTAACCAACTGAGTATAATAAAGAATGGAATAACAAAAGAAATCACCATGCATGCGGTACTTCGCATAGATAGATTGTTCCAATAGAATACTAAATAACGAGACCGAATCAAATAAATTCGCACTTACAGGATGTTTCAAATGAGAATAATAAAGAATGGAATAACAACGAAATCACCATGCATGCGGTTGTTCAGCATAGATGCAGTTATTCCAACAAAATACTAATAAGGGCCGAATCAGGTCCTGTAAAAATGCTGAGACGGGATATTTCAACGAAATAATAATAAAAAGCGGAACCAGTCCCAAGTAAAACGCATTACATGTGATATATTCAATGAATAATAAAGACGGAATCAATCCGACGTAAACGCGTATAGCGAGGATATTCCAACGAGAATAGTAAAGACGGAATAATAGAAAGAATGTCACCAAGTATAGGGTGAAGGCCGGCGTATCACAGTTATTCCAATGTAATAATAAGCAATGGAATAACAACAGCCTCTTCATGAATAAGAAAGAATAACACCCCTTACGAATACAACATATAATATTCCCTACCTTAAGAAGAAGAGTCTTTGGATATATAAGTAGTGAAGTAGCGCAGAATACTTTCTTCTTTCTCTCTATAGTTTATCTCTCTAGAGTTCAAAGGTGAATTAAAAGAAAATAATGAATGAATGAGCTTCTATTTATATAAAAATGGATCGTACGTAGTAACTAACTCATGAACGGTCCAGATTGATTTACTTTAATCGACGGTCCATATTTAAAGCAAAATCTTTTAAATAAAATATAATATATTCTATTTATAATCTAATAAAACGAATAACTTTATAAAAGATTTTACTATGCAAACACTATGCAGTGCACTTATGCAAACACTATGCATAATAAAATATAATATATTATAATTATTGTCTAATAAAGCAGATAGCTTTATAAAAGTATTACATTTTATATAAAAAGATTTTACTATACAAAATACTATGCGGAGACACTATGCAACACTATGCATAATAGAATATAATATATTCTATTTATAGAATAACTTTATAAAAGTATTACATTTTTATATAAAAAGATTTTCTATATTATTACATTAATAATACCAACAAAACTGAGTGACTTATCACGTAAGCATCAATAATCAATCTGCAGTAATACTACTTATGCAACCACGCGTATTCATCGTACTTTAACACCGTGTGTTTCAACAGTTAACGGTAAAACTTCCGCCGTTATTATTTTATAAAAAGTATTTTTGTCGTTTTCTTAATTCGACAATAATTCATTATGGGTCCACCAATGATTGTCTTGGTTGTACGAATATTCCACGTTAAAACGAATATTCCCCGACCAATCGAATATTATATAACAACTTGCTTACTTTGCAAAATTTATAAATATTAACCACAACTATAACATTATATCAATTTCATTCCATAATATTCAAAAATAATATATATAGAAAAATCATCTTTATTCAAAAAGTTGGGGTTTTACAATCTCCCCTTCTTATGAAATTTTGCCCTCGAAATTAGGGTACGTACCTGGTATATTGAAGAGGTAAGGATACCTTGATTTCATTTCAGATTCTAACTCCCAAATCATTTCCTCAACATCGTGGCTTCTCCACAAAACTTTGACTTGAGGTATAACCTTGGAGTGTAGAATATGTTCCTTCTTATCCAAGATTTGAACAGGAACCTCTTCATACGTCAAATCTTCCGCTATTTCATCCGGTTCTAACTCAATAATGTGGTTCGGGTCTTCCACATATTTACGTAACATGGATATGTGAAAAACGTTATGAACACGAGACATACTTGGCGGTAAAACGAGTCTATAGGCCACGCTCCTACTTGATCAAGGATTAAAATGGGCCGATGAATCGATGATTGAGCTTTCCTCTCTTTTCCAAATCTCGTAACTCCTTTCCATGGAGCAACACGTAACAACACATGATCTCCTATATCGAATTCCACGTCCTTTCGATGAAGATTAGCATAACTCTTTTGGCGATCTTGTGAGGTTTTATACGTTGCCGGATCGTTTGAATCTTTTCCGTAGTCATACGTACCAACTCTGGTCCCAACAACGTTGCTTCACCCACCTCATCCCAGCATACTAGAGAACGACACTTTCTTTCATACAACGCTTCGAATGGAGCCATGCCAATACTTGCTTGATAACTGTTGTTGTAGGAAAACTCCACCAATGGTAAGAACTTGTCCTAACTTCCCTTGAAATCAAGGACACAGAGTCTTAATAGATCTTCAAGAGTTTGAATAGTCCTCTCCGACTGTCCGTCCGTCTGAGGATGATATGCCTAGTTAAATCGTAAATCTGTGCCCATAGCTTTTTGCAAACTAACCCAAAATCGCGAAGTGAATCTTGGGTCTCAATCAGAAACTATAGATACTAGCATACCATGCAATCTTACAACCTCATTTATGTACATACGAGCAAGACGTTCAAGTGTATAAGTTTCTCGTATCGGTAAGAAATGAGCAGACTTGGTCAATCTATCAATAATGACCCAAATCGCATCTATGCCTTGAGAAACTTTGGGAAGACCGGTAACGAAATCCATGGTAATGTGCTCCCACTTCCGTTCTAGAATTTCAAGTGGTTGCAATGGACCTTTTGGTACTTGATGTTCGCCTTGACTTCATTGACACGTTAGACACCTTGAGATAAACAAATATTATCTCTCTTCATATTGCCCCACCAAAATGTATGTCAAAGATCATGATACATTTTGGTACTCTGAGATGGATTGAAAATGGTGTTTTGCGCCTCAATCATGATTTTATACTTTAAATCGTATCGTTAGGAACAAAAAGTCTGGAGTTGACTCGAAGTATTCATTCTTCATCGATTCTTGCTTTCGGCATCGCACCTTCTTGCATTTTCTTCCTTATACGCATCAACTCCGGATCTGTAACTTGAGCAGCTTTAATTTTATCAATTAAAGTCGGTTCTACTCGTATATTTGCCATCATCACGTGGGTCCCTGGAGTCTTTATCTCTATCTCCATCCTTTGCAAGTCATACAAAATGGGCCTTTGCGTTGACAATATTGCACTCGTACCCGCATATGATCTTCTACTCAATGTGTCAGCTACCACGTTCGCTTTTCCAGGATGGTATTGGATAGTATGATCATAATCTTTCAACAGTTCAAGCCAACGTCGTTGTCGCATGTTGAGTTCCTTTTGAGTGAAGAAATATTTGTGGCTTTTATGATCCATAAAGATCTCCACTTTCTCCCCATACAAGTAATGCCTCCAAATCTTTAGTGCGAAGAAAACAGCTGCCAACTCTAGATCATGAGTAGGATAATTCCTCTCATATTCTTTGAGTTGTCGTGAGGCATAGGCTATGACTTTCCCATGTTGCATGAGAACACATCCTAACCCTTTGCCCAAGCATCACTTTGTAGATGACAAATCCTCCGAACCGGATGGTATTGTCGAGCAGGTCTTTGAAATGAGTCTCCTCTTGAGTTATTGAAAACTCTTTTCACATTCCTCGCTCCAATCAACTTTGTATCTTTCCAAGTCAGCTGAGTTAGTGGAGTAGCGATTCGAGAAAACCCTTCTACGAATCTCCGATAATAACCAGCTAAGCCGAGAAAGCTACGTACTTAGGTCACTGATTTAGGTTGCTCCCAGCTTTGAATAGCTTCAATCTTTGCTGGGTCAACAGATATTCCATGACTTGATACCACGTGCCAAAGGAATGCTACTTCCTCAAGCCAGAACTCGCATTTCTTCAACTTGGCATAAAGCTTATATTCACAAACTTTTGGAGTATCAGCCTCAAGTGTTGCTCATGATCTTCACGGCTTTTGGAATAAATAAGGATGTCATCAATAAAGACGACCACAAAGTGATCTAAATATTCCTTGAATACTCGGTTCATCATATCCATGAAGGCAGTAGGAGCATTAGTCAATCCAAAGGACATGACTAGGAATTCATAATGCCCATACCGAGTTCTGAAAGCCGTCTTTGGAATGTCATCGGTTCTAATTTTCAATTGGTGATATCCGGAATGAAGATCAATCTTTGAAAAGAATTTGGCTCCTTGAAACTGGTCAAACAAGTCATCAATACATGGCAATGGGTACCTATTTTTTATGGTGACATGATTCAACTCCCGATAATCAATACAAAGTCGCATACTCCCATCTTTCTTCTTCACGAATAGAACAGGAGCACCCCAAGGAGAAGTACTAGGACGAATAAAGCCAATGTTTAACAATTCCTGCAGTTGAGTTTTTAACTCCTGAAGTTCAATAGGAGCCATTCGATATGGGGATTTAAAAATAGGGTTTGTACCGGGTTCAAGGTCGATACAAAATTCAATTTCACGCTCTGGGGGTAGGCCAGGAAGTTCTTCAGGGAATACATCAGGAAATTTATTAACAATAGAAATATTATTCAAAATCGTATTTTTTGTTTAGATCTGTGACATGAGCTAAGAAAGCTTGACATCCGCTTTTCAATAAACGAATAGCTTTATGGCTTGAGATGATGATGATTTATTTTAATGGTTTGGTTGCTTGAATTAAGCATAATAGGTCGATTAGGAATATGAAAGCTAACAACTTTGATGAAAACAATCAATTTTTGCATGATGAGTAGTTAACCAATCAATCCCTAGAATTACATCAAATGCAAGTATTTTTAATGCAATAAGATCGACAGGTAATGTGTGGGTACCAACTTGAACCAAACAAGACTTATAAACCGTGGATGTAATGAAGGTTTCTCCCAATGGAGTTTCCACAGATAAGTCAAAGTCTAATTTCTCTAGAGTCAAATTTAATCGTTAAGCACAAGTTGGAGAAATAAAAGAATGGGTAGAATCGGTATCAAATAAAGTGTAGACTTCACTAGAGTTTATGATAAGCTTACCCGTGATGACCTCATTCGGGTTCCTTGCTTTCTGGGAGGTCACAACAAACGCTCTCCCTTGCACTACCGGCTTTGACTTTTCTAGGACAGCCTTTGTTGCCTCTATCCTAGCTGAATTTGTCTTCGATGAACGATAAAATCGGGCTAAGTGACCTTCTCTTCCACAATTATAACATGCTTTGGACGGCATCGCGCAATTTGGACTGATGTGTCCCTCCCCTTCGCATTTGAAGCATATGATAGGTGGTCTTTCTCCTTCTTTAACAACGGGTGCTGGTGCTAACGTCTTTCCATCATTGTTGATTCTCCTCTTCTTGAAATGTCCATTCTTATTGTTTTGCCCTGATTTCCACCGGAAGTGGTTACCATTTCGCGGCACATTGATTCCTCCACGCTTGTTATCACCGCTTCGATGATTTGCTCTCACCGGGTATTATCATTTTGCCACCGCACTCTTTTTTAGTTGCGTTGACTCGTTATTGCGCTCCACCAATCGAGAGCCCTATTTACAACATTTGAATACAAACACGCTTTATGAGAAATAAGATGTATCGTATCTTGACTTCAAACCTCTTAAAACATTCAGCGCCATTCTCTCTTCATTATCCACCAAGTGGGATGCAAACTGGGATAACTCCGCAAATTTTTCCTCGTATTACGACACGGTCATATTGTTTTGCTCCAATTTGATAAACTCCACCTCCTTCATGTGACGAATACTTTCGGGAAAGTATTTGTCGTTGAAACAACCTCTTGAACTTCTCCCAAGACATCTTGATCTGGCAGAGTTGAGTCGTTTCTGATTCCCACCAAGATGTCACCTCTCACAAGAACATAAAAGGCGTGCAAAGGAACCTTTTGCTCCTCGAAGCATCCCAAGATATAAAATATCTTGGTGATCTGCTTTATCCATGCTTCCGCCATAAGTGGTTTTGGCTCTCCCTTAAACTCCGGTGGTCCCAACTCCTTGAACTATTTAGCGGTGACCGCCCGAGAGTTTCCAGTGTTTCCACCTACATTTTGGACAGGAGCCACTCTCGCCTGTTGTTGCATGAATTGCATAAAGCCTCTGAACAATCCATCATTCATCATTTGGTCAGTGTTGTTATTTGCATGAGGATTGTCGCCTTCCTGATGCACATTTTCCTAATTATTGATATGTGGAGACTCAACGGTCTCTTGTGCTCCATTGCTATTCTCAACATTTTCGGATGTCATTTTCAGATACTGCCACAAAACAAAGGTTAATTAACATATAACATAATATCTCTAAACTTTGACCAACCAATTTAAATACAAAATAAATTTAAGTAGGTCCTACTAGCGAAGGAATTCCCCGTCTCTCCCCTCCTAGTCCTAGTCTCACATCTTAGCCAGGGATCATATCCCTAAGCTTTGATACCAACTGTGACGCCCCAAAAATTAGGTATACATCACCCATCTTGGGTCGCTAGATACATGGTACAGAATTCAAATACAACTTACTAATACAACAGTCGTGTACAATACGATAAAACATAAACTGTGAGTTTGAATACAAATATTATCTACTAGAGATTATACAAACTCAAAAGGATTCCTCATTACAATTATTATGACACTATTTCACAGAATAGTGAGGACTACTAATGCTATCCTCTGGACCATCACTCCGTTCCCCGACTTCGTCCCATCTATATTCTCATTTCAAGAGAAAAAGTGAAAGAAAGGGTGAGCTCAACTAGCCCAAAGAAGAAATATTATGACTAAGATAATGCGAATAAATTATCATTAGTCTCCAACAATGTTAAACCGATAAAATATAATAGACATCAAGTTTAATCTTGCAGGAACTAACAAGCAATCCATTAAAAGAGTCAAGTAGAAAATAAAATCTACTATCTTTTATGATTAAAAAGGTTTTTCATCACTGTTATCACTGAGACTCAGGCCACATATGACTTTTACCACATCATTTGTAACATTACGGTCATGATTACACCGAATAATCCCTGGTCATAATCATACCAAGTCCATCTATGAACTACAGGCCACATATGACTTTCAACATAATATAAACATGAGGATGATGACAATGATATAAGAATTCAATAAAACAAGTTCAAGAATTAATTTGTCCAAGAACTACTAATGTCTAAATTGTCAACATGATACTGCTTTGTAGAGTAAAATTCAAGAATGATCAGAAGAATATTTCCATGAAAAGATACTGGATGAAGCGCAAATATCAAGGATATTCTACAAATTTTATGGAGTATAGAAGTTAAAACTTTAACCAACTGAGTATAATAAAGAATGGAATAACAAAAGAAATCACCATGCATGCGGTACTTTGCATAGACAGGTTATTCCAACAGAATACTAAATAACGGAACCGAATCAAAGTAAAATTACGCACAGGAGGATGTTCCAACGTAATAATAAAGAATGGAATAACAATGTAAATCACCATGAATGCGGTGCCATGAGACAAAGTTATTCCAACGAGAATACTAATAAGGACTAATCAATCCTGCATAAAACTCATAGATGGGATATTTCAATGAATATTAATAAAGACGGAACTAGGTCCCAGGCATAAAACACACAGATGTGATATTCAACAAGAATAATAAAGATTTTAAATCGGTCCGCTAGAAAGCGCATGACAAAGATATTCCAATGTAATAGTTAAGACGGAAGAATAGAAGAATGTCACCAAGTATAGGGTAGATCACAGTATACGAGTTATTCCAATGAATAATAAGCAATGGAATAACAACAGTTCTCATCATGAATAAGAAAGAATAACACCCTTACAAATATAACAAATAATATTCCCTACCTTAAGAAGAAAAGTCTTTGGATATATAAATAGTGAAGTAGCGAATACTTTCTTCTTTCTCTACATAGTTTATCTCTACAGAGTTCAAAGGAATTAAATGAAAATAATGAAGGAATGAGCTTCTATTTATAGAAAAAATGGATCGCGTAGTAACTAACTCATGAACGGTCCGGATTGATTTACTTTAATCGACAAATTCCATATTTAAAGCAAAATCTTTTAAATAAAATAAAATATATTCTATTTATAATCTAATAAAACGAATAACTTTATAAAAGATTTTACTATCTGCAAACACTATATAGGCACTATACAAACACTATGCATAATAAAATATAATATATTCTAATTATTGTCTAATAAAAAGATAGCTTTATAAAAGTATTACATTTTTATATAAAAAGATTTTACTATGCAAAACACTATGCAGGAACACTATACAACACTATATGCATAATAGAATATAATATATTCTATTTATAGAATAACTTTATAAAAGTATTACATTTTATATAAAAGATTTTACAGATTATTACATTAATAATACCAACAAAACCGAGTGACTTATCACGTAAGCATCAATAATCAATATCGTAAAGCTACTATGCAACCACAGCCAGATTCTTGTATTTTTTAACACAAGGGTGTTTCAACAGATTAACGGTAAAACTTCTGCCGTTATTTTAAAAATATATTTTTGTCATTTTTTCAATCCGATAATAATTCCGTTGTGGGGTCCACCAATGATTGTCTTGGTTGTCTGAATATTCCCTGTTAAAATGAATATTCCCCTACCAATCGAATATTATATAAAAACTTTTGTACTTTGCAAAATTTATAAATATTACCCACAACTATAACATTATATCAATTTCATTCCATAATATTCAAAAATAATATTTATAGAAAATTCATCTTTATTCAAAAAGTTGGGGTTTTACAATGCTTAGCATATTGAAGCATTCAAGAGGGATACACGAAGTGCAATTAGCGATACGCAGTTAAGTTGTAGTTCATAAACTACGAATCAGGCAAGTCTTTCAGTTCCTATTTGATATATGAATTCTATAACTGTTAGTTGAGCTATATTATGCTATGACAATGTTGATGTATATATATGAAATGCATATGAGCTATGTATGAAACTTGAAAGTTGATCTTTGATGTTATGCTTGTGAAGTAAATTTATATGCATGAACCGAATATCTTTATTATATGCTATGTCTTTGCATGAAAATCTGTTAGAATTGCTTTTGGTCATCGAGCTCACCCTTGCAAATAACCACTTTTACAAAGTTAAGGACTCACAGTCTGATTTCGGTGCTTCTTGGTTGACAAAGTAGATAGTTTACAAGAACGAAGGATACTATTTAGATTATTACTTGAATCATGTTTAGGTTCTAGGAGTGTACTTGATATATACTTCCGATGTTTAATACTTGTTGTATTGTAAGAATGTATTAGTTAATACATAAGAGATATCGAATCAAG
Organism: Panax ginseng; assembly: GCA_020205605.1. Lineage (NCBI taxonomy): Eukaryota > Viridiplantae > Streptophyta > Magnoliopsida > Apiales > Araliaceae > Panax > Panax ginseng. The sequence goes on from CM035140.1 coordinate 97,043,878, forward strand.
ATGTAAAATCTTATATAGTAATTCCAATAGACTGAACTATATTATATAGTTGATTCAAGAATTGTAATTGGTTCAAAGTTATGAAATCAATAAAAGATTTTATTCGAGAGATTGAAAAAGTTTAAATTATTCCACATATTTATATTATATCAAATGTAATGTAAAACAGGAATAGTAAATGACCAAGTTGTGAAACTTATAAAAGTTTGGGGTCATTATACAGATCTTGGAAATGAGAGAATTTATATTCTAAATTGTAATAAGTAAAGTTTTATTCATTAAGTTATGAATGAAAAAATGTAAATAGTTTGACGATAGTAGTATCGTGGCGGACCAGATCCGAGGTTTGAAGGAACATGGATTTGGGGGCGTCACACTACTAGTGGTAGGTGATCATCCCAACTACCCTTGAAATCCATGACGCAAGACCTCAACATGTTCCCAACCGTTCTTGCAAACTCCTCCAAAAGTTCGATGTGAATCGTGGATCACGATCAGACACAATCGATACTGGTACTCCATTTCTGGAAAAATTTCCTTAACATAAAGTTTAACTAACTTGACCCTAATTGGCAAAAAGTGAGCCGACTTCGTCAACCGGTCCACTATTACCCAAATCGAATCGTAGCCTTTATTCGTCGTCGAAAGTCCCACCACAAAGTCCATCGTGATATGCTCCCACTTCCATTCTAGAATCTCCAATGACTATAATAAGCCACTGGGTCGTTGATGTTCGACCTTAACTTTTTGACAAGTCAAGCACCTACTCACATACTCTGCTATTTCTCTCTTCATGTTTAGCCACCAAAAACTCTATCGAAGGTCTTGAAACATCTTAGTACTACCAGGATGTATCGAGTACCTTGAAGTATGAGCTTCTTGTAACACTTGCTCCTTTAATTCCGTCTCATTCGGAACCCAAATTCTTCCTTCAAATCTTAATAATCCCTCATTATCAAGAATATACTTAGTATCTTCCTTCTCGGATAATCGCTTCTTCATTTGGTTACACTCGTCAGTCTTGTGTTGTACCTCCTTGACTCTTCCTATGATGGTAGATTGCATCTCCATCGCAAAGAGTACCTGCCTCGCATCACTCGGAATCTTTACTTCTATTTCCATCCTAGCCATCTCGGTTATTAACTCATTTTAAGCCGTTAACATAGACAACTTTTCTCGACCCTTCCTACTTAAGGCGTCGGCAACTACATTGGCCTTTCCAGGGTGATACAGGATTTCACAATCATAATCCTTTATCAACTATAGCCATCTTCTTTGTCTCATATTCAACTCTTTCTGAGTGAAGATATACTTTAGACTTTTATGGTCCGTATATATCTCACATTTTTCCTCATAAAGATAATATCTCCATATCTTTAGGGCAAACACTACCGCGGCCAGTTCTAGATCATGAGTAGGATAAACTTTCTCATAATCCTTTAATTGCCGTGATGCATACGCAATAACTTTGCCATGCTGTATAAGCACACAACCAAGTCCTCTATGCGAAGCATCACTATACACCACAAAATTTCCCCGTCATCAATGCAATGACAAAACAGTAGCGCTTTATTTAATCTTTTCTTGATTTCTTGAAAACCGCTTTTGCATTTATCCGTCCATACGTATTTCACCGCCTTCTTGGTTAAATTAGTCAACGAGGTAGCTATCTTCGAAAATCTTGGATAAATCTTCGATAGTACCTGCTAACCCTAGAAACTCCGCACCTCGATTCGTGTTTCGGTTGTTCCCAATACATTCTCGCTTCTACCTTCGCTGGATCCACTAAAATCCCTCTTAATCAATAACAATACCCTAAAAACTGCACCTTTTCTAGCCAAAATTCACATTTGGTGAATTTCGCGTATAACTTCTCCTTCCTTAGTGTCTCCAACACTAATCTTAAGTGTTCAGCATGATCTTCTGGCGTCTTAGAATAGACTAGAATATCATCGATAAACACGACTACAAACTTGTCCAAATATGGTTTGAACACTCTGTTTATCATATTCATAAATGCAGCAGGTGCATTTGTCAACCCAAATGACATCACCAGAAACTCGTAATGACCATAACGAGTCCTCTAATGCCGCCTTTGGTACATCTTCCTTCCTAACCTTCAACCGGTGATACCCGTCGTCTAAATCTATTTTAGAAAATACTTTTGCCCTTTCAATTGATCAAAGAGATCATCGATCCCGGGCAATGGGTATTTATTCTTTATCGTTAACTTGTTCAACTCCGATAGTCGATACAAAGCCTTAACGATCCATCTTTCTTCTTGACAAATGAAGACCTAAGGTTCCCTCCTGAGAAACACTTGGTTGAATGTACTTTCATCAATAGTTCCTCAGAATTTGAACCATTAGTTCTTTCATTTCCACAAGCGTCATATGGTACGGTGCCCTTGAGACTGGTGCCACTCCTGGCACAATGTCTATCACAAATTCGATCTCCCTATTCAGCGGTAAACCCAGTAACTCACTTGGAAATACATCTATGAATTCGTTTACTATAGGTATTTGTTCTATGGTTGCTCCCACTCTCTGGGTATCAACAACATGGCATAGATAACCTACACACCCCTTCCTTAAAAGTTTTCTAGTTTGTGTCATCGTAAGGCAACACGAACGTCCAGGCGATTTATTACCGTAGAATACTACAGGAGGTTGCTTCAATGTCCTGATGCTCACACATTTCTTTTGGCAATCTATAATTGCTCCATAGTTAATTAACCAATCCATTCCGAGAATTACGTCGAATTCTCCTAACTTTATCGGTATTAAATCTACCGATAACTTACAACCACGTACATCTATGCAACAACTCCTATGAATATCTTCGACATGAATTATCTCTTCATTTGCTACCTTAATGTTCAAAGGTATAGGCAATTTTTTGGGAAATAATTCTAGTCGTCTAGCAAATCACATGTTATAAACGAACAAGTAGCACCCGAATCAAAAAGCACGTATGCATTTATGTTATTGATCGGAATAATACCTGCAATTACATCCCCTGATGCCACCGCATCTTGGACCGTCATATTAAAAGTGTGGGCCATTGATTTACCCGGCTGAGCTGGACCACTAATAGCTAACTTACCACTATTAGTTCCTTTATTTCCTTTTGTCCCCTTCTTCGGGCAGTTCTTCGCTATGTGGTCAGTTGACCCATATACAAAACATCCGTGATTTTTCTTTGGATTTGGATAGTTAGGCGAAATATGCCCTTCCTGTCCACAATTATAACATACTACCTTTCCCTTGAGACAGACTCCTAAGTGAGTCTTCCCGCACGTTTTACAAGCCTCCATCCTCCTCTTAGCATCCCCTTGTTTTACTCCGGTATTCCCAGAGTTAAAGCCCTTCCTCTTTTGACCATTGCCACTTCCACTGGCTCCCTCGATCTTGGTTCCTCCATCAACCTTGCCCTTATTTTTCTTATCCTTGTGGTACTGGCTGAGAGCCTTAATCCCACCTTCGGCAATTATTGCCTTTTCTAATATGGTTCCAAAATAAGTACTTTGGAACACAAAGATTCGGCTATAGAACCAAGGTTTAAAGCCCTGCTCGAATCTTCTAGCCTTTCTCACTTCAGTGTCCACTTGATGTGGAGCAAATCGTGTCAGTTCATTAAACTTGTCAGCATACTGGGGAACTGTCATCTCCCCTTGTTTCAATTCAAGAAACCTCATTTCCATCCTCCCTTACATACTCGTGGGAAAATAGTTCTCGAAGAAAATCTACTTGAACCTCTCCCACGTTAGGTTCCCTATGTCAGCCCTAGCCTGGTTTGCCTCCCACCATAAATTGGCCTCTCCTTTCATCAAATAGGTTGCAAAGGAAACCTTTTGACCCTCCTCCACATTTGCTATCACAAATTCTTTCTCGATTTCTTTTACCCAAGTCTGGGCTTCTATAGGGTCCGTAGTTCCTTTGAACTCCGACGGACCTACACTTTTAAAATCTTTAAAAGTAGTAGCTCGTACTACTCCAGGAATCACGGGTACATTAGCCCCCATTCTATTAAATGCAGCCGTTAAAAGATTAACGAACTCCTGCATTGGATTAACTGGACCACCCTCCGGTTGGTTAACATTAGTCCCTTCATTTCGGTGTCTCCTTCTTGGCGGCATTTTTCTGTTAAGAAAATAACACATCATTATTACTTTATACTTGTTGGTTTGTTATTATTTATAATAAAACAATAACTCATACTCATTACTCAACATTTTCCATAAAAAGACTTATATTGATTCATAACTTGTAGTATAACACTACATTGTTTACATTACTCAAATTTTAGTGATTACATTACCATCCCGCAATTACTTTCCAAAAATTGGGATTTACAAAAGACTACCCTTTGTTATACAAAAGAGGGTTTTACATCACTACTAGATACATAATATTTACATATCTAAGCTACTCTAGCTATTGCTAGATTACATCTGACGTAGGGCATTCTCAAAATCTTTGTTTGGCCGCAATCGACAATAATATCTCTCTTGATAGTGTGTGTCAGTCCGTCCCGCTTCTACCTGGATACCCAACTACCACTTTGAAATCCATATGAGAACTCCTATGTATATAGGACATCCTCTCCAACTTCCGATGTTTAGTCTTTAGCTCCTGCTTGAGCTCAAAGACTTCACATCTCAGCTCTTGGACCTTGTCCTTAGCTAGAATTCTATCATCGTGCTCCTCTTCCCACATTCCCTCCATTCTAGTCTTGTCCTCACGGACAGCTTGGAGTTCCTCTTTCAATTCCTTAACCTCTTGGCAGTAATGGACATTCCTATCCAATACTGACATAAACAATGCCTTCATCGATTCCCCCGTAGACAATTCCTCTGTAGGTGGAACCTGGTCAAAGGACATCACGTCCACCTCCTCCTCTAGCATGCCATCGAATATAGACATATAGTCTAAATCATCAAAGTCTCCAGACTCGACTATCACCACCTCTAGTTCTACTGCTACGGGATTTGGTAGTATCTCTACTCGATTAACCGAATCCTCACTCACTATATGTATGCCTCTATACATATCATTTTCTCCTGACATCTACAATAAACAATATAGTTTGATTAATACACGTCAGTAAAATAATAGAAACACATAACATAATATAATGCATTTTTATAAGGTTATTTTCCATCTTTTACTTCTTTATTCTTTCTTAAGGTTATGACTTAAGGTTCTATTTCCCCCCTTAAGTTTTATAACCTAGGCTTTGATACCAACTTGTAGCGCCCCCAAACCCGGGTATCTTCCAACCCGATAGATGGTGCTATACTGTACAACATTCATACATTCATTCAATTGAAAAGTCTCAAAGAACGAACATAACTTCTATATATTTAAAGTAATATTTACATTTCCCAGGTTCTATACCCATTACAAAGGTTATTTATCATAATATCGCTTACATTACAACAATAGACTGTATTATTACAAGACAAACTTAACAATCATTTTTAGCTTTTCCTTTATCCTTTTCGATCCTTCGGGACGTTCAGTCTTAGTTGCATTCATATGGTTCAAGCAAGAGTGAGCATAACTAGCTCAGCAAGTATAACAATTTAATAACAACATGCTTGGAACATACGAATCGTATATCTTCAATAACTGGACAATAGTTATGAAGTACTATTGATAATACAAAATAGCACTTCATCTTTCTTTCAAAATGTTTTACATTAATAACAATGTTTAGTAAAACATTTACTCCGGTCAAAGACATCGAGTATTCATTCTTTATTGGAAAGGGACAACCCGGAACTAAGTCCGTAAGCCCGATATTACTTACGAGCACTTCTAGGTGATCAGCCTATTGTACTCTATGTTGATCAACACTACATCCATTAAACGTATGCACGTTTAATCATTTGGCAACCTCACATGCCTGTCGTTTTACCGACAAAACATTTGTTTAACATTTCCAGCCTTCTATTCAAAACCATTTCATGTAGTTGACAAAAGGTAACAACATTTGATAATAGAGGAATAGATTATCAATAATCCACGCAATATATCAAGTCTAGCCAAAGGAATTGGCTTTAACTTCAACATATCTTAATTCATACGAAAGAATACATGAACTTCAAAGACTTGTTCAGATTGAACTAAGACAAGAGTTAGAATACTTTCCTTTAGCGTCTGCTACGGTATATTAACTTTATGTTCAAGTCTTTCAAGTCTCTACAATACATGATCACATAATGCCTTACATTAGGTCACATATAATCAAGTATGTATATGACTATATCTTACCCTTCATTTCAATCTAATTGTGTATTAGATTCAGTTACTATTCATTCCGGTTTATCATTATCCTTGCATTTATATTCGACTAGATTATCTTAACCTTTATACAACATCCTTAAGGTTTAACAAAGTTTAACAATGTTACATTACACTCCTTAAGTTGTGTTTACTTTTAAATTAATTAACTTTATTTTCTTTGTACTTAGAAACATTAATCACCATCATTGTTCTGAGACTGGCGCTGCGGCTCGAGTCCTTGCTTAGTGGGTCGTATTGCGCATTTCACACTCCATGAGATTTTGTATCAGACATGGAGTCATGGGCGCCACAAATTGTACTTCTGATTCACTGGCAAGGCCGAACTCTTCAAAGATGTGCTTGGACATTGTTACGCGCTGCGACGCGACTCATTTAGCTTAGGGTTGGCGCCGCGGTGCCAACTCTGTGCGCCAGAAAAAAATTCAGTCTTTAAATTTTGTGAACTTCCCGGACGCATAACTTCTTCGTTATAAGTCCGAATTGGCTCGTTCAAAAGCCTTATGGTTCACAAATTACATAATCTACGCGTTCATGCAAGAATTTTATCTATTTGACTTTGTTTGCTAAAAATTCACCTATTGGTTAATTTTTTAACGAAAACGATAAACGTTCGTGAACGTTCAACGCTCGTTTCTTCGTTGTTAAGTCGGAATCCGGTCATTTTCGAGTCTGCAACCCTTAAATGCCAAATATCACTTGTGTCCATTGGAAAACAATGGTTCCGAGTTCAAACACAAAATTTGACGTCTATTCCGAGATTTTTACGAATTCGACGATTATCGTCCAATCGTACAATTTCCGGCAAATCTTCATTCTTATGATTTGTTCGACATTACAAATGAATTCCATTCATCATGTGAACATCTCAACATACTTATTACAACAACCTATATTCATTGTTGGATTTTTGACTTATTCTTCATGAGCTTATAACTTGTCAAATTATAAACTACTTAAGATTTTATTATTCATGACTTATGACAATTAAATTTTCTTAATCATCATACTTTACATGTTATTCACACATAACTTTACTTATGTATACATGTTACATGTAAAACCCCAACTTTTTGAATAAAGATGAATTTTCTATAAATATTATTTTTGAATATTATGGAGTGAAATTGATATAATAGTTGTGGGTAATATTTATAAATTTTGCAAAGTACGCAAGTTATTATACAATATTCGATTGGTCGGGGACTATTCGTTTTAACAGGGAATATTAGTACAACGGTACAATCATTGGTGGACCCCACAACGGAATTATTGTCGAATTAAAAAAATGACAAAAATACTTTATGAAAATAACGGCGGAAGTTTTACCGTTAACTGTTGAAACACCCGGTGTTAAAAGTACAGTAATACACGTGGTTGCATAGTAGCACATGGTATTGATTATTGATGCTTACGTGATGAGTCACTCAGTTTTGATTGTATTATTAATGTAATAATACAGTAAAATCTTTTTATATAAAACAGAATACTTTCATAAAGCTATCTGTTTTATTAGACAATAATTAGAATATATTATATTTTATTATGCATAGTGTTTGCATAGTAAAATCTTTTATAAAATTATTCGTTTTATTATATTATAAATAGAATATATTATATTTTATTTAAAAGATTTTGCTTTAAATATGGACCGTCAGATTAAAGTAAATCAATCTGGACCGTTCATGAGTTAGTTAATATGCAGTCCATTTTCTATAAATAGACGCTCATTCCTTCATTATTTTCTTACGAATTCACTGAAACTCTAGAGAGAAAAAATTATAGAGAGAAAGAAGAAAAGATTTCTGCTACTTAACTACTCTTATATTCAGTTCTTTTACGGTAAGGGGTGTTATTCTTTCTTATTCATGAAGAGAACTATTGTTATTCCATTGCTTATTATTCTGTTGGAATAACTTTTGTACGCTGTGATCACCCTATACTTGGTAACATTCTTCTATTATTCCGTCTTTTTACTATTCTCATTAGAATATCATGTATGCATGCATTTTATGCCGACTGATTCCGCCTTTTATTATTCTGGCATTGGAATATCCTCATCATATGCGTTTTACGGCGGGACCGGTTCCGCTCTTTATTATTATTCATTGAATAACACGTGCATGCGTTTCATGGGACACGATTCCGTCCTTATTAGTATTCTATTGGAATAACACATACATGCAAGTACCGCATGCATGGTGATTTCTTTTGTTATTCCATTCTTTATTATTACATTGGAACATCATGTTGCGGTCTGCAATTTTGCACGACTGGGTTCCGTTATTTAGTATTCTGTTGAATAACTCCGTCTATGCGCGGTACCGCATGCATGGTGATTTCTTTTGTTATTCCATTCTTTATTATACTCGGTTGGTTAAAGTTTTGACTTCTATACTCCATGAAATTAGTAGAATATCCTTGATATTTGCGCTTCATCCAATAGATCTTTTCATGGAAATATTCTTCTGATCATTCTTGAATTTTACTCTACAAAGCAGTATCATGTTGACAATTTAGACATTAGTAGTTCTTGGACAAATTAATTCTTGAACTTGTTTTATTGAATTTTTATATCATTGTCATCATCCTCATGTTTATATTATGTTGAAAGTCATCTGTGGTCTGTAATGCATAGATGGACTTGGTATGATTATGACCATTGATTATTCGGTGTAATCATGACCGTAATATTATAAATGATGTGGTAAAAGTCCTCATTGGCCCGTAGTGCATTGATGGACAGTTGTTGGCATGATCATGATCATTAATGAATACACAAATATTCTTGGCCCATAGTGCATGGATAATTGTGGTCGTGATACTAAAGAATATCCTTGGCCGTAGTGCAGGGATGATTCGATGATGTGGAATATTTATTAAAATTTGAGTCTCGGCCGATAATGATGATGAAAAACCTTTTTAATCATAAAAGATAGTAGATTTTATTTTCTACTTGACTCTTTTAATGGATTGCTTGTTCATTGCAGATTAAACTTGATGTCTATTATATTTTATCAGTTTAACATTGTTGGAGACTAATGATAATTTATTCTGCATTATCTTAGTCATAATATTTCTTACTGGGCTAGTTGAGCTCACCCTTTCTTTCACTGTTCTCTTCAAGAAATGAGAATATAGCTGGGATGAGTCGGAGAACGGAGTGATGGTCCAGAGGATAACATTAGTACTATTCTGTGAAATAATGTGATAATAATTGTAATGAGGACTCCTTTTGAGTTTGTATAATCTCTAGTAGATAATATTTGTATTCAAACTCACAGTTTATGTTTTATCGTATTATACACGACAGTTGTATTAGTAAGTTGTATTTGAATTCTGTACCATGTATCTGGCGACCCAAGATGGATGATGTATACCTAATTTTGGGGGTGTCACATTACATATGATCATATAAGTTCTTGTATCATTTCTTTTAATAAACTCATTACAAGTCATAATACTATAACATAAGTTTATAACTTATGCTAGCTTAAATGACTTATTACCAACTTATGTGACTTAAGTTCATTGCTTACTCATTCTTCTTACTTTTTAACATCCATGATCCTTAATCCATCTTTTCTTATCAACCTATCATGGTAGAGATGGAAGATAATTTAGAGAAGAAGTCTTACTTTTGAAGTCTTGGTAAGGTAGCTTTCTTCTTCTTCTTACAAATGAAAGTGACTTATTTGTAGCTTATTTTCTCTAATACTTAAGCACTTTGAAATATTGGATTGTTTGAACAATTAATAAATGGCTTGTAAGCCTTCTCTATTTATAGAATTTGCAAGGTTAGGGTAGTTTGGTCTTTAAATCATCCCACCTCCTTAAGCCACCTCCTTACTATTCATTACTTGTCTAGCACAACACTTATCTTTCGTTTGGCCATTACTCCTAAGTCTTGGTCACCACTTCTAATACTTGATCATTACACATTTAATTTGATTACCAAGTTAAACTATATTAACATGGTTTGCCCCATGGGTCAATTAATTCATTGGACTCTAGCTTGGGCTTGGACCAACTTAATCTTTGGGCTTTGCATTAATAAACCTTAACTTGTTTATTAACCAATAATTGGGCCTTAACATTTTATTCACTTGGACTTATACAAATTGTTAACCAATCTTCCAAGTCCATTAACATTATTTAATACATATATACATAGTTTATGTATCATTTTCGTATTCTAATTCATATATAATTTATATATGATATTTCATCCTTCATACTAACTCGTATAATACTTTGTATTATACTTGTTTTCATTACTTTGCACAATACCTAAGCATCATACAATTCTTACTTATTCATTACCACTTCGTCTTCCTTAACTTTTATAAATTAAGTCCGCAAGCGAAATATTACATTTTCCATAACTAGATTTTTATTACATAATCCATCTTACCTTGTCATTCTATCACTGCGTATTTCTTGAAAATTCAAAAAGAAATCCCGAGCAAATATCGATGAATAGTGTTTTTCAGAAAATCGGAAAATTTTTATTTTCGTCTTGGAAATTCAAATACTTTAATTCATTCACGTAGCTCAAATACTACGACATTCTAACATCAATAGGTCATACTATGACAACCATCTTGATAACACATAGAATAGAATTTTATTATTATTTAACTTAATAAAATCATTTTACAATAAGATCCGAATTTCTCGGTCGTTACACGTAGTGCATGAATAATTCAGTTATGTGAATTATTTATTAAACTGAGTCTCAGCGATAAAATTGATGATAAACTTTTAAATCATAGAAGATAGTAGATATCATGTTCTACTTGACTCTTCTAATGGATTGTTATTTCCGCTGCAGTTGTTGATCTAAAACTTGTTGTCTATTGTATTCTATCAGTTGTTATACCGTTGAAGGCTAACGATAATTTATTTTGCATTATCTTAGTCATAATATTCTTTACTGGGCTAGTTGAGCTCACCATTTTCTTTTATTGTTCTCTTCAGAAAATGAGAATATAGCTGGGACTAGTCAGAAAATGGAGTGATGATCCAAGATGATTGCTATAGTAGTTCTCCCTATTCTATAAGAATAGTGTGATAATAATTGTAATGAGGACTTATTTTGAGTTTGGATATTATCTAGGAGACAATATTTGTATTAAAACTCACAGATTATGTTTTGTCGTATTCTGCACGACACTTAGCAGTTGTATAAATTAAGTTTGTATTTGAATTATGTACCATGTATTTGGCGACTCAGAATGAGTGATGTATACCTATTTTGGAGGCGTCACAGTTCAGGTGGGTAATTGAATATTTTTAAAGTTCAGTAGATTAATGCTTAAAAGTCGACAATCACAATGAGACTAATATCCCTTTTTGCTGCAAGAAAATACAGAGGAAGAACGGTTGTTCAATAAGTATGCGTGTCAACAATTTCAATGGTGGTTACGTCAGCGAAATTATATGTACTTAATATTTTTATCTGTTGTAAAAACGATATTTTCATATGAACAATTTTTTTGTCGCTCATTTTATTTAACAATATAAATATTTTGATCAAATATTATTATTTTTAATATAAATAATTATTAATAAACAAAGCCCGAATTTCACACAAACCATTACACTAGTATTATTAATATTTTATCTAATTGATTGAATTGGTAAAAAAAAATTATTTCAAGGATTAATAGATAAAAAACGAAAAAAATCAAGGATAGTGAAAGTTATGTATCGCCCAATGATCAGGGTGAAATTTGTAATGTTGAATTTAATGAAAGTAGACAAATGAAGTGTTGTGTTTTAGATCATGTGGTTGGTGAATAGTCTTCGGTCGCAATCAAGATTCAAGTCAAATCTAAAAGCAATACTAGACTACTAGTAATACATAAAACCAGTTAGTTAAAAAGATAAACAGCTTTAACTTGTTATTTTCCTAAAATGCAAACTTGAAATATTAGTAATTGACTATAGGTGTTGATATTAATAGAGTAATAAATATTACTTAAAATATTAAATTAAAACAAGTATAAAAATATCGTAAAATAATTCTTAACTTTGATAATAATATTATTTTTGAATTAGAATCCCTTTTATTATACATTTCTTTTAATTTTTTCCATTACATATTCAGCAATAAAAATATTATATTTTTCATTTGTCGTAAATGATTAGCTACACAATAAATTTTGTCCCAAATAATTATGTCATTAGTATTTAGTTAAAAATAATATTTGTGTCGTCAAATTGTATTAAATTAAATTAAAAGATAGAAGTAATGTAGGAGATTCTAATTTATCATATCCGTGTTTATATAAACTGTCATTCTAAAAGGGAATAATATTGGCAAACAAAATGGTATTGTGAGAATAATAAATGTTGTTAAAATATTAAGTATCGTTAAAATCTATTTTATTAAAGAAAAGTAGTAAAAATAACTTATTTTGAAATTGTGTCACATCTAAACTCTTTTTCCTTCTCCCACTTTTTATTCTTAAAATTAGCTCATATTATTTTACCCATATTTTATAAAATTTACTCTATTCGTCCTCAAAAAGATAAATAAAATACAATTTGTACATATATTAAGAAAAATAAAATTAAAAGAAAGAGAGTAAAAAAATTCTAAATTTATTATTAATTACCCCACAAAATTATATAAAATGATAAATATTTTTATTTTCTATACTAATGGACCCTAAATGATTTAGTTACCTTTCGCTCCATATAATCTCATTTTTTGGGGACAACTTTTTTTTATAACTTTAGTTAATCTGTTGAGAACAAAGAGAGTAGGATGTTGTTGATTTGCACACAGTATGTGACGTCCCCAAAATAGGTATGCATCATCTATCTTGAGTCGCCAAATACATGGTACAGAATTTAAATACAAACTTTTTTTATACAGAACGACAAAACGTAGTTGATAGTTTCAACACGGATAATGTTTCGTAGAGAGTATCCAAACTCAAATAAAATCCTCATATATAATTATTATCACACTATTTCACACAATAGTGAAGACTACTATAGCCACCTATTTGGACCGTCACTCCATTTTCTGACTCGTCCCAGCTATATTCTCATTTCTTGAAGAGAACAATGAAAGCAAAAGGGTGAGCTCAACTAGCCCAATAAGAAATATTATGACTAAGATAATGCAGAATAAATTATCATTAGCCTTCAACAGTATTAAACTGATAAAATACAATAAACACCAAGTTTAACTGCAGCGGAACAAACAATCCATTAGAAGAGTCAAGTAGAGTATGATATCTACTATCTTCTATGATTTAAAAGTTTATCATCAATTTTATTGTTGGGACTCAGCTAAATAAATAATCCACATCACTGAATTATCCATGCACTACGGGACAAGGATATTCATTTTTATCACCAAAGGTCATGATCATGCCAACAACTGTCTATCAATGCACTACGGGCCAATGATGACTTTTACCACATCATTTATAACATTACGGGTCATGATTATACCGAATAATCCCTGGTCATAATCATACCTATTAACAATCCATCTATGCACTACGGCCAAAGATGACTTTCATCACAATATAAGCATGAGGATGATGACAATTATATAAGAATTCAATTAAATGAGAGCAATGATAAATTTTAAAGATTTATAATTCAATTTATCCAGAATTCAATAATGTCCAAATTGTCAACATGATACTGCTTTGTGGAGTAAAGTTTAAGAATAATATTGTATCAAAAAATAATTTGAATGAGAAAAGAAATTAATTTTTGTCATGAATAAGACCCGTGAATAGTACTCCCAAGATGAAAAGATTAAACTTTAACAAAATGTTCGTAAAAAATATCCTTGTGAAACGATACTAGATGAAGCGCAAATTTCAAGGATATTCTACTAATTTCAAGGAGTAGAGAAGCAATACTCACTACAAAAAAATGGGACTTCAGCAACTCTGACGAACGAGATTTTTGTAATTGAATTTTAATATTTATTGAATTAAATAAATATTTATGATGATTTAATTATTAGATTAAATAATTAATTGATGCAATTGTGATAGATTAATTTAATTATATGTGTTACATTTATTAAATTAATGTAGAGAATATTTATTATTCAAGTATGTATTTATGTGAGCTTATTGAATTAAGTGAATTATTTAATTAAGCATGATGTTATTTTAATTAATGTAATAATTAATTAGAGATTTAATAATTTGACATTACTTATTAATGAGAAATTTAATTATGTGACTATGTGAATTTATGAGAAATTATTATATTTTATTTAAAATAAATTAAATAAAATATAGGATTTATTTTATAAAGGGTGTGATACTAATTAAACGATATGATATGGTTTTATTAAAATAAAGAGTTTTGAACCTATTCTAGCTAGCCAAACATGGCACTAGTGAAGGTTGAGAGCAGTTAACCCATGATGGGTAACTGACCTCCACCACGCATCGGTCTATTTGAATACGACGTTTTATTTTTCCTTCATTTTACTAAGTTTGATAAAACTAATCAGAGAGAAAGCCAGAGAGATTTCAGAGAATTTTGTGAGAAACTCAATGATTGAAGAAAGAGTCTAAACCTACAAATATATACTTTATTCTCAGGGTAATCTCTCCTTCCCAAAATTCTAAATTTCACGTTGTTTAAGTTTTTATAAATATGGCTTTCAAACCTTTTGTAAAGCCTCTGTAATTGAGAAATGAGTAATGTTTATGGGTTATGTATGTATTAATATGTATCAAATCGTATTTAATTATATATATTATGTAAACCATGTCATCAGTTTAATGAAAATACGTAGTATATGATTGCTACAAAATTACAGAGTATGGGTTTTGGCCTTATGGCCCTTATACATAATTTTAGTGTGTCAAACATAAATGATTTTGTAAAATTTATACTTGTATATTATTATACATGTTAGTACGAAGAGACCAAACCTTAAACGAACGGATTCGGTGTTATAATGAATCCGTGGTATTAATTTTTATGATTTATGTTCAAAACCTTCAAGAACATTAAGAACAGTGAAAATTATAGATTTTAATTATGTAATTAAGTGTTTAAATTGGTTAAAATCATTATGTAAATGATGGGTAATGATTATGTATGAATTATATCATGTGGGTATGTCTAAATTCGTATAGAAATTAAGAAATTGATAGAAATTGGCATGTTCTGCGATTTTTCATGAATCGCCATTTCTCAGAATCGGTATCTTATACTCACGGCATTTTGCCGCTTTTTTCTCATCTGCATCACAGCTGTGTCTCAAGCAATAATAATACTACCGTGTTGTATTGTGAAGCCTTATTATTAAAAGTGAAATAAGCAATTACCACTCTCCAGAAAGTTCAGAAACGAAAATTTTAAAGTGTTTAAGTCCATGAATGTGATGTTAACTTAATGTAATAAACATAAAATTATGTTATAAGTATAATGAGATGTTAAAATAGATACTTAGCAAGTAAATAACATAATTACATGTGGATTGAATTATTGAATACATAATTAGCTTGTTATAACTCGTCTCTCCCCTCCTAGTTCTAGACTCTTATCTCCGCTAGTGACCATATCCCTAAGCTCTGATACCAAATGTGACGCCCCCAAAATTAGGTATACATCACCTATTCTAAGTTGCCAGATACATGGTACAAAAATTCAAATATAACTTTATTTATACAAATCGTTGAGTCGTCAGATAGAATACTTACCACGCTTAACTATGAGTTTTAATACAAATGTATGTAACTCTCATGGTACCTCGACCACAACCTTACAATGATACTTTTCATAAAAGTATAGTCAAAAACTGTTTTAGAAATTAAAATCTTTGGAAAGTGCTCAAGGGCACCTTCGTACATGGGAGGCCATGCGTCTAGGTTATGATAGATATCATATGTCCACAGAATTATCCTTGGTTGACCCAAATGTCCCCAAAGAAAAACAAGAAGATTACTATCATCTTCTTTCCAATGGTGAGTCTTCTCTTTACATATAAATATCTCCTTTGTCTCCAAGTGAAAATTATATTTCAAATAAACTCCAAGATCATATAGGTAGTGCTCGTAGATATATTCAGCAAGTGGATGTGCACAACCATGTCTTATGAGAACACGAGGTTGTATGTCATTAGACATCTTGTATGATAGTGGCAAAACACCCTTCCAAAGTTGGGTTTGCCTCACCCTATTTGATTCACCAAATATAACTACTAAATGATGTATACAATACAACACACTTTTCTATACCGCTTAGGAGAACCTCCATTTCTAGAGACCACCGCTCTATTCCCCCGTTATCCCCACTCAATTTAAAACACTCTTATTACCTCGAAAGGAATTGTGAAGCGTAAAGGGTGAGCACAACTAGCCCAAAGAAAGAATATCACGACTAAAGCTAATTTACACCATCAATAGCCTTCATCATTAATAAATCGTAGATTTAGAACATATGGTAGATGATAAAAGTTTTCAACCATAGTTGCAAGCAGAACGAAAGCAATCCATTAGAAGAGTCAAATAGACCATCAGGTCTATTATCTTCTCCATGTTAAAAGTCCACCAATAATGTTTTATCCCTGTAACATCAATCAACAATTCCTGTCCACAATCATATGAATAACTCATAATCATAATTGTGATTCTAAATTTCTCTTCGCACCCAGGACGAAGATAATTTTCATCACCTGTCTTCACCTGAAACATCAAAAATCAGTGTTATACCAAATCACAATTCTTGTTCATAATCATACTAATAAATTCATCATTGCACTACGGCCAAAGATATTCATTAACAATTCATCTTTGCACTACAAGTCAAAGACATACAACTGTATTTTAGAAGAGTCAAGTAGAGCATGATATCTATTATCTTTTACAAATTAAAAGTGTATAACCAATATTTTATCGCTGAGACTCAACTTAATAAATAATCCACATCATCGAATTACCCATGCCCTACGGCCAAGGATATTTGTTAGTATCACATCCATGAATTATCCATGCACTACGGCCAAAGATATTCATTATTATCACATCCATGAATTAATATTTTATCGCCGAGACTCAGCTCAATAATTAATCCACATCATCGAATCATCCCTGCACTACAGGCCAAGGATATTCATTAGTATCAAGACCACGAATTATCCATGCACTACGGGCCAAAGATAATCGTGTTTCCATCAACGGTCCTGATTATGCCATAAAACAATTCATCTTTGCACCCTTAGCCGAAGAGAATCCATAGCCATAATCATACTAAAAACTGTCCATCAATGCATTACGGGCCAATGAGGACTTTTTCCACATCATTTGTAACATTACGGTCATGATTATACCGAATAATCCCTAGTCATAATCATACCAAGTCCATCTATGCACTATAGGCCACAGATGACTTTCAACATAATATAAACATGAGGATGATGACAATGACATAATAATTCAATAAAACAAGGTCAAGAATTAATTTATCCAGGAACCAATAACGTCCAAATTGTCAATATAATACTTCTTTGTAGAGTAAAATTCAAGAATGCTCAGAAGAATATTTTCATGAAAAGATACTGGATGAAGCGCAAATATCAAGGATATTCCACTAATTTCATGGAGTATAGAAGCCAAAATTTTAACCAACTGAGTATGATAGAATATATGAAACTGCAAATGGATTTTCGCCGCCATGCGGTAATCCACTTAGACAAATCATTTCCACAATTTAATAAGGAATGAATACAAAGGATCATTCACCATGCATGTGGTAATCCACATGTATGTTTATTCCAATGTAATAATAAAGAATGGAATAACAGAGGATTCACCATGCGTATAGATCGTATAGCAAAGTTATTCCCAATGTATTAATAAATAATGGAACCAGTCAAAGTAAATTCGCACCGCATGCAGGATGTTCCAACAGACTAATAAACACGGAACCAGTCCGGCACAGAAACGCATGCATGATGATATATTCCAACGTAATAATAAAGATGGAACAGTGTCCCATGAAAACGCATGCATGTGATATTCCAATGTAATAATAAAAAATGAAATAACAGAAGAATTTTACCAAGTATAGGGTTGCCCGCGTATACAAGTTATTCCAACAGAATAATAAAAAATGGAATAACAGAAGTTCTCTTCATGAGCACAAAAGAAATAATACCCCTTACGAGTACAACAAATAATATCCCTTACCGTAAAAGAAGAGTATTCCGACTAGTAGGGCGAGGATATACTCGAAGAAAACTTGCACTATGCTCAAAGATTTCTTAAACTCTAAAGAAATACGCTCAATATTATAGAAGAAGAACTCTCTCTATAGTTTCTCTCTCTAGAGTTTCAGTGAATTCGTAAGAAATAATGAAGGAATGAGCTTCTATTTATAGAAGAATAGACTGCATAGTAACTAATTCATGAACGGTCCAGATTGATGTACTTTTAATCGGACGGTCCATATTTAAAGCAAAATCTTTTAAATAAAATATAGTATATTCTATTTATAATCTAATAAAACGAATAACTTTATAAAAGTATTCTGTTTTATATAAAAAGATTTTACTATGCAAAATACTATGCATGCACTATGCATAATAAAATATAATATATTCTAATTATTGTCTAATAAAACAAATAACTTTATAAAAGTAATCTGCTTTTATATAAAAAGATATTACTATGCAAAACACTATACATAATAGAATATTATATATTCTATTTATAGTCTAATAAAAAGAATAACTTTATAAAAGTATTATGTTTTATATAAAAAGCTTTTCTGTTTTATTACATTATTAATACTAATAAAACAAAAATGAGTGACTTCTCACGTAAGCATCAATAATCAATACCGTGTGCTACTATGCAACCACACGTATTACTGTACTTTTAACACTGGGTGTTTCAACAGTTAACGGTAAAACTTTCGCCGTTATTTTCATGAAAATATTTTTGTCATTTTCTCAATCCGACAATAATTCCGTTTTGGGGTCCACCAATGATTGTACCACCGTACGGATATTCTCCGACAAAAAGAATATTCCCCGACTACAAAATTCAAATACAACTTCATTTATACAACTGTTGAGCTGTCGTATAGAATACGACCACAGTTAACTATGAGTTTTAATACAAATGTATATAACTCTCATGGTACCTCGACCACAACCTTACAATGATACTTTACATAAAAGTATAGTCAAAAACTGTTTTAGAAATTAAAATTTTTGGGAAGTGCTCAAGGAAACCTTCGTACATGGGAGGCCATGCGTCTAGGTTATGATAGATATCATATGTCCACAGAATTATCCTTGGTTGACCCAAAAGTTCCCAAAGAAAAATAAGAAGATTACTATCATCTTCTTTCCAATGGTGAGTCTTCTCTTTACATATAAATATCTTCGTTGTTTTCAAGTGAAAATTATATTTCAAATAAACTCCAAGATCATATAGGTAGTTCTCGTAGATATATTCAGCAAGTGGATGTGCACAACCATGTCTTATGAGAACACGAGGTTGTATGTCATTAGACATCTTGTATGATAGTGGCAAAGCACCCTTCCAAAGTTGGGTTCGCCTCACCCTATTTGATTCACCAAATATAACTACTAAATGATGTATAGAATACAACACACTTTTGTATACTGTTTAGGGAGAACCTCCATAGCTAGAGACCACCGTTCTATTCCCCTGTTATCCCCACTCGACCCGGCAAACTCTTCTTACCTGAAAGGAATTGTGAAGCAGAAAGGGTGAGCACAACTAGCCCAGTAAAAAATATCATGACTAAAGCTAATTTACACCATCAATAGCCTTCATCATTAATAAATCAGAGATTTAGAACATATGGTAGATGATAAAAGTTTTCAACCGTAGTTTCAGCTGAACGAACAATCCATTAGAAGAGTCAAATAGACCATCAGGTCTATTATCTTCTCCATGTTAAAAGTCCACCAATAATGTTTTATCCCTGTAACATCAATCAACAATTCCTGTCCACAATCATATGAATAACTCATAATCATAATTGTGATTCTAAATTCCTCTTCGCACCCAGGACGAAGATAATTTTCATAACCTATCTTCACTTGAAACATCAAAAATCATGGTTATACCAAATCACAATTCTTGTTCATAATCATACTAATAAATTCATCTTTGCACTACGGCCAAAGATATTCATTAACAATTCATCTTTGCACTACAAACCAAAGACATACAACTGTATTTTAGAAGAGTTAAGTAGAGCATGATATCTACAATCTTCTACAAATTAAAAGTGTATAACCAATATTTTATCGCTGAGACTCAGCTTAATAAATAATCCACATCATCGATGTGACGCCCCCAAAACAGGTATACATCACCTATTCTGAGTCGCCAAATACATGGTACAGAATACAAATACAACTTAATTATACAACTGTCGTGCAAAGTACGACAAAACATAAGCTGTGAGTTTTAATACAAATATTGTCATCTAGACAATATACAAATTCAAATTCAATATTATTACATTTATTTTCCCACTATTTCACTGAATAGTGAGGACTACTAATGCTATCATCTGGTCCGTCACTCCGTTCCTCGACTAGTCCCTGCTACGTTCTCATTTCCTGAAGAGAACAATGAAAGTAAAAGGGTGTGCTCAACTAGCCCAGTAGGAAATATTATGACTAAGATAATGCGAGAATATATTATCGTTAGCCTTCAACAATTGTTAAACTGATATAATATAACAACCATCAAGTTTAACTGCAGCGGAACAAGCAATCCATTAAAAGAGTCAAGTAGAGAATAAAATCTACTATCTTTTATGATTTAAAAGGTTTTTCATCACTTTTATCGCTGGGACTCAGCTTAATAAATAATCCACATCACCGAATCACCCCTACACTACGGTCAAGGATATTCTTTAGTATCACGACCATAATTATCCATGCACTACGGGCCAAGAATATTTGTGTATTCATTAATGGTCATGATCATGCCAACAACTGTCCATCAATGCACTACGGGCCAATGAGGACTTTTACCACATCATTTGTAACATTACGGTCATGATTACACCGAATAATCTCTGGTCATATTTATACCAAGTCCATCTATGCACTACAGGCCACAGATGACTTTCAACAAAATATAAACATGAGGATGATGACAATGATATAAGAATTCAATAAAACAAGTTCAAGAATTATTTTATCCAGGAACCAATAACGTCCAAATTGTCAACATGATACTTCTTTATGGAGTAAAATTTTAAGAATGCTCAGAAGAATATTTCCATGAAAAGATACTGGATGAAGCGCAAATATCAAGGATATTCCACTAATTTCATGGAGTATAGAAGTCAAAACTTTAACCAACTGAGTATAATAGAGAATGGAATAACAAACGAAATCACCAAGCATTCGATAGACCGCACAGACAGGTTATTCCAACAAAATAATAAATAACGGAACTAGGTCCGACGAAAAGCGTCTGCATGTGATATTCCAATGAATAATAAAGACGGAATCAGTCCCGTAAAACGTCTGCATGTGAGGATATTCCAACGAGAATAATAAATAATGGAACCAGTCATGCATAAAAGTATGACATGATGTTCCAACAGAATGATAAATAATGGAACCGAGTCCCAAAGCAGAACGCGAACGGGATGTTCCAGTAGAATAATAATAAAGAATGGAATAATGTAAGAATTTCACCAAGTATAGGGTAGCCCACAGATATAAAAAGTTATTCCAATGAATAATAAAGAATGGAATAATGTAAGTTCTCTTCATGGATAAGAAAGAACTAATACTCCCTACCTTAGAAAAGCTGGATCTTCGGAATAGTGAGGTAGAGACTTTTCTTCTCTTTTTCTCTATAATAATCGCTCTAAAGCTTTTGTGAATTGGTGAGAAATGAAGGAAGAATGAGCTTCTATTTATAGCAAAATATAATTTCGATAATTGCATCGTTTTGGGGCTCGAAAATTACATCTGACAATACCTCCAACTTTTCTTTCATTTTTAATTTAGTCCTGCAAGTATTATCAAACTTGCACCACCTCCCCCCTAATAGTAAATGTGAATCAATAGTTCAATCATGTGAATCAATAGTATAATCATGTGAAAAATACGAATTACAGTATAGTACCTCCATCTATACCTCCATTTTTAACTTAAGCATGTAAGTATTATCAATCTTACACCAACTCCCCTAATAGTAAATAATGTGATTCAATAGTACACACATGTGAACAAATAGTTATATAAGCATGTGAATTAGTAGCAATTAATTGCTCATTTATCCGATAAATTACCCGATTTATCAATATAACCCCAGACATCAATTATCATCGGAATAGATGTCGATTTCCACTAACACTAATAATCCCAACACAATGGAACTATCAAAATTCATTTTTAATCAACACAACTTATTCATCATTAATATTATAACTCACAATATTTAACAACCAGATCGTTCCCAGGAAAGAGGGGGCTTTCCCATAAGGATTTCTCCTTATTGGCGCGCAATTAGGTGACCAAACCTCTCCTTGACGGAACTTCTAGACATTGTCAATATTGCAAATAATAATATGAATAACTTTGTCGTCTCAATTATTGATTTAATAATATAAAATATTATGCAAATGATAATGTGACAATAATTGAATCAATAATATGAGAGATATGATGCAGCAATTACTGTAGCAATAATTGAGTATAACTGAGTGACTTCTCACGTAAGCATCAATAATCAATACCGGTATGCTACTTATGTAACCACGCCAGACATCGTACTTTTAACACCGGTGTTTCAACAGTTAACAGTAAAACTTCCACCGTTATTTTCATAAAGTATTTTTATCGTTTTCTCAATTCGACAATAATTCCATTGTGGGGGGTCCACCAATGATTGTGTCGTTGTACGAATATTCCTTGTTTAAAATGAATATTGCCCGACCAATCGAATATTTTATAACAACTTTCGTACTTTGCAAAAATTTGTAAATATTACCCACAACTATAACATTATATCAAATCCACACCATAATATTCAAAAAATATATTTTGAGAAACTTTAATCTTTATTCAAAAAGTTGGGGTCTTACAACCTCCCCTTCTTATGAAATTTCATCCTCGAAATTAGGGTGCGTACCTGGTATGTCGAAGAGGTAAGGATATCTTGATTTCATCTCAAATTCTAACTCCCAGGTCATTTCTTCCACATCGTGGTTTCTCCACAAAACTTTGACTTGAGGTATAACTTTGGAGCGTAGAATATGATCCTTTTTATCCAAAATTTTAACAGGTAACTCTTCTTACGTTAAATCTTCCTCTATCTCGTCTGGTTCTAATTCAATAATGTGGTTCGGGTCTTTCACATATTTACGTAACATAGATATGTGAAAAACGTTATGAACACGAGACATACTTGGCGGTAAAGCGAGTCTATACGCCACAGTTCCTACTCGATCGAGGATTACAAATGGGCCAATGAATCGAGGGTTGAGCTTTCCTCTTTTTCCAAATCTCGTAACTCTCTTCCATGGAGCAACACGTAATAACACATGATCTCCAATATCGAATTCCACTTCCTTTCGATGAAGATCAGCATAACTCTTTTGTCGATCTTGTGAGGTTTTTATACGTTGTCGGATCATTTGAATCTTTTCCGTAGTCATACGTACTAACTCCGGTCCTAACAACGTTGCTTCACCCACCTCATCCCAGCATACTGGAGAACGACACTTTCTTCCATACAACACCTCAAATGGAGCATGCCAATACTTGTTTGATAACTGTTGTTGTAGGAAAACTCCACCAATGGTAGGAACTTATCCCAACTTCCCTTGAAGTCAAGGACATAGAGTCTTAATAGATCTTCAAGAGTTTGAATGGTCCTCTCCGATTTGCCGTCCGTCCCGAGGATGATATCTTAGAAACTAAATCGTAAATCCTTGCCCATAACTTTTTCCAAACTAACCCAAAATCTTGAAGTGAATCTTTGGTCTCGATCAAAAATTATGGATACTGGCATACCATACAGTCTTACAATCTCGTTGATGTATATACGAGGAAGACGTTCAAGTGTATAAGTTTCTCGTATAGGTAGGAAATGAGCAGACTTGGTCAATCTATCAACAATGACCCAAATTGCATCTATACCTTGAGAAACCTTGGGAAGACCAGTAACAAAATCCATGGTAATGTGTTCCCACTTCCATTCTGAAATTTCAAGTGGTTGCAATGGACCTTTTGGTACTTGATGCTCTGCCTTGACT
The DNA here is from genome assembly GCA_020205605.1 of Panax ginseng. Lineage (NCBI taxonomy): Eukaryota > Viridiplantae > Streptophyta > Magnoliopsida > Apiales > Araliaceae > Panax > Panax ginseng. The sequence continues at coordinate 97,068,459 of CM035140.1, forward strand.
CGTTGACAAGTTAAACACCTTGAGATAAATTCTGTTATCTCTCTCTTCATATTGCTCCACCAAAATGTATGTCGAAGATCACGATACATTTTGGTACTCCCAAGATAGATTGCAAACGGTGTGTTGTGCGCCTCCATCATGATTTTATACTTTAAATCATGATTGTTAGGAACACAAAGTCTGGAGTTGACTCAAAGTATTCCTTCTTCATCGATTCTTGCTTCCGGCATAGCACCTTCTTGTACTTTCTTCCTCATACGCGATCACTCCAGTGTCCGTAGCTTGAGCGACTTTTAACTTTATCGATTAAAGTCGGTTCTACTCAGTATATTTCGCCATCATCACATGGGTCCCCCAAAGTCTTTATCTCTAACTCCATCCTTTTCAAGTCATACAAAATGGGCCTTTATGTTGACAATATTGCACTCGTTGCCAAGATATGATCTTCTACTCGATTGCATCGGCTACTACATTCGCTTTTCGTGATGGTATTGAATAGTATGATCATAATCTTTCAACAGTTCAAGCCAACGTCGTTGTCGCATGTTAAGTTCCTTTTGAGTGAAGAAATATTTGAGCCTTTTATGATCCGTATAGATCTCCACTTTCTCTCCATACAGGTAATGCCTCCAAATCTTAAGCGCAAAAACGACAGCTGCCAACTCTAGATTATGAGTAGGATAATTCCTCTCATATTCTTTGAGTTGCCGTGAGGCATAGGCTATGACTTTTCCATGTTGCATGAGAACACATCCTAACCCTTTGCTCAAGCATCACATTGAGATGACAAATCCCTCAAGGCGGATGGTATTATCGAGCAGTCTTTGAAATGAGTCTCCTCTTGAGTTCTTGAAAACTCTTCTCACATTCCACACTCCAACCGAATTTTGTATATTTTCGAGTCAGCTGAGTTAATGGAGTAGCGATTTGAGAAAACCCTTCTATGAATCTCCGATAATAACCAGCTAAACCGAGAAAGCTACGTATTTCGGTCACTGATTTAGATTGCTCCCGGCTTTGAATTGCTTCAATCTTTGCCGGGTCAACAGATATCCCATAATTTGATATCACGTGCCCAAGGAATGCAACTTCCTCAAGCCAGAACTCGCAGTTCTTTAACTTGGCATATAGCTTGTTTTCACGAAGCTTTTGGAGTATTAGCTTCAAGTGTTGCTCATGATCTTCATGGCTTTTGGAATATATGAGGATGTCATCAATAAAGATGACCACAAAATGATCCAAATATTCCTTGAATACTCGGTTCATCATATCCATGAAGGCAGCAGGAGCATTAGTCAATCCAAAGGACATGTCTAGGAATTCATAATGCCCGTCATCGAAGTTCTCGAAGCCGCCTTTGGAATGTCATCGGCTTTTAATCTTCAATTGATGATATCCTGAACGAAGATCAATCTTTGAAAAGAATTTGGCGCCTTGCAACTGGTCAAACAGGTCATCAATACGTGGCAATGGGTACCTATTTTTGATGGTGACATGATTCAACTCCCGATAATCAATACAAAGTCGCATACTCCCATCTTTCTTCTTCACGAATAGAGCAGAGCACCCCAAGGAGACGTATTAGGGACGAATGAAACCAATGTCTAACAATTCCTGTAAATGGTCTTTAACTCCACGAAGTTCAATAGAAGCCATTCGATATGGGGCTTTGGAAATGGGTTTTGTATTTGGGTTCAAGGTCGATACAAAATTCAATTTCACGCAGCTCTGGGGTAGGCCGAGAAATTCTTGAGAATACGTCGGAAATTTATTAACAATGAAATATCATTCAAAATCAAGTATTTTTGTTTAGATCCGTGACATGAGCTAAGAAAGCTTGACATCCGTTTTTCAATAAACGAATAGCTTTATGGCTTGAAATGACATTGATTGATTTTAATGGTTTAGTTATTTGAATTCGCATAATAGGTTGGTTAGGAATATGAAAGCTAACAACCTTACGAAAACAATCAATTTTTGCATTATGAGTAGTTAACCAATCAATCCCTAGAATCACGTCAAATGCAAGTATTTTCAATGAAATAAGATCGATAGGTAATGTGAGGGTACCAATTTGAACAAAACAAGACTTATAAACAGTGGATGTAATGAAGGTTTCTCCCAACGGAGTTTCAACAGATAAGTCAAAGTCTAATTTCTCCGGAGTCAAATTTAATCGTTGAGCGCAAGTAGGAGAAATAAAAGAATGGGTAGAACCGGTATCAAATAAGGTATAGACTTTGCTAGAGTTTATGATAAGCTTACCCGTGATGACCTCGTTCGGGTTCCTTGCTTTCTGGGAGGTCACAACAAATGCTCTCCCTTGCACCACCGACTTTGACTTTTCTGGGACGGCCTTTGGTGCCTCCATCCTAGCTGAACTTGTCTTCGGTGAACAACAAAATCGGGCTAGGTGACCTTCTTCCCACAATTATAACACGCTTTGGATGGCATCGCGCTTTGATTTGATATGTCCCTCCCCTCCGCATTTGAAGCATATGATAGGTGGTCGTTATCCTTCCTTAACCACGGTTGTTGGTGCTGACGTTTTTCCATCATTGTTGAATCTCCTTTTCTTGAAATGTCCATTTTTACTGTCTTGGCCATGATTACCACCGAAGTGGTTACCATTTCTAGCATGTTGATTCCCTCCACGTTTGTTGTCACCGCTTTGATGACTGATACCACTGGTATTTTCATGCTACCGGCTGCTTTCTCTTGGTTGCGTTGACTCGTTACCGCGCTCCAATAACTGAGCCATATTTACAACATCTGAGTACAAACACAGTTTATTAGAAATTAGATATTGACGTATCTTTGGTTTCAAACCTCTTAAAAACATTTGTGTCATTCTCTCCTCATTATGGACCAAATGGGATGTAAACCGGGATAACTCCGCAAATTTAGCCTCGTATTGCGACACGGTCATATTATTTTGCTCCAACTTGATAAACTCCACTCTTTCATGTGACGAATACTTTCGGGAAAGTATTTGTCGTTGAATAGCTCTTGGAACTTCTCCCAAGACATCTTGAATGCGTCAGGCTGGGTACATTTTACAGATTCCCACCAGTAATCTGCCTCTTCACGCAACATGAAGGTGGCGAAGGGAACCTTTGGCTCCTCGGAGCATCCCAAGACATCGAATATCTTGGTGATCTGATTTATCCAAGCTTCCGCCTTAAGTGGTTTTGGCTCTCTAATAAACTTGGGTGGTCCCAGCTCCTTGAACTGTTTAGCGGTGACCGTCCAAGAGTTTTCAGTGTTTCCACCTGCATTTTGAACAGGAGCCGATCTCGCCTGATGTTGCATGAATTGCATAAAGCCTCTGAACATTCCATCGTTCATCATTTGGCTAGTGTTGTTGTTTGCATGAAGATTGTCGCCTTCCTGATGCACATTATTCTGATTGTTGATCTGTGGAGACTCAACGGTCTCTTGTGCTCCATTGCTATTCTCAATATTCTCGGATGCCATTTTCAAATACTGCCACAAAACAAGGGTTAATTGACATGCAACATATTATCTCTATACTCTGACCAACCAATTAAATACCAAAAAAATTAGGTAGGTCATACTAGCGAAGGAATTTTCCATCTCTCCCCTCCTAGTTCTAGTCTCACATCTTAGCCAGGGATCATATCCCTAAGCTTTGATAACAACTGTGTCGCCCCCAAAACAGGTATACATCACCTATTCTGAGTCGCGAAATACATGGTACAGAATACTAATACAACTTAATTATACAAGTGTCTTGCAAAGTACGACAAAATATAAGCTGTGAGTTTTAATACAAATATTGTCATCTAGACAATATACAAACTCAAATTCAATATTATTACATTTATTTTCCCACTATTTTACTGAATAGTGAGGACTACTAATGCTATCATCTGGTCCGTCACTCCGGTTTCCCGACTAGTCCTCGCTACGCTCTCATTTCACAAAGAGAACAATGAAAGTAAGAGGGTGAGCTCAACTAGCCCAATGGGAAATATTATGACTAAGATAATGCGAGAATATATTATCGTTAGCCTTCAACAATTGTTAAACCGATATAATATAACAACCATCAAGTTTAATCTGCGAACAAGCAATCCATTAAAAGAGTCAAGTAGAGAATAAAATCTACTATCTTTTATGATTTAAAAGGTTTTTCATCACTTTTATCATTGGGACTCGACAATAAATAATCCACATCACCGAATCACCCCTACACTACTTGGCCAGGATATTCTTTAGTATCACGACCACAATTATCCATGCACTACGGGCCAAGAATATTTGTGTATTCATTAATGGTCATGATCATGCCAACAACTGTCCATCAATGCACTACGGGCCAATGAGGACTTTTACCACATCATTTGTAACATTACGATCATGATTACACTGAATAATCTCTGGTCATAATCATACCAAGTCCATCTATGCACTACAGGCCACAAATGACTTTCAACAAAATATAAACATGAGGATGATGACAATAATATAAGAATTCAATAAAAAAAGTTCAAGAATTATTTTATCCAGGAACCAATAACGTCCAAATTGTCAACATGATACTTCTTTATGGAGTAAAATTTTAAGAATGCTCAGAAGAATATTTCCATGAAAAGATACTGGATGAAGTGCAAATATCAAGGATATTCCACTAATTTAATGGAGTATAGAAATCAAAACTTTAACCAACTGAGTATAATAGAGAATGGAATAACAAACGAAATGACCAAGCATGCGATAGACCGCACAGACAGGTTATTCCAATAGAATAATAAATAATGAAATCAGGTACGACGTAAATGCACGCATGGATACTCCAATGTAATAATAAAGATTTTAATCAGTCCCATAAAACGCATGAACATGATATTCCAACAGAATAATAAATAATGGAACCAGTCATGCGTAAAGCCTACGTATATGATGTTCCAACAGAATGATAAATAATGGAACTAGGTCCCGGTAAATGCACGACGGGATGTTCCAGTGAATAATAAAGAATGGAATAACGAAAGAATTTCACCAAGTATAGGGTAGCTCAGGCATGATCTGAGTTATTCCAACGAGAATAATAAAGAATGGAATAACAGAAGTTCTCTTCATGGATAAGAAAGAACTAATACTCCCTACCTTAGAAAAATTGGATACTGGAATAGTGAGGTAGCAGACTTCTCTTCTTCTTTCTCTCTATAATAATCACTCTAAAGCTTTTGTGAATTGGTGAGAAATGAAGGAAGAATGAGCTTCTATTTATTGGAAAATATAGTTTCGATAATTGCACGTTTTGGGGCTCAAAAAATTACAGTACAATACCTCCAACTTTTCTTTCATTTTTAATTTAGTCCTGCAAGTATTATCAAACTTGCACCACCTTCCCTAATAGTAAATGTGAATCAATAGTTCAATCATGTGAATCAATAGTATAATCATGTGAAAAATACGAATTACAGTATAGTACCTTCATCTATACCTCCATTTTTAACTTAGTCATGGAAGTATTATCAATCTTGCACCAACTCCCCTAATAGTAAATAATGTGATTCAATAGTACACACATGTGAACAAATAGTTATATAAGCATGTTAATTAGTAGCAATTAATTGCTCATTTATCCGATAAATTACCCGATTTATCAATATAACCCCCAGACATCAATTATCATCGGAATAGATGTCGATTTCCACTAACACTAATAATCCCAACACAATGGAACTATCAAAATTCATTTTTAATCAACACAACTTATTCATCATTAATATTATAACTCACAAAATTTAACAACTATGTCGTTCCCAAGAAAGAGGGGGCTTTTCGATAAGGATATCTCCTTATTGGCCCGCAATTAGGTGACCAAACCTCTCCTTGACAGAACTTCTAGACATTGTCAATATTGCAAATAATAATATGAATAACTTTGTCGTCTCAATTATTGATTTAATAATATAAAATATTATGCAAATGATCTTGTGACAATAATTGAATCAATAATATGAGAGATATGATGCAAAGATTCTTTGTAGCAATAATTGAGTATAATGAGTGACTTCTCACGTAAGCATCAATAATTAATACCGGTGTGCTACTATGCAACCACGCCAGATTCATCGTACTTTTACACCGGGTGTTTCAACGATTAACAGTAAAACTTCCGCCGTTATTTTCATAAAGTATTTTTGTCGTTTTCTTAATCCGACAATAATTCCGTTGTGGGGGGTCCACCAATGATTGTGCCATTGTACGAATATTCCCTGTTTAAAACGAATATTCCCCGACCAATTGAATATTATATAACAACTTTCGTACTTTGCAAAATTTATAAATATTACCCACAACTATAACATTATATCAAATCCACACCATAATATTCAAAAAATATATTTCAAGAAAATTTAATCTTTATTCAAAAAATTGGGGTCTTATAATCGAATTATACATGCACTACGGCCAAGGATATTCGTTAGTATCACATCCATGAATTATCCATGCACTACGGCTAAAGATATTCATTATTATCACATCCATGAATTACTATTTCATCGCTGAGACTCAGCTCAATAATTAATCCACATAATCGAATCATCCCTGCACAACAGGCCAAGGATATTCATTAGTATCACGAACACGAATTATCCATGCACTACGGGCCAAAGATAATCGTGTTTCCATCAACGGTCCTGATTATGCTATAAAACAATTCATCTTTGCACCCTTGGCCGAAGAGAATCCATAGCCATAATCATACCAAAAATTGTCCATCAATGCATTACGGGCCAATGAGGACTTTTTCCATATCATTTGTAATATTACGGTCATGATTATACCGAATAATCCCTGGTCATAATCATACCAAGTCCATCTATGCACTACAGGCCACAAATGACTTTCAACATAATATAAACATGAGGATGATGACAATAACATAATAATTCAATAAAACAAGTTCAAGAATTAATTTATCTAGGAACCAATAACGTCCAAATTGTCAACATGATACTTTGTAGATTAAAATTCAAGAATGCTCAGAAGAATATTTTCATGAAAAGATACTGGATGAAGTGCAAATATCAAGGATATTCCACTAATTTCATGGAGTATAGAAGCCAAAACTTTAACCAACTGAGTATAATAGAATGTATGAAACTGCAAATGGATTTTCGCCGCCATACGGTAATCCACTTAGACAGATCATTTCCAGAATTTAATAAGGAATGAATACAAAGGATCATTCACCATGCATGTGGTAATCCACATGTATGAGTTATTCCAATGAATAATAAAGAATGGAATAACGGAGGATTCACCAAATGCGATAGATCGCATGATACGGTTATTCCTAATAGAATAATAAATAATGGAACCAGTCGGGAAAAATTTGCACCGACATACGATGTTCCAACGAGAATAATAAAGATTTTAACCAGTCCGGCATAAAACGCATGATGTGATATATTCCAACAGAATAATAAAGATTTAACCAGTCCCATAAAATGCATGACAGTGATATTCCAATGTAATAATAAAATGGAATAACGAAGAATTTCACCAAGTATAGGGTAGCTTGGCGATATCTGAGTTCTTCCAATGTAATAATAAAAATGGAATAATGTAAGTTCTCTTCATGAACACAAAATAAATAATACCCTTACGAGTACAACAAGTAATATCCCTTACCGTAAAAGAAGAGTATTCCGACTGGTAGGGCGAGGATATACTCGAAGAAAACTTGCACTATGCTCAAAGCTTTCTAAAACTCTAAAGAAATACGCTCAATATTATAGAAGAAGAACTCTATCTATAGTTTCTCTCTCTAGAGTTTCAATTGAATTAAGTAAGAAATAATGAAGGAATGAGCTTCTATTTATAGAAAGACTGGATTTGCATAGTAACTAATTCATGAACAGTCCGTATTGCTTTACTTTTAATCGGATGGTCCATATTTAAAGCAAAATCTTTTAAATAAAATATAGTATATTCTATTTATAATCTAATAAAACGAATAACTTTATAAAAGTATTATGTTTTATATAAAAAGATTTTACTATGCAAAATACTATACATGTACTATGCATAATAAAATATAATATATTCTAATTATTGTCTAATAAAACAAATAACTTTATAAAAGTAATCTGTTTTATATAAAAAGGTATTACTATGCAAAACAATATGCATAATAGAATATTATATATTCTATTTATAGTCTAATAAAACGAATAAATTTATAAAAATATTCTGGTTTATATAAAAAGCTTTTCTATTTTATTACATTAATAATACTAATAAAACAAAACTGAGTGACTTCTCACGTAAACATCAATAATTAATACCGTGTTCTACTATGCAACCACGTGTATTACTGTACTTTTAACACCGGGTGTTTCAACAGTTAACGGTAAAACTTCCGCCGTTATTTTTATGAAAATATTTTTGTCATTTTCTCAATTCGACAATAATTCCGTTGTGGGGTCCACCAATGATTGTACCGTCGTACGGATATTCCCCGACAAAAAGAATATTCCCCGACTAATCGAATATTCCCCGACACAGCGAATATTTTATATCAACTTGCTTACTTTGCAAAAAAAAAATTCACATATTACCCTTAACTTTAAACTTTTATCAATTTAACTATTTACTAAAATAAAAAAATTGAATACTTTTATTTCATAAAATTCGGGGTCTCACAATCTCCCCTCCTTATGAAATTTTCGCCCTCGAAATTTATGTATGTACCTGATATTCGAAGAGATGAGTATACCTTACTTTCTTTTTCAGATTGTACCTTCCCGGTAATTTCCTCACTATCATGATTTTCCCATTTCTCATCTCCTGTATTTCAGATATCATTCTAGAATATAGCTTCAAAACAAAGGTTAATTGACATATCATAATTTGTTAACTTATCAAGTAAATAATTTCAGCTTAGGTAAGTCACACACTAGAGAAATATATAACTCGTCTCTCCCCTCCTAGTTCTAGACTCTTATTTCTGCAAGTGACCATATCCCTAAGCTCTGATACAAAATGTGATGCCCCCAAAATTAGTTATACATTACCCATTCTGAGTCGCTAGATACATGGTACAAAATTCAAATATAACTTCATTTATACAACTGTTGAGCTGTCGTATAGAATACGACCACAGTTAACTATGAGTTTTAATACAAATGTATGTAACTCTCATGGTACCTCGACCACAACCTTACAATGATACTTTACATAAAAGTATAGTCAAAAACTGTTTTAAAAATTAAAATCTTTGGTAAATGCTCAAGGAAACCTTCGTACATGGGAGGCCATGCGTCTAGGTTATGATAGATATCATATGTCCACAGAATTATCCTTGGTTGACCCAAAAGTCCCCAAAGAAAAACAAGAAGATTACTATCATCTTCTTTCCAATGGTGAGTCTTCTCTTGACATATAAATATCTCTGTTGTCTCCAAGTGAAAATTATATTTCAAATAAACTCCAAGATCATATAGGTAGTGATCGTAGATATATTCAGTAAGTGGATGTGCACAACCATGTCTTATGAGAACACGAGGTTGTATGTCATTAGACATCTGGTATGATAGTGGCAAAACACCCTTCGAAAGTTGGGTTCGCCTTACCCTATTTGATTCACCAAATATAACTACTAAATGATGTATAGAATACAACACACTTTTCTATACTGTTTATGGAGAACATCCACAGCTAGAGACTACCGTTCTATTCCTCTGTTATCTCCACTCGACCCGACAACACTTTTATTACCTGAAAGGAATTGTGAAGCAGAAAGGGTGAGCACAACTAGCCCAGTAAAGAAATATCATGACTAAAGCTAATTTACACCATCAATAGCCTTCATCATTAATAAATCGAGATTTAGAACATATGGTAGATGATAAAAGTTTTCAACCATAGTTGCAGCGGAACGAACAATCCATTAGAAGAGTCAAATAGACCATCAGGTCTATTATCTTCTCCATGTTAAATGTCCACCAATAATGTTTTGTCCCTGTAACATCAATCAACAATTCCTGTCCACAATCATATGAATAACTCATAATCATAATTGTGATTCTAAATTCCTCATCTCACCTAGGACGAAGATAATTTTCATCACCTATCTTCACCTGAAACATCAAAAATCATGGTTATACCAAATCACAATTCTTGTTCATAATCATACTAATAAATTCATCTTTACACTACGGCTAAAGATATTCATTAACAATTCATCTTTGCACTACAAGCCAAAGACATACAACTGTATTTTAGAAGAATCAAGTAGAGCATGATATTTACTATCTTCTACAAATTAAAAGTGTATAACCAATATTTTATCGCTGAGACTCAGCTTAATAAATAATCCACATCATCGAATTATCCATGCACTACAACCAAGGATATTCGTTAGTATCACATCCATGAATTATTCATGCACTACGGCCAAAGATATTCATTATTATCACATCCATGAAATAATATTTCATCGCTGAGACTCAACTCAATAATTAATCCACATCATCGAATCATCCCTGCATAACAGGCCAAGGATATTCATTAGTATCACGACCACGAATTATCCATGAACTACAGGCCAAAGATAATCGTGTTTCCATCAACGGTCCTGATTATGCCATAAAATAATTCATCTTTGCACCCTTGGCCGAAGAGAATCCATAGCCATAATCATACCAAAAACTGTCCATCAATGCATTACGGGCCAATGAGGACTTTTTCCACATCATTTGTAACATTACGGTCATGATTATACCAAATAATCCCTGGTCATAATCATACCAAGTCTATCTATGCACTACAGGCCACAGATGACTTTCAACATAATATAAACATGAGGATGATGACAATGACATAATAATTCAATAAAACAAGTTCAAGAATTAATTTATCCAGGAACCAATAACGTTCAAATTGTCAACATGATACTTCTTTGTAGAGTAAAATTAAAGAATGCTCAGAAAAGATATTGGATGAAGCGCAAATATCAAGGATATTCCACTAATTTCATGGAGTATAGAAGCCAAAACATTAACCAACTGAGTATAATAGAATATATGAAACTGCAAATGGATTTTTACCGCCATGCGGTAATCCACTTAGACAGATCATTTCCATAATTTAATAAGGAATGAATACAAAGGATCATTCACCATGCATGTGGTAATCCACATGACGTGTTATTCCAACGAATAATAATAAAGAATGGAATAACAGAGGATTCACCATACGCATGCGATAGATCGCATGAGGCATGAGTTATTCCCAATGAAATAATAAATAATGGAACCGTGTCAAAGTAAATTACATCCGATAGGATGTTCCAACAGAATAATAAAGAGCGGAACCGGTCCCACGTAAAATGCACGAACATGTGATATTCCAACGAATAATAATAAAGACGGAACCAGGTGTAATACCCGGAAAAAAAATATTTAAATTTAAAACATATTAAGTGGACTTTGTTTTTATTTGGGTCAACCCGTATTTAATTTATGTGGGCTAATGAGTATTAATAAGTGATACAAATTAAGTTGATAAAATTGGGCCTTAAAACTAATTTGGTTTAATTTATATGTGTGGGTAAAATTAAAATTCTATTCAAATTAGGAGAGTCCATCAGTTATATAAATAAATACATAGTTAAACCTAATTTACTCAAGCATTAAACCTAATTCGTAACTGAAAGAGAAAGGAGGCGACGAGAGAGAACAAAAGAAAGAGAAAATTAGCAGATTCACTTTGTTGCATAGAAAGCGAAAAGGTATTGTAACTTTGCTATTAATAATGAATTGAGGTTATATATTCTGTATGTATGTATGAATTGATGATTTCTTTTTCTTAAAAAAAAATAAAAAAAAAAAAACGTTAAAGTGATGCAAAGTCATTGTACTATTGTGACATAATAAGGATTATATATATATATATATATATATATATATATATATATATATATATATATCAAATTGATTGTAGCTTTTCTACCGATTCCATTATTTTTATATTTAAATATATGAGGATTATATATAAAACTATATTACGTGGTTGAAGGCCTGCAACAGTGATGCAGGTGTTAGATTAATTTAGTTATTTGTTTATATATATATATATATATATATATATATATATATATTTTAATAAGTATTTGGCCATGAAAGTTATAAATGTAATTAGTAAATCAAATCGAAGTTATGTATATTAATTTGAATTAATTAATTTTGTGGACATAGTTATAAAAGTTTTAATAATAAATTTAATAGTATTATGTTATTAATGATTGGATAGTAATAAAATCTTATTAAATTATTTAAATTGAACGGAAAGAATTTAAAGAGTTATACTTAGTATATAAATTTTGGAGTATTAATAATTGATTTAAGGCGATGATTAAATGTACCTTGAATGAATTGCGAATTATTTTGGAGTTTATGAGTTGAATTATATTTAATTTGAGGTGAATATGTTTAGGTGGTGAATAACGTTTCGTATTTGATATCGTTGGCATTTAAGGGTAATATTTTGTGCAGTGTGTTATAAATGGTTTGAAAGTATCAGGTAAGGATTCCGTACTCTTTCAGCGACATTCTTGTTAAATTTGATTTGTTCGTTTTGTTCCTTATTTCAAATTTCGCTATTCTTTCACATAATTGTTTCTTGTGAAATTCATATATTAGTTTTATTTTGGAGTTGATACATTGGCTCATATTTGTACTCTTTGAATTAGGTTATCATGTTTAGTATTTATTTTTGATAATTGTAGAGCGGTACATGTTGTTACCTTCTTCTTGAGATATTGTGACTATAATTTAATTTGGTTCAACATGTACATATAGAACCCTTTTGTTGGTATTATGTCGCATGTGTTGTGACATGGTATTTTTGTTAGAATATACCGTAGGGTATACCTGAGCTATAAACACCTGTGGGGGTACCACAGGCATGTCATCTTGGCATGAGAGACATGACACTTTCTGTGGCGGTGTGATTAGTCCACGTCGTCTTCGTTTTGGGCTCCAGAGGAAGTGGGTCATTTGGTGTTTTGTTGTGGGAGGCGTATGGGTTAACCCTAGTTTTCTATTCTGCAGATTTGTGATGTTGTGCCAAACACACATATCCAATTTGCATATATTTGGATTCGTGGTCCAATGTGTGATTTGCCTGTGTGGCATTATTTTGGTTGCCTGTGTGGCATCATTTGACTTGCCTGTGTGGCATTATTTTGACTTGCCCCTGTGTGGCATTGTTTTGACTTGCCTGTGTGGCAACGTATATTTCTGAGCTCACTCGATATGAAATAACACCTAACCATTTGATTCAGCCTATTATTTCATTGTATTAGTTTTATTTGTTTATGTTCAGTTCAATTCATTGAGTTAGTTAATTCAGTTCGTTATTTCTTTATTCTTCTATTGGTTTCGTAAATTCTGTTGATTCAAATATATTCCATTCAGATCTTTGGAGATTATATTTCCGTCCGTATTTACACTTGAGACTTTGTTCAGTATTTTGTCTCGGTTATTTTTGTATATCAATTGTATATCTTTTGTATATCTGTATCCGTACTGGGCAATTGGCTCATCTTTGTTTTTTTCTTCCCAAGAGTTTGCGAGGAGTTGATTCGAGGCTAGTGTGATGAGAGAGTTGTCTTTGACCATCTAGGTTGTTTTGATTTTTGGTTTTAGTTATTTTGACTCTAGTTGGAGAATTGTATTTAGTACTTCATTAATGGACATCACTATTAATATTTTGAAGTTATTAGTGCTCTCTTTACTTATTTTGAGGTTTGTTGTGCTTTGCACGTGACCTCCCTTTCCTTTTCGGGAGGGGGTGTTACACCAGGTCCGGCATAAAATGCACAGATAGGATATTCCAATAGAATAATAAAAAATGGAATAACAGAAGAATTTCACCAAGTATAGGGTACCCCGCGTATACAGGTTATTCCAACAGAATAATAAAAAATGGAATAACAGAAGCTCTCTTCATGAACACAAAATAAATAATACCCCTTACGAGTACAACAAATAATATCCCTTACCGTAAAAGAAGAGTATTCCGACTGGTAGGGCGAGGATATACTCGAAGAAAACTTGCACTATGATAAAAGCTTTCTTAAACTCTAAAGAAATACGCTCAATATTATAGAAGAAGAACTCTCTCTATAGTTTCTCTCTCTAGAGTTTTAGTGAATTCGTAAGAAATAATGAAGGAATGAGCTTCTATTTATAGAAGAATGGACTGCATAGTAACTAATTCATGAACGGTCCAGATTGATTTACTTTAAATCGGACGGTCCATATTTAAAGCAAAATCTTTTAAATAAAATATAGTATATTCTATTTATAATCTAATAAAATGAATAACTTTATAAAAGTATTCTGTTTTATATAAAAAGATTTTACTATGAAAAATACTATGCATGTACTATGCAACACTATGCATAATAAAATATAATATATTCTAATTATTGTCTAATAAAACAAATAACTTTATAAAAGTATTACATTTTTATATAAAAAGATATTACTATACAAAACACTATGCATAATAGAATATTATATATTCTATTTATAGTCTAATAAAACGAATAACTTTATAAAAGTATTCTGTTTTATATAAAAAGCTTTTATGTTTTATTACATTATTAATACTAATAAAATAAAACTGAGTGACTTCTCACGTAAGCATCAATAATCAATACCGTATGTAAGACCCCAACATTTTAATGAATAAAATCGAATTTCCTTTATTTATTATTGTGAATAATAAGGTATTAATTTGATATAATACTTTGGTTATGGGTGAAATGTGAAAATTTTGCAAAATAAGCAAGTGCTTATAAAATATTCTTTTTTCAGGGAATATTAAATGCGGCGAGTAGCATTATTTGTGGGCCCCATAACGGATAAGCTGCTTTGGATGAAGAAAATGACAAAATTGAATAACGGCGTAGTTATTCTTTTTATTAAGATCATTGGAATACCACATGTGGTTAAAATACTGATGTCTGGCGTGGTTTGCACAAAGATGCACTTTACGGTATTGCAAAGTATTGTTGAATTATTGATCCTTACGTAAGAAGGCACTACTCAATAATTGTCACGATGAATTCTTGTTCAATGTTTTATTTTACTTGATTCAATAATTGTTTGCGTTGATATTTTATATTATTGTTGTTCAATAATTGTCACTTGCACATATTCTATTATCGGATCAATAATTCATATTATTTGAATAATATTATTAGATAGCATTATTGGCAATGTCTAGAAAGTTACATCGAGGAGAGGTTTGGTCACCTAATTGCGCGCACGATGAGGATAAATCCTTATCGAAAACCCCCTTCTTTCACGAGGAACGACTGGTTGTCATAAATGTGATTACGTAATATTATTTGTGAATAATTAATTATTGATTCATATGATAAGGAAATATTTATTTTATGTGGATATAAATGATGGATTTATTTATGTGGTTATTAATGAAGGAATTAATCTTTGAGATGTTTTATCGAGATTTTGTCGGATTGAAGTATTTAAAATCATCCATTTATGGATTTGGGTATTTTTTTCTGCTTGGAATTTGGAAAAACTCAAAGCTACAAAGTTGTAGAGAATTGATTTAAATGGAATAGACATAAAATTCGTATTTTTTCCGATAAGCGGGCTATTTTCTATGAATTATTAAAGTTTACGATTATTGTTTAAATGATAAAACATTTTGGAAAATTCTAGAATTGGTTGGTGAGAAATGTGCTCAATTAAATTTCAAATGTGGTGGGTGGCAATAGTAGTAATAAAAGCCATCAAGTAGTAGGTAAGTCTTCTATGGCGTTCTAAGTATTTTCCTATAAATAGGGTGCTTAGTTAGAATTGAAAATCACACGAAATTCATAAGTTTTCTCTCTTTCTCTCTATATATTATCGAAGTATTCTTGTGAGTATTTTGATACTTTGAGTGTTGCTTTATACTGATGCAAGTTCCTTGACAGACTATATCCGATATTCCGACCGGAAATATTATCTTTTTGAGGTAAGGGATGTTATTTTTTTCATATATGATATTATTTCTTCAATATCATTATGGCGAAGTATTGATCTGAATTTTTATCAAATTTGGAACTTTTTGTGTCGGGGTTACTATTCACGTATACGGCACTATTCACCGAAAAATGAAATTTTTTTCTTTTTGTCCAAAATGTCTATTATGGTTACTATCTTTGATTGTATCGATGTTTTGATCTTTATTCTTGAATTTTGCTTCAAAATTGGTTATTATGGAGTATTATTGAACTTGGATAAACTGTTATACAAATCCCTACTATTTGTCCTTCTGTCTCACTGGATTCGTTTTCTTTAAAATATTTTTTATCATCCTCAGTCCTAAATGATGATATTACTAAATATCTTTGGCCTGTAGTGCAAAGATAAATGATTAACTGATGAATATCTTTGGCCTGTAGTGCAAAGATGAATGATTACCTAATGAATATCTTTGGCCCGTAATGCAAAGATGAACAGGTGTTGAGATGAACATGACCAACCGGTGATACAAATGAATATCTTTGGCTTGTAGTGCAAAGATGAATATTTGATTAAAGATGTATATTGATTGTTGTTACATGGATAAAATATTGATGATGAACTTTTAAATCCTAGAAGATAATAGAATTTTTTTTGTCTACTTGACTCTTCTAATGGCTTGCTTATTCCGCTGCAGTTGTTGATCTAAAACTTGTTGTCTATTATATTTTATCAGATTGTTCCCTGTTGAAGACTAACGATAATTTGTTGTATATTATCTTAGTCATAATATTCTTTACTGGGCTAGTTGAGCTCACCCTTTCTTTCACTGTTCTCTTCAGGAAATGAGAATATAGCTGGGACTAGTTGAGGAATGAATTGACGGTCCAGATGGTTGCATTAGTAGTCCTCACTATTCTGTGAAATAGCGTATCAATAATTGTAATGAGGACCCCTTTTGAGTTTTTATACTGTCTATTAGACAATAGTTGTATTCAAACTCACAGTATATGTGTTGTCGTATTTTGCACGACGATTGTATTACTGAAGTTGTATTTGTTTTTGTACCATGTATTTGGCGACTCAGAATGGGTTGGATGGAATGGATCTATTTTGGGGTCGTCACAGTTGATATCAAAGCTTAGGGATATGATCCCTGGCTAAGATGTGAGATAAGAACTAGGAGGGGAGTGACGGGGAATTCCTTCGCTAGTATGACCTACCTAAGTTTATTTGATATTTAATTGGTCGGTCAGAGTATAGGGATAATATGTGATATGTCAATTAACCCTTGTTTTGTGACAGTGTTTGAGAATGGCATCTAAAAATGCTGAGATAATCAATGAAACACATGAGAGCGTTGATTCAACTCAAGCAAAAGGTAACGACCAACAACACGATAATAATCATACCGGTGCCAACGGCCATCGGAACAATGATAACCATCGTGGGGGAAATTATCATGCCAAGAATGGTAACCACTTCGGTGGTAATCATGGCCAAGATAATAAAAGTGGAAATTTCAAGAATAGAAGGTCATTTAGCTCGATTTTGTCGTGCACCAAAGTCAAGTCCAGATGGGACGGTGGCACCAAAGGCGGATACAGACAAAACAAAGTCGGTGGTTTCAGGGAGAGCGTTTTTCGTGACTTCTCTAAAAGCGAGTAACCCAAACAAAGTTAGCACGGGTTAGTTAATTATAAATTTTTGCGAAGTTTATACCTTATTAGATACCGGTTCTACCCATTCTTTTATCTCTCCTGTTTGTAAATAGACTTTGACTTATCGATTGAAACTCCGTTAGGAGAAATCTTCATTACATGTGCTATCCAAGTCTTGGATGAGAGTCATAGTTTTTAAATGATATTTCTATTGTTAATAAATCTCCTGACGTATTCTCGAAGGACTTCTTAGCCTACCCCTAGAGCGTGAAATCGAATTTTATATTGACCCCAGTACAAAACTCATTTCTAAAACCCTTATATATTTCTTCAACCAAAACGAATGTATAATGCGCCAAAGACGTTGGCTCGAGCTGTTGAAGATTACGATCGTACCATTCAATACCATCGTGGGAAAACGAAAGTGGTAGCTGACGCGTTGAGTAGAAGATCGTATGCGTTTACGAGTGCGATGTTGTTAACATAAAAATCTATTTTATATGACTTACAAATGATGAAGATAGAGTTAAAGAATCTAGGGACCCACGTGAAGATAACGAATATACGAGTAGAATTGACTTTAATCGATAAAGTTAAAACCGCTCAAGCTACACACTGGAGCTGATGAATATAAAGAAGACGGTGCAAGAATGCGTTATTCTAGAAGTAAGAGTCGATGAAGAGAAGAAAGATCAAGCCTTCGATTTATTTGAAATCCTCGATCAAGTAGGAACTGTGGCGTATAGACTCGCCTTAACGCTAAGTATGCCGCGTGTTCATAATATTTTTCACGTATCGATGTTACGTAAATATGTGGACGACCCAAACCAAATTATTGCGTTAGAACCAGACGAGATAGCCGAAGATTTAACGTACGAGGAGGTACCTGTCAAGATCTTGGATAGGAAAGAGCATGTCCTACGCACGAAGGTTATACCTCCAGTTAAGGTTTTGTGGAGAAACCATGCTATTGAAGAAATGACCTGGGAGTTGGAATCAAAAAATGAAAGCGAGGTATCCTCACCTTTTGAAACACAGTGTATGTCGTCGTCAATTTCGAGGACAAAATTTCATAAGGAGGGAGGTTGTAAGACCCCAACTTTTTAATGAATAAAATCAAATTTCCTCTATTTATTATTGTGAATAATAAGGTATTAATTTGATATAATACTTTGGTTATGGGTGAAATGTGAAAATTTTCAAAATAAGCAAGTGGTTATAAAATATTATTTACGTGGGGAATATTCTTTTCTATCGGGGAATATTAAATGCAACGGTATAACTATTTGTGGGCCCCATAATGGATAACTGTCGGATGAAGAAAATGACAAAATTGAATAACGACATAGTTGTTACCGTTAAGACTGTTGGAATACCCGGTGGTTAAAATACAATAATACGCGTGGTTGCACAAAGCGATAGCACACCAGTATTACATAGATATTGTTGAATTATTGATCCTTACGTAAGAAGGCACTACTCAATAATTGTCACAGTAGTTACTGTTCAATATTTTATTTTATTGATTCAATAATTGCTACGTTGATATTTTATATTATTGTTGTTCAATAATTGTCAACTGCTTGATATCTCTATTATCGGATCAATAATTCATATTATTTGAATAATATTATTAGATAGCATTATTGGCAATGTCTAGAAAGTTACATCGAGGAGAGGTTTGGTCACCTAATTGGCGCCCGATGAGAGAAATCCTTATCGGAAAGCCCCTCTTTCACAGGAATAACTTTGGTTGTCATAAATGTGATTACGTAATATTATTTGTGAATAATTAATTATTGATTCATATGATAAGGAAATATTTATTTTATTTGGATATAAATGATGGATTTATTTATGTGGTTATTAATGAAGGAATTAATCTTTGAGATGTTTTATCGATATTTTGTCGGATTGGAAGTATTTAAAATCATTCGTTTGTGGATTTTGGTATTTTTTACATTTGGAATTTGGAAAACTCAAAGCTACAAAGTTGTAGAAATTCGATTTAAGTGTGGAATGGACATAAAATTCGTATTTTTTGATAAACGGGCTATTTTCTATGAATTATTAAAGTTTCTGATTATTGTTTAAATGATAAAACATTTTGGAAAATTCTAGAATTGGTTGGTGAGAAATGTGCTCAATTAAATTTCAAATGTGGTGGGTGGCAATAGTAACAGGTAAAGCCATCAAGTAGTAGGTAAGTCTTCTATGGCGTTCTAAGCATTTTCCTATAAATAGGGTGCTTAGTTAGAATTGAAAATCACACCAGAATTTATAAGTTTTCTCTCTTTCTCTCTCTATATTATCGAGCGTATTCTTGTGAGTATTTTGATACTTTGAGTGTTGCTATACGGTGCAAGTTCCTTCAGCACTATATCCAGTATTCTAGCCAGAAGTATTATCTTTTTGAGGTAAGGTATGTTATTTTCTTCATATATGATATTATTTCTTCAATATCATTATGCCGAAGTTTGATCTGAATTTTTATCAAATTTGGAACTTTTTGTGTCGGGGTTACTATTCACGTATACGTCACTATTCACGTATATGGCACTATTCATGTATACGGCACTATTCATGAATACGACACTATTCACCGAAAAATAAAATTTTCTTCTTTTTGTCCAAGATGTCTATTATGGTTATTATCTTTGATTGTATCCATGTTTTGATCTTTATTCTTGAATTTTGCTTCAAAATTGGTTATTATGGAGTATTATTGAACTTGGATAAACTGTTATACAAATCCCTACTATTTGTCCTTCTGTCTCACTGGATTCGTTTTCTTTAAAATATTTTTTATCATCCTCAGTCATAAATGATGATATCACTAAATATCTTTGGCCTGTAGTGCAAAGATAAATGATTAACTGATGAATATCTTTAGCCTGTAGTGCAAAGATGAATGATTACCTAATGAATATCTTTGGCCCGTAGTGCAAAGATGAACAGGTGTTGAGATGAACATGACCAACCGGTGATACAAATGAATATCTTTGGCTTGTAGTGCAAAGATGAATATTTGATTAAAGATGTATATTGATTGTTGTTACATGGATAAAATATTGATGATGAACTTTTAAATCTTAGAAGATAATAGAATTTTTTTGTCTACTTGACTCTTCTAATGGCTTGCTTATTCCGCTGCAGTTGTTGATCTAAAACTTATTGTCTATTATATTTTATCAGATTGTTCCCTGTTGAAGACTAACGATAATTTGTTGTATATTATCTTAGTCATAATATTCTTTACTGGGCTAGTTGAGGTCACCCTTTCTTTCACTGTTCTCTTCAGGAAATGAGAATATAGCTGGGACTAGTTGGGGAATGAATTGACGGTCCAGATGGTTGCATTAGTAGTCCTCACTATTCTGTGAAATAGCGTATCAATAATTGTAATGAGGACTCCTTTTGAGTTTTTATACTGTCTATTAGACAATAGTTGTATTCAAACTCACAGTATATGTGTTGTTATATTTTGCACGATGATTGTATTACTGAAGTTGTATTTGTTTTTGTACCATGTATTTGGCGACTCAGAATGGGTTGGATGGAATGGACCTATTTTGGGGTCGTCACACCGTGTGCTACTATGCAACCATGCGTATTACTGTACTTTTAACACCAGGTGTTTCAACAGTTAACGGTAAAACCTCCGCCGTTATTTTCATGAAAATATTTTTGTCGTTTTCTCAATCCGACAATAATTCTGTTGTGGGGTCCACCAATGATTGTACCATCGTACGGATATTCCCCGACAAAAAGAATATTCCCCGACTAATCGAATATTCCCCGACACAACGAATATTTTATATCAACTTGCTTACTTTGCAAAAAAAAAATTCACATATTACCCTTAACTTTAAACTTTTATCAATTTAACTATTTACCAAAATAAAAAAATTGAATACTTTTATTTCATAAAATTCAGGGTCTCACAGTAACAGTCACAGTTGATTCAATTACGTCCCCAATTATTATTAACTTCACATGTCATTATCTTAGCAATTCAAAAAGAAATCAAATTATAGAAATTAAAAGGAGAGAGAAAAAAAGCGATTTACATTAGCCACTTTGTTCAATATATCCTCATTTATATCAATATCAAGATTCATTTTATTCTAGACAAAGGAAGCCATCCAAAACAGACAACAATAATGAAGACTGACCCCTATATTCCAAACATGAAAGATTTGGTGAGGAAACCATAAATTTTCACTTTCTAGTTTCCCTTTATAATGACCTGTATTATCAATAATAGTGAGCTTTTCCAGATACTTTATTATCATTGTATGAGGAATGTGGTGTAGAATGGAAGTGAGTGCCTGGGAATGTTTAAGGATTTGTCCACAAGTATGTGTCCAGTTTAACCATTTTGGAACTCCTTAACTTTTCATAATCTCGGGAGGTTAATAAGGCAAATAGATGAGAAGAAAAAGAACAATATAGCGCATTCATTATGGACCATGTACCTATCGCTTTTGTCCCCTGCAATGATAATAATGCAAAGATGGTAAATGGGTATGACTATCTAATAAATGTTTCAACATTTTCTCTCTTTATTTAGGTGGTACTTATTTATCATTTGAAACACATTAATCGGGTTCAAGTGGTATATGAACAATGTAAACTTTTGCTAGGATCTAGTCTGATAGGAATATATTTCATGACTTGTAGTTTATCTAATCCTAACAAAGAGACTTCTTCTTTGCTATCATCAAGTAGTAAATAAAAGCTACTATGAGTGTTTAGTAAAAGATATTAAGCTACTCTTCTGGAACTCACAAAGCGATGCGTGGTAAATGTCTCACCGTAAAATTCTTACTTTTAACATTATGTTGAAACTTCAAATAATAATATTTCCAAATCAATAAACATTCTATGGTATATAAAAAGTGTGAGACCCCACATTTTATGATTAAATATTTAACTTTCTCGAAATAATTTTTTTAATATTATGGTGTGGATTTGATATAATGTTATAGTTGTGAATAGTATTTATAAATTTTGCAAAGTAAGCAAGTGGTTATATAATATTCGATTGGTGGGAGTATTCGTTTTAACGAGGGAATATTGTATTTACAAGACAATCATTGGTGGACCCCACAATGTAATATTATCGTAATTAGAAAGCGACAAAATTATCTTTCTATAAAAATAACGGCGGAGGTGTTACCGTTAAAACCGTTGAACTACCCGATAGTAAAAGTACAATGTCGCATGGTTGCATAGTAGCACACGATATTGATTATTGATGCTTATGTGAGAAGTCACTCGGTTATACTCAATTATTACTACGATGAATTGTTGCATCATATCTCTCATATTATTGATTCAATTATTGTTATAGTATCATCCGCATAATATGTTATATTATTAAATCAATAATTGAGGCATTAAAAAGTTATTCATATTATTATTTGCAATATTGATAATGTCTAGAAGTTACATCGAGGAGAGGTTTGGTCACCTAATTACGCGCAATAAGGGAGAAATCCTTATCGGAAAGCCCCTCTTTCACAGGAGCGACACGGTTGTTAAATATTGTGAATTATAATATTAATGATGAATAAGTTCGTGTTGATTAAAGATGAATTTTATAGTTCCATTGTGTTGGAATTAATTGTGTTAGTGGAAATTGACATTTGTTTCAATAATAATTGATGTCTGGAGGTTATATTGTTCAATCGGATATTCGGGGCACTTTTTGTGTCGGAGTACTATTCACGAGTTACTATTCACGAGATACTATTCATGAGTTACTATTCATAAGTTACTATTCACGAGTTACTATTCACGAGTTACTATTCACAGGATACTATTCACCCGTAAGATATATTTCTTTTCGGTCCAAATCATTTTTGGGTACAATATTATTCCATAAGGAGATGTGCTAATTTTTTAGACCGTTGGTTGTAGTTATAATAGTAAATCAATATGGATCACTGGTTTAAAGTTTTAATAGTAAATCAGTATGGACCGTTGCTTTAAGTTTTAATAGTAAACTAATATGGACCGTCCGTTTAAAAGTAAATCAATCTGGACCGTTCATGAATTAGTTACTATTCAGTCCATTCTCCTATAAATAGAAGCTCATTCCTTCATTATTTCTTACGAATTCACTGAAACTCTAGAGAGAGAAACTATAGAGAGAAAAAAGAAAAGTATTTTTCTACTTCACTACTCCAATATCCAGTTTCTTCTAAAGGTGGGGAATATTATTTGTTGTACTCGTAAGGGGTATTATTTCTTTCGTATTCATGAAGAGAACTTTTGTTATTCCATTCTTATTATTACATTTGGAATAACTTTTGTCTATGCAAAAATCTTTGCATACATGGTGAAATTCTTCTAATATTCCGTTCTTTATTATTACATCAAAATATATCTTATGCATGCGTTTATGGGACTGGTTCCATTATTTATTATTCAGCCGGAATATCACATGCATGCGTTCTGGGGACTGGTTCCATTATTTATTATTACATTTGGAATAACATATACATGCGATCTATCGCACGCATGGGTGAATCCTTCATTATTCCATTCTTTATTATTCTATTGGAATAACTTTGTCTACATGTGGATTACCACATGCATGGTGAATGATCCTTCGTATTCATTCCTTATTAAATTGTGGAAATGACCTGTCTACGTGGATTACTGCATGGCGGGCGAAAATCCATATACAGTTTCATATATTCTATTATACTCAGTTGGTTAAAGCTTTGGCTTCTATACTCCATAAAATTAGTGAAATATCCTTGATATTTGCGTTTCATCCAGTATCTTTTCATGGAAATATTCTCCTGAGCATTCTTGAATTTTACTCCACAAAGCAGT
The DNA here is from genome assembly GCA_020205605.1 of Panax ginseng. NCBI lineage: Eukaryota > Viridiplantae > Streptophyta > Magnoliopsida > Apiales > Araliaceae > Panax > Panax ginseng. The sequence continues at coordinate 97,093,003 of CM035140.1, forward strand.
ATCATGTTGACAATTTGGACGTTATAGAGTTTAGGATAAATTAACTTATAAATCTTTAAAATTTATTCTTGAACTTGTTTTATTGAATTGTCATCATCCTCATGATTATATTATGTTGAAAGTCATCTTTGGCTTACGTGCATAGATGGACTTGGTATGATTATGACCAGGGATTATTCGGTATAATCATGACCGTAATGTGACGAATGATGTGGTAAAAGTTCTCATTGGCATGTAGTTCATTGGTGGACAGTTGTTGGTATGATTATGACCAGGGATTATTTGGTATAGTCATGACCATTGATGATTACATGAATATCCTTGGTCGTGCAGCAGGGATGATTCGATTTTATTTATTAAAATTTGAGTCTCGGCCGATAAAGTTGATGAAATTTTTTTTAAATCATAGAAGATAGTAGATTTTATACTTTACTTGACTCTTCTAATGGATTGCTTGATCCGCTGCAGTTAAACTTGTTGTCTATTATATTATTCTATCACTTTAACATTATTGAAGGCTAATGATAATTTATTCTGCATTATCTTAGTCATAATATTTCTTCTTGGGCTAGTTGAGCTCACCTTTCTTTCACTTTTTCTCTTCTTCGAAAAATGAGAACGTGTCTGGGACTAGTCGAGGAACAGAGTGATGGTCCTAGATGGTGCATTAGTAGTCCTCACTATTCTGTGAAATAGTGTGATAATAAATGTAATGAGGACCCCATTGAGTTTGTATATTGTCTAGATGATAATATTTGTATTAAAACTCACGGCATATATATTTAGTCATATTTTACACGATTTGTTGTATAATTAAGTTGTATTTGAATTTTGTACCATGTATTTGGCGACTCAAGATGGGTGATGTATACCATTTTTGGGGCGTCACAAAAAGATACTGCGAGATTATAAGCGCTTTTTTTCTTTTATTTGAAAGTTGACGTAGACCACGCTTTAACAATATTACTGGCACCAATGCAGAGTCAAATTATTTTTTTTGATGAGACATACACACTCAATTTCTAACCAACTTGATTTATCTTATAACTCATGTGTACATTATCTAGCACAGAGCTTTAACCAATTCTCATGTTTAAACATAATAGTCTCATTGAGACATTTTAACAAACATTTTGTGTTCATAACTTTAAAGTTCAGATTTCATATGGGTTTGAACATGTTTGATATCCAATTTCCCACTCAATTCTATCCTTATTACCCCAGAATCCTTTCGATTCTATCAACAATACAATCTCCCACAACCAAAACATAGCAATTATGATAACAGATATTATTTGTTCAAGTTATATGAATATAGAAAAAACACATGGCTTACCTCTTAATTTGATGTTATAGTCTCATCCTTGCTTCAATCTTGAATTAAACCCTTTCTTGGACAATATTTTACTCTAATTCTTCTTGTATGCTTGGTAATTGAAGAAGTTGAGAATGGATTTTGGGATGATTGTGGAGACGAACATGTTTTGAAACGGATGGGAGTTAACAAAAAAATTCTTCTTCCTTCTTTCTTTTGGAACAGATGGAACAAGGCTAATTTTTGTTTCTTTCTTTTTGAAAAGAGAATGGAAGGGCAGGGAATGAATTATGATGATAACTTTAGTTGCCCACAATGACGGAAAATCAAGTGGGCGAAAATTTTGCAACGAATTTCTAACGAAATTTTTTCCCGCCAATGAATTAGCGACGAAATTTTGCAACGACTTATGAATTTCGTTGCAAAAAGTGAAAGTCTGACACATATACTTACATATATATGCATATATATGGTGAAGCAAATTGTAACCATGAGGTACTTACATTAAAAAAATCACTTAGTTGGGTTTCTTTGGGGGCTTGTGGCTTAGGAACAGAATCCCATATCTATAACCAAGAAAAAGCTAGAAAATCAACAAAAACAAGAATATTATAACCAACAAAATCAGCATGTGTTTTACCTTCTGAATATCTTCCCTTAAAACAAGTTCCAAATTTTCCATAGGTGTCTACACACAAACAAAGAATATGCATATTCAAACTCCTACAAATTATAAATCCTTTTCCAAAGAATTTAGAGATGCTAGTATTCTACCTATACAATAAACTAACTACTACATTCGGATATAACATGAAATAGAAAAAGAGTGAAACGCATGCCCTTGTTTTATCGTGTATGACAAACATCAAAGTTGTTTTACGAGGACATAGCACCATATTTAGGCATAATTCATATAGCAGGTCCATATTTAGGCATAATTCATATAGCGGTTCCAAGAATCTAAGTTATATGCATTATCACATCGTATGTAGTCATATATAGTCTATATTCATGCTTTTAGTATGTCGAGGCTTGATTCAACACCGGATGATATAAACATACACACATACGAGAAGGGAATATGTTGTTTATCATGTTTGTGGAAGACCGGTCATTAAACTGCATTCTTCACTCCATTTCTTATTTTAGAACATATACAACTCAATATATTGAATATGGAAGCTTTAGTGTTTAAAAGAAGCCTTCTTGTTCATGCATACATGACCATTTAATATTTAGGTACAGATAGAGCCTGGTTAACATTTAATATATAAGCCTCATCTAGGAAAATTTTTACAACGAAGGACAATTTTTGTTGCTAAACATATACTTTTAGCAATGACTTATAAAGTCGTTGCCCGAAAAATCGTTGCTAAAGGCCCATTTTTTTGTAGTGACTTAACAACATGAGTGTAGAATTCAGAATCTGAAACGAAATAATATTACTTACATACTACAGAGTATGGAAGAAAATATTATTTCATACGACCATTGAACAAAAATAATATCCCTATATGAATACGAAAGAAATAATACCCCTTACTTTAGTAGGAGATTGGATACTAAAATAGTGTAGTAACAGAATACTCTTCTTCTTTCTCTCTGATTCTCTCTCTATAGAATTCTCTTGTGAGTCGTAGTGAATTGGTGAGAATGAAAGAAGAAATAAGCTTCTATTTATAGAAGATTTCTAGTTTAGCCCATGAAATGTGAAAAGGCAAGTGGCTTGACGACTAGTGATGTGAAAAGAAAAGTGGTTTGACGCCTGTAATGTGAAAAAACAAGTGGTTTGACGCCTGTAATGTGAAACGACAATTGGTTCGACGCCTGTAATGTGAAACGATAATAGGTTTGACGCCTGTAATGTGAAATGACAATTGGTTTGACGCCTGTAATATGAAACGACAATTGGTTTGACGCCTGTAATGTGAAACGACAATTGGTTCGTCGCCTGTAATGTGAAACGACAATTGGTTCGATGCCTGTAATATGAAACGGCAAGTGGTTTGACGTCTGGTAAAGGCAATTACTATTAGCAAAAGTGACTCTTAGATGATGACATATGGGCCCCCATAGCATAAACCAAACTTACCACAAACGTCTCATGACAGACTTCTAATTTATATCAAAGATTGAATAAATATTACCATAAATCATTTTATCTTCAATCAACACATATTTAATCTTTCAATAATTATTCATCATTAATATTATAACTCACAATATTTAACAACCAGATCATTCCTGGGAAAGAGGGGGCTTTCCGATAAGTATTTCTCCTTATTGGCGGGCAATTAGGTGACCAAACCTTTCCTCGACAGAACTTTCTAGACATCGTCAATATTGCAAATAATATTATGAATAACTTTGTCATCTTAGTTATTGATTTAATAATATAAAATATTATGGAGATGATACTGTGATAATAATTGAATCAATAATATGAGATACTATGCAGCAATTACTCTAGTAATAATGGAGTATAACTGAGTGGCTTCCATAAGCATCAATAATCAATACTGCAGTACTATGCTTCTTATGCAACCAGACATCGTATTCTTGTACTTTACCACCGGGTATTTCTACAGTTAACGGTAAAACTTTCACCGTTATTTTTATAAAAAGATATTTCTGTCATTTTCTAACTCCAACAATAATTCTGTTATGGGGTCCACCAATGATTGTGTCATCGTACAAATATTCCCTGACAAAAAGAATATTCCCCGACCAAAAGAATATTTTATAACAACTTGCTTACTTTGCAAAATTTATATATATTACCCACAACTATAACATTATATCAAATCCACACCATAATATTCAAAATGATATTTAGAGAAATTTTGTTCTCGAAATTAGGGTACATACCTGGTATGTCGAAGAGGTGAGGATACCTTGATTTCATTTCAGATTCTAACTCCCAGGTCATTTCCTCAACATCGTGGTTTCTCCACAAAACTTTGACTTGAGGTATAACCTTGGAGCATAGAATATGTTCCTTCTTATCCAAGATTTTAACAGGTACCTCTTCATACGTTAAATCTTCCGCTATTTCGTCTTGTTCTAACTCAATAATGTGTTTCGGGTCTTCCACATATTTACGTAACATGGATATGTGAAAAACATTATGAACACGAGACATACTTGGCGGTAAGGCGAGTCTATAAGCCACAATTCCTACTCGATCGAGAATTTTGAATGGGCCAATGAATCGAGGATTGAGCTTTCCTCTATTTCCAAATCTCGTAACTCCTTTCCATGGAACAACCTGTAACAACACATGATCTCCAACATTGAACTCCACGTCTTTTCGATGAAGATTAGCATAACTCTTTTGTCTATCTTGTGAGGTTTTTATACGTTATCGGATCATTTAAATCTTTTCTGTTGTCATGCGTACTAATTTTGGTCCCAACAACGTTGCTTCACCCACCTCGTCTCAGCATACTGGAGAACGACAATTGTGTCCATACAACGCCTCAAATGGAGCCATGCCAATACTTGCTTGATAACTGTTATTGTAAGAGAATTCCACCAATGGCAAGAACTTATCCCAACTTCCTTTGAAGTCAAGGACACAAAGTCTTAATAGATCTTCCAGATTTTGAATAGTCCTCTCTTACTGTCCGTCCGTCTAAGGATGATATGCCGAACTGAATCACAAATCTGTGCCCATAGCTTTCTACAAACTGACCCAAAACCGTGAAGTGAATCTTGGGTCTCGATCAGAAACTATTGATACTGGCATACCATGCAGTCTTACAATCTCATTTATGTACATACAAGCTAGACGTTCGAGTGAATAAGTTTCTCGTATAGGTAAGAAATGAGCATACTTGGTCAATCTATCAACAATGACCCAAATTGCATCTATGCCTTGAGAAACCTTGGGAAGACCAGTAACGAAATCCATGGTAATGTGCTCCCACTTTTATTCTAGAATTTCAAGTGGTTGCAATGGACCTTTTGGCACTTGATGCTCCGCCTTGACACGTTAAACACCTTGAGATAAACTCTGCTATCTCTCTCTTCATATTGCTCCACCAAAACGTATGTTGAATATCATGATACATTTTGGTATTCCCAGGATGGATTGCAAAAGGTGTGTTGTGCGCCTCCATCATGATTTTATACTTTAAATCAGGGTCGTTAGGAACACAAATTCTGGAGTTGACTTGAAGTATTCCTTCTTCATCAATTCTTGCTTCTGGAATAACACCTTCTTGCACTTTCTTCTTCATACGCATCAGCTCCAGGTCTGTAGTTTGAGCAACTTTAACTTTATTGATTAAAGTCAATTATACTCGTATATTTGCCATCATTACGTGGGTCCCTGGAGTCTTTATCTCTATCTCCATCCTTTGCAACTCATACAAAATGGGCCTTTGCGTTGACGATATCGCACTCGTACCCGCATATGATCTTCTACTCAATGCGTCATCTACCACGCTCGCTTTTCCAGGATGATATTGAATAGTATGATCATAATCTTTCAACAGTTGAAGCCAACATCGTTGTCGCATGTTGAGTTCCTTTTGAGTGAAGAAATATTTGAGGCTTTTATTATCCGTAAAGATCTCCATCTTCTCCCCATACAGGTAATGCCTCCAGATTTTAAGTGCAAAAACGATATCTACCAACTGTAGATCATGAGTAGGATAATTCCTCTCATGTTCTTTGAGTTGTCGCGAGACATAGGCTATGACTATCCCATGTTGCATGAGAACACATCCTAAACCTCTGCCTGAAGCATCGCTGTAGATGACATATACCTCTGTACCAGATGGTATTGTCAGAACATGTTCTAAAATGAGTCTCCTCTTGAGTTCTTGAAAACTCTTCTCACATTCCTCGCTCCAACCGAATTTTGTATCTTTTCGAGTCAGCTGAGTTAATGGGGGTAGTGATTCGAGAAAATCCTTCCACGAATCTCCGATAATAACCAGTTAAGCCGAGAAAATTACGTATTTCGGTAACTGACTTAGGTTGCTCCCAGCTTTGAATTGCTTCAATCTTTGTCGGGTCAACATATATTCCATGATTTGATATCACGTGCCCAAGGAATGCTACTTTCTCAAGCCAGAACTCGCATTTCTTCAACTTAGCATATAACTTGTTTTCACGAAGCTTTTAGAGAATTAGCCTCAAGTGTTACTTATGATCTTCACGGCTTTTGGAGTATATGAGGATTTCATCAATAAAGACAACAACAAAATGATCCAAATATTCTTTGAATACTCGGTTCATCATATCCATGAAGGTCGTAGGAGCATTAGTCAATCCAAAAGACATGACTAGGAATTCATAATGCCCGTACCGAATTCTGAAAGAAGTCTTTGGAATGTCATCAGTTTTAACTTTTAACTGATGATATCTGAAATGAAGATCGATCTTTGAAAAGAATTTAGCACCTTGCAACTGGTCAAACATGTCATCAATTCGAGGTAACGGGTACCTATTTTTGATGGTGATATGATTCAACTCCCAATAGTCAATACAAAGTCACATACTTCCATCTTTCTTCTTTACGAATAGAACAGGAGCACCTCAAGGAGACGTACTAGGACGAATGAAACCGATGTCTAACCATTCTTGTAGTTGGGTTTTTAACTCCTGAAGTTTAATAGGAGCCATTCGATATGGGGCTTTGGAAATGGGTTTTGTACCGAGTTCAAGGTCGATACAAAATTCAATTTCTCGCTCTGGGGGTAGGCCAGGAAGTTTTTCAGGGAATACGTCAGGAAATTTATTAACAATAGAAATATCATTCAAATCTGACATATTTTTATTTAAATCCGTGACATGGGCTAAGAAAGCTTGACATTCATTTTTCAATAAACGAATAGCTTTATGGCTTGATATGACAGTGATCAACTTTAGTGGTTTGGTTGCTTGAATTCACATAATAGGTTGGTTAGGAATATGAAAGCTAACAACCTTACGAAAATAATTGATTTTAGCATGATGAGTAGTTAACCAATCAATCTCTAAAATCACATTAAATGCCAGTATTTTCAAAGAGATAAGATCGACAGGTAACGTGCGGTTACCAATTTGAATTAAACAAGACTTATAAACAATGGATGTTATGAAGGTTTTTCCCAACGGAGTTTCAACAGATAAATCAAAGTCTAATTTCTCCGGAGTTAAATTTAAACGTTGAGCGCAAGTAGGAGAAATAAAAGAATGGGTAGACCCGGTATCAAATAAGGTATAGACTTTGCTAGAGTTTATGATTAGCTTACCCGTGATCACCTCGTTCGGATTCCTCACTTTTTGGGAGGTTACGAAAAACGCTCTCCATTGAACTACCGATTTTATCTTGTCTGGGACGGCCTTTGATGCCTCCATCCCAGCTAGACTTGACTTTGGTGCACGAAAAAATCAGGCTAGGTGACCTTCTCTTCCACAATTGTAACATGCTTTGGACTGCTGCATATAGTTTGGACTGATGTGTCCCTCCCCTCCGCATTTGTAACATACGACCGGCGGTCATTCTCTTTCCTTAACAACATGTGCTGGTGCTGACGTCTTTCCATCATTATTGAATTTCCTCTTCTTGAAATTTCCACTTCTATTATCTTGGCCGTGATTACCACCGAAGTGGTTACCATTTCTGGCATGATGATTCCCTCCACGTTTGTTGTCACCGCTTCGATGACTGTTACCACTGGTATTATCAATTTGCCGGCTGCTTTCTCTTGTTTGGGTTAACTCATTATCGCGCTCCAATAACTGAGCCCTATTTACAAAATCTGAATACAAACACAGTTTGTGAGAAATTAGGTATTGACGTATCTCAGGTTTCAAACCTCTTAGAAACATCCGCGTCATTCTCTCCTTATTATCAACCAAGTGGGACGCAAACTGGGACAACTCGACAAACTTAGCTTCGTACTATTACACGGTGATATTGTTTTGCTCCAGCTTGATAAACTCCACCTCCTTCATGTGATGAATACTTTCGGGAAAGTACTTGTCGTTGAACAGTTCTTGGAACTTCTCCCAAGACATCTTTAGTGCGGCAGGTTGGGTATATTTTACGGATTCCCACTAGTAATCTGCCTCTCCTCGTAACATGAAGGTGGCAAAGGTAACCTTTTGCTCCTCGGAGCATCCCAAGACATCAAATATCTTGGTGATCTGCTTTATCCATGCCTCCACCTTAAGTGGTTTTGGCTCTCCCAAAAACTTCGATGGTCCCAGTTCCTTGAACTGCTTAGCGGTGACCATCCGAGAGTTGCCAGTGTTTCCACCTGCATTTTGAATAGGAGTTTCTCTTGCCTGATGTTCCACGAATTGCAGAAAGCCTCTAGAACATTCAGTCATTCATCATTTGGTCGGTGTTGTTGTTTACCTGAGGATTATTGCCTTCCTAATGCACATTATTTTGGGTATTGATATGTGGTGACTCAACGGTCTCCTGTGCTCCATTTCTATTCTCAATATTCTCGGATGTCATTTTCAAAACTGCCACAAAAGAAGGGTTAATTTACATGCCACATATTATCCATATATTCTTACCGGTCGAAAAACCGATCACTAAACACGCGCAAGTATACGCGGTCTAACAAGTAATACAGTGATAAATAGAATGTCGTACCCACGAGGAACTATGACTAATATTTACCAAGTACCGATTGTGTATCACTAAAGTCTTATTCGAATAACAGTAAATAGAAGTGTGATTAGTCTAGTTAAAACTAATTAACAAAGCGAGTAATGGATAACGATTGGTAATCGAAGGAAATACAAGCTAAGGTCACAACTTCACCCCCACACAGGCATTCTGTCGAACACCTGGTGTGTTATGCTTCATCAAACTAGCTACCCTTCTCTCTTTGGTCTTAATGGTCACGACAATTTGTCAACCGAGAACACACAGGTGCATATGCACCTCTGTCGAGGTATGCACAAACATATCCTCTATAGATCCACCCAAAAGGGAATAGAACAGAAAAAAACGTCCAAGCTAGATACAATCCTACACATGTCTATGCAAATTAATCATAACAAGGATTTAAGCATAAGCTCTCGATTAGGTCACACGTGGTGCACAAATATATGTCTATTCTACACACAACTTATGCAGTCAAAACCCATAATTACATGCCAATATATTTAGGTGTAAGTCTATAATTCTTCTGTCGATATCATGTAGATTACCAAAATCATCGCTAATGTCTTAGCGAGAATTATTAAGCACAAATATATTAAACCAAATCATATGGTTCCAACCAAAGAGATAAGACGGTCAATTTAAATAACAAAGGGTTCCATTATAACCTTAGAGCCAATACTCAGTTCATAGCTATTGAACAATATACAAGTAGCAATAAAGACAACATTTATAGAATACAAAATTAGAGGAAATAAATGGATAAGAGAAAACTCTGTCAAAGCCCTTCAATCTCCACGCATTCTACTCAAATCAAGCTTTCCAATCCATGTCGCTCACTGCTTTTGTCACTCCAAGGATATGCCAGACTTCTCCCTAATCTACCTAATATATATTTACAGAGCCTATCTAAGAGAAATAAAGAGAAATTACAAAAGAAAAACTAATCTAAGCTAAGCTATACTATTCTAAGGTCTCATATGATATATGTTATGAGAGATATCAAATGTAGAGGCCCCTCCTGTGTTATATACGCCTCCCTCCTTCAAGTTAGGTCAAAATCATTTGTCTTTGCACAGGCACGAGCTTCATGTTTGCGGCTATGAAGCTATAACCTTATGGTTGGCGTTAAGCGCCCATGTCATTAATAAAGAGACCGGAGCTCGCACTGCAGCGCTAGCCCAAGAAGGAACAGTGTAAGCATACCAACATAAAGAGAGATGTCGGCAAGGACCGGGTGTGCGTGGCTGGCGTGAGCTTTAAGCTGGGGTTTGGCATCACGTCGCGGCTACAAATAAAATGACTGTTTTGCCCCTACATGCTAGAAAACACCTGATAAGCCCTGCATTGCATTGATTAAGCATAATAACACTATAATCATATAAAACCATATAAAATCTACAAGAACATGCAACTATTTAAGTCATAAAGTATCTGATTCGCGGGTATAAATCCCACTCATCAAATACCCCCAAACTTAAGTCTTTGCTTGTCCTCGAGCAAACTATCTAACACAACACTAACACTAGTAAAACATACGCGAAAGAAAAATAAAACTGTATAATAGTATCATGGCTTCTAAGCTCGATCAAAGCTACTCCCAGAGAATAGGGCAAACACAGATATGAATAAAGGTTCATTCAATTTCAAGCAGAAGACTGTATTCAATCCATTCTATGTGTGTGTGTGTGGAGACCAACCGTCCTAACTAATCATAGCTCAAATAAGTTCGCACAGTCGATTGTTAAAACCAATAAGTAAACTCCGCAACTTAAACATTCAACAAGAATTAAGAATAACACACAAGTGCAGGAAAAGATCAAAAGACTCTAGCATGACGATAGTAAAATCTGACTCAGACAGTCCTTAATTACCTTAGGCTATTCAGAACTACCCATTAATGAGCTTTTGATCAGTGACTCCCAAGCCAGACAACTTTAGGGCGCTAGGTGTAGAACACCCCTATGAATCTAATAACTCGAGCAGTAAAGGCCACGTAATCAACATAAGCCAACTGAGACTTTACAACAAAAATGAAGATTGTTTAGCGAGTGCATTTTATGCTCTATCTCGATATCGGTCCTGCGTTTATGGGCGAGTGCATTTTACGCTCCATCTCGACCCACGACAAAACTTTCGATATTAACTCTTCTTTTCTTTTCTTTTTATTTTCATTTCAATCATTTTTTATTTTTATTATTAAATTTTTTTTTATATGTCAACATGCTTGAATCCAAGATCCAAAACTGTATAAACGTCTAAGAATTTTATTACCTTGCAAAAATGAAAGTTTATAAGAGTGAACAAACTCTAAAAGCAATAAACACTCGAACTAAATTCGAAAAAATAACTCGTTAACACAGTTGGGCGGTGCTTGCTAGAAGGACGGATCAATAACAATCTAAACTTATCGATTAAACAACCCATAGCTCATACATGCATGACACAACTCTAAGAGATAAACATAATCACTTGGCGCTTGTCATCAGCCACAATAAAAAATTAATGATAAATATAACACCCTTGCTAAATAACAGCTCAAAATAGGGTAAAAAGGTCATTCACATGACACAAGCATCTAAATCTGTATAAGCCCCAAAAAGATGGCTATTAACCACAATCATGCTAATAATAATCAAAGCATTACTAATAAAAACCAAAAACAGTTCATGGCATCCATAAATAAAAATCCAAGCATAATCCCGTAGTTCAAAACGACTGCACCACAATACTGATAATAAAAACATAACAAAGTACTAAAGTATGGCAACCTAACATGGCAGTACAGAAATAACAAGATAATAGCCAAAAACACCCCCAAACATAAAGTGAGCAATGCCCTCATTGCTAAACATAGAGCAATAGTATACAAGAGGGCTTCCCTAAAGTTCACTCACTCAGCAGCTGTCTCGTCCTCGTCAGCCTCGGTGGGCGATGATGGTGGAGGGTATGGTGGGAAGACAGGAGGATCTGGGAACTGGTATGGCGTGAACTCAGCGTTCTCACCACAATAGTCAGTGTAGATTCTCTTCATAGTATTCACCAGCTCAGCCTGGTACTGCATAGATATATCCTGCCTCTAAGTCACTGTTGTTATGTGCCTCTGCTGCCTCTGCTCCTCGGCGTTGTTCTTTTGATGCAGCACAGTGAGGGATGCCATGATGTCTGCCAGTAGACCCTGTGCAGCTGGGCCTGAAGGCTGCACCTGCTCTGGTTCTGCTGTAGGAGGTAGCGTTGTAGGTGGCCCGTAGCCTTCACCTCTAATATGAGACTCTGCCCCATCCCACACGTTGAAGCGTGAGATTGTCTGATGGTCGATGACTGCCATGGGAGGCAAGGCTATCTCCTCTGGCCCCCACTGAATACCTGCCTACTTGCACAATCAGGTGATCAAGGATGGATGTGGAAGTCCCAAAGCGACGGTACTCTAGATTGCCTTCAAAATTGACTCGTGAATAAGAACTCCAATATCCACATGCAGACCCGTGATAATGGCAAATAACAGAATCGCCCTATCTTTGGTCACATCGCTCAGGTGCCGGGTAGGAATCATAGTAGCACAAATGAAGCTGAACCACGCCTTCCCATAACGAGTGAGCGCTGAAGTCGGGAAACTGGTCTTTTCACCGATATAGACATTCTTTTTCCATGCGGTTCCGGGTCTGCATAGCCTCCTGATGATATCCTCAAGGTCATAACTGCGGAGTCCCGGCTCCATATAATCCTTGCCCTCATAGTTGGGCGTGGAAAACAGTGCATTGATGGCTTGACTTCCAATCGCCACTGAGCGACCCCTGACTTGAACAACAACATCACCTTCGGCATTGGCGTTCTCATAAAACTCCCAAACCACAGATACAATAGCTGACCCGGGTGATTTTGTGAAATGGATCCATTGGCGTCCCGAAATCATGGCCAACAACTCGCCATCCTTTTTGTCAGGCCTCAACCCCCGCTCAGGAATCAAGTTTCGCACGGCAAAAGATGTAACAATCCAGAATTTCAAATTATAATTTTAAATATTTATTGAATTATATAAATATTTATTTGATGTGTTTATTGTTAAAATGGATGAAATAAATATTTTATTGATGTGGTTATTATTAGTAAATATTTATGAATTAAAATTATTAGATAATATTATAAATTAAATTATTTTGTAATTTAGAGAGTTGTAATATAACATGAGAGGTTATATTGTTGATTTTAATAATTTAAATTGGTGTGTTAAGTTATTAAATAAAATTATAAAGAAATTATAATTTTGTGATAATTGTTTAAGTGGAATATTTATTAAAATATAGTGTGTATAATTAATTTATTTGATTAATGTTTGATATGGAAATCCAAATAAATAATATGTGATTATAAATCATAAACTAAATTATTTATTAAAATAAATTAAAGGAGTTTAATTTAGTTATGACCAAACAAGGCTTGAATATATTAAGTTTAAATTTTAAAGGGTTTTGCCAAACAAAGCCTCGTGGCTTTTAGATTTTGATTTTTGAATTTAAATAATATAAATTAAATAATAAATATAATATATTTATAACATATACGTTAGATGTAGTAACTGATATTATGATTAGTGTGCGTATTAAGGTTTATCAGTTTTTATTTTTACGCATTTGGTTATCAGTTGGTCTTACGCTTTATTTGCTAAGCCTAGAGAATACAGAGAATTGAGAGAGAGCTTGAGAGAATTGAGAGGAAGTTCTGAGTTTTCAAAGCAAATTCAGTGGTGTTAGCAAGGATTTTAAAGCAACAAAAGGTATTTTCCATAATCTCCATATTATATATATATATATATATATATATGTAAATGCATATATGAGTTTACGGCAAAATTTTATGTATTCTGTGAATTTCAAATTTGTTGAATTGTTGCTATACAATGGGTTACTTGTGATTATACGTATTGTGATGGTTGAGTTTTATTGTAAACAAGAATTTGCTATGCTAAGTACAGTTAAAAAGGGAGAAACGTAATGACAGTATATGTTTTCTCATATGTCTTGTAAAAGTACCAATTATGATGGTCAATTAGTATGATAAACTGTAAATTGGGTCTTGTTTATGCTATTTCATTAAGAAACGAAGAAAACTTAGTTTGAACAAAGTGATTCGGTGTAGAATTGAAATCACAATGTTGATTTTTGGGAAGGATGTCAAAAAAAATGAGTTTTATATGAAAACATGAAATTTAGGAAATTAAACTAGTATAATTGTTGATAAATTGTTCTATGTTGAGGAATATGTTAGCAAACATGTTTGTGAAAGTTCTGTACCAATTGTATATGTTAATTTCACTGTTTTGTGGGTGAAATTCGTCTTTGTTGGGCTAAAGTCGGCTATTGTTAATTGTTGTCTCTGTTTCTGTCTGCGCAGCTGCGCTGGTGCCAAGGCTAAAAACTTCGCAGATGTGCCATACCCTGTCCTGAGACAGTGAAGTCTGCTACTTCTACAGACCTTGGATACCACTGTAGCTTAGCTTTATGATGTGTCAATGTGTCCAATGTGTAATAACATGGTTAAAACAGAATCATGCTATGTGGTTAGTAGTTTCAAAGTTTCAAATAATTAGTAAGTGATGAATGTGGTATATTATAACTTAGTGAGCATGATGAATAGTAAACTGGTGTTGTGAAGGTTAACACCTATAAATTCTGATATTTGTATGGTAGCTTAAGACTTGTGCTAAAATAATAAGTCTAACTAGAAATGTGTGTTATGTTGGAACGTGAATGTTAGTATATCTAATAGATGGTGGTTCTAAACCTATGTGTAGGTGAATGTGAGTTTAATATTATAGCTTACGCTCGAGGCAAGTTTGTAAGCCTATCTTTTTACATTGAGAAAATTCTCTAACTCTACTTTTATAATAATTATGCAAGTATTTAACCTCTCTTTGAGCAAGTTTTCTAACTCTACACTTTCGTTAGCTAGTTTGTTTATTATTGTGCAAGCTTACTTATCCTATCTTAATTATAATTTTGCAAGCTCTTGTATCTAGTTTGTTTATAATGATGCAAGTTGTCTAAACCTTATTTTTATATTGAACAAGTTATTCTTGTCTTTAACTTGTTATTTAGCATACAAGTTTATATATTATAATATACTAATGTTGAACCAATTTCATCGTTCAATTTATTATTTGTTATGCATGCTTAGTACTCAAATGTAAATAACCTTGACTTAATATTTTTCAAGCAAGGTACATTATAATTATTCAATGTTTATGCTTTTAGCTTATTCCTAAATCATGACATTAGTATTCAGTTATGAAAGTTTTATTCAACTAATCCTTAGTTGATGTTCGTGAAATCCAAATTACCTTGAAATATATCCAAACCAAACTTACTTTGGTGCGGACTTATAATCTAAATACTGAGATGAACAACCCTATTATTAGGAGTTTACGCTTAGCGTTGAAATGTTGTGCACAAGATTACATTTATCTAAGGCGGATCCCCCAGATCGTAGAGTCCTTATAGTCTTATGACTGTTAAAGTTTAAGTTGAAAGAGTACTTATAACTGTGAACATGGTTCGTGGTCATTAGACCCTCAGTTGTATAATTCAGAATGTTAATAGAACATATTGTTCAATTCTATTGAACCTATTATTTGGTAGTTAATGTAAAGTTTTATTCAATTTCACTTCAAGTGAGCCTTGTTTGTTCACTCTTGCTTATATAACTATTACAGCTAAGGATGAGAAGGTCGATGTACTTAGCACCAGTAAGG
Organism: Panax ginseng; assembly: GCA_020205605.1. Lineage (NCBI taxonomy): Eukaryota > Viridiplantae > Streptophyta > Magnoliopsida > Apiales > Araliaceae > Panax > Panax ginseng. The sequence goes on from CM035140.1 coordinate 97,108,684, forward strand.
GAAAGGGAAAGATGAACAAGTACTGAAGACTTATAATCATTTTGATATTTTATTATCAGACTTTAGTTTGAATGATTGTAATGAAGTTTATTTATTTTCCGCATTTGAATGATTGTATGTAACGGTTAGATAACCTAGGAGATTTTATTAATGTAATCCCTTAAGGGAAGGTTTATTATTCAGTTTTTATTATGATTGGGTAGTTAGATATGAATGTTTTGCTTAAGTGAACGCCAAATCTTGAGGTAATGAAGTATCGGGATTTGGGGGTGTCACAAAAGAGGTTTTGTACCATTTCCAGGCCTCTTCGCTCACAAATTTTATGTTGTCCCAAGCTTGTGGTGCGACGGATGAGGAACCGCCGACGCTAAGTCGTTGCCTCTTTGGTGCCATTTTAGAACTTGAAGCAATTGGTATGAACACTGGTAGAAAACCCAATTCAAACTCCCCCAAACCTTAGGCTCGAATATCCCCAACAAAACCAATGCCAAACAGCCCCAAATCAGTCTACTCTTTCTTTCAGAAATTTTATCAAACACTTGGAGTGCATTCTTCAAAACTAACTTGGACAGCCTTTGTTTGAATATGCCCTAACCATATTTATGGCAGCGGAAATCACACCAATATACAGCAAGAAATGCACCAAGCACCAACCCACAATTCGATTAAAATCTTAGTGAAAGACTAAAATCCAAATGAAATACCTTGAAGGGGCAAAACCCTTGTTGTTGTTGATCTCTTTTTAGATTCAAGGCTGACTCGAGGTTGGTCTAATTCTGTGAATGATTTCATGAATCAATTATGTTATGTAGAGGGTGGGGGTTTGTGTGGAAAAAAGGTCTGTTGGGTCGCTTATGCTGCCGAATGACGTCAAGAGAAAAGGGGAGTAATGGGCTAACTGCTGGTCAAAACTGTGTTTTAAAAAACAAAAACTCGATGTCGGCGTCGCGGCCTTCCCTTTGTTTGTTGGCAATCTTCGCAAGACGAATTAGCGAGGGCAAGGCTTTTTAGTGACTTGCTTGCACGACCTTTCCAAAGTTCGTAGCCATGCTGCGGCACGAATTGGGAAAACCAAGCTTTTGGACCCGACATTTGCGGTAGCGGGTTCTAATACATCTGTTGGCCATGCATGGTAGAGAGACATTTTCTGTGTTTTTCCTATCTGTTTTCTGCACATGCCAAGAATAAAAACTACACTACAAAGGCAAACATACTTTATTAAAAACCCAATAAAAACTATTGTAACTCTAAGATTAATATACAATACATCATAATAAACATGCTGCCTACAGATGATAGACACAAAAACATTAATGCACAATCTAACAGCTATGTTAACAACTAAAGCGAACAGACACGAAGTAAACTAGACATAAGTAAAGAAAATAGATAAAATTTATACCGAGATGGGGGTGCCTCCCCACCAAGCGCTTGTTTTAAAGTCGTCGTCTTAACTATACCGATGCCGTTCAATCTGGCTCATAAACGAAAATGACCATTTCATGCCGCCTATTCGTCAATTCCTCTAAATTTTTGGCCGAAATGGATGATTGGTCATTCTTATTTCCTTTATCCATCCAGTCATCCATCGGCAAAAAGAATCTTTCGCCACTGGAATTATCCACTAATTCTCCTATTTCATTAAATTGAAAGCGTTCTTTGTGCTCTATTGGGCCCTCTAGTGTTTCCACAGTCGTGAACGTGGTTTCTAACTGTTGATTACTCTTGATAGTGCACCCATTGATGATCCTCTCTTCTTCTAGCTCAGCCTTCGCAAGTTGGTCAATTTGCACATTGACATTGCCCTCAACACTTTGGTGAGACTCATCACCTTCTCCTCGCGTATCCACCGTGCACTACTCTACTACTTCATCGTCGAGATCAATTATGACCGGTAGAAAATTTGGCGGTGGATTTTTAATGGCATTGACTTTCGAGGCTTTGCACTACGGCTTCTTGGCTTGTTATTCGAACCTCATTTCTCTCAATAAATTTGGTGAGAAGTTGTTCAAGCCCGTTCTCTTCTTCTTGTGTAGAGTACGCAGAAAAGCTCTCATTGGGCTGAGATGTCAACTCATAGTGCGGCGAAAACTGATATTAAAACTAAGAGGCATGATTCAGATCATGATATTGCTCTTGATTGTAGTCCCATGAGTTTGGATAACCTTGACAGTTTGGATGGTAGGGAATCGGTTCAATGTCAGCTCGTTCCTGACCGTAGGCATTCGGAGTGGACTGACACTCAAGATTGTCAGAAAACCTCAAGGCATTAGCAATTTGAACTTGTAATTTCTCGAGTCCTTCTTCCGAGCTTGGTTGCGTCGACCCCTCATAAGGCAATTGATAACATTTATTGTCCATAATCTGTAAACTTAAAAACAAAAAGAAAGGAAGATCAAACAAATAAAAGAAATATATATATATATATATATATATATATATATATATATATATATATATACGTTCAAAGTAAGACTATATTGATTGAAATCAATATTGGATAATATTAGAATAATAGTTCCCCGGCAGCGGCGCCAAAAACTTGTTGGTCGGAAAACCGATCACTAAACACACGCAAGTATACGCGATCTAACAAGTAATACAGTGATAAGTAGAATGTCTTACCCATGAGGAATTATGACTAATATTTACCAAGTACTGACTGTGTATCGCTAAAGTCTTATTCGAACAGCAGTAAATGGAAGTGTGATTACTCTAGTTAAAACTAATTAACAAAGCGAGTAAATGGATAACGAATGGTAATCGAAGGAAATACAAGCTAAGGTCACAACTTCACCCCCACACAGGCATTCTGTCGAACACCTGGTGTGCTATGCTTCATCAAACTAGCTACCCTTCTCTCTTTGGTCTTAATGGTCACGACAATTTGTCAACCGAGAACACACAGGTGCATATGCACCTCTGTCTAGGTATGCACAAACATATCCTCTATAGATCCACCCAAAAGGGAATAGAACAGAAAAGAACGTCCAAGCTAGATACAATCCTACACATGTCTATGCGAATCAATCATAATAAAGATTTAAGCTTAAGCTCTCTATTAGGTCATACGTGGTGCACAGATATATGTCTATTCTACGCACAACTTATGCAGTCGAAACCCACAATCACATGCCAATATATTTAGGTGTAAATATACAATTCTTCTGTCGATATCATGTAGATTACCAAAATCATCGCTAATATCTTAGCGAGAATCATTAAGCACAAATATATTAAACCGAATCATATGGTGTCAACCAAAGAGATAAGACAGTCAATTTAAATGACAAAGGGTTCCATTATAACCTTAGAGCCAATATTCAGTTCATAGTTATTGAACAAAATATAAGTAGCAATAAAGATAACATTTATAGAATACAAAATTAGAGAAAATAAATGGATAAGAGGAAACTATGTCAAAGCTCTTCAATCTCCACGCATTCCGCTCAAATCAAGCTTTCCAATCCATGTCGCTCACTGCTTTTGTCGCTGCAAGGATATGCCAAACTTCTCCCAAATCTACCTAATCTATATTTACAGAGCTTATCTAAGAGAAAGAAAGAGAAATTACAGAAGAAAAATTAATCTAAGCTAAGCTATACTATTCTAAGGTCTCATATGATATATGTTATGAGAGATATCAAATGTAGAGGCCCCTTCGTGTTATATACGCCTCCCTCCTTCAAGCTAGGTCAAAATCATTTGTCTCTGCCTGGGCACCAGAGCTAGCTATTATCATGCTGCTGCTAGGCTATAACCTTGTGGTTGGTGATGTTGCATTTCATGTATCATTAATAAAGAGACCAAAGCTCATGTTCAGAAAGTGCGCCAAGAACGAACTAATGTTGCGAAGATGATGTCGAGAAGGACCGGGGGTGGCGTTATGAGACGAGTTTTAAGTTGGCTTTAGCCCATGACAGCGGCTACACATAAAATGACTGTTTTGCCCCTGCATGCTAGAAAACACCTGATAAGCCCTGCATTGCATCGATTAAGCATAATAACACTATAATCATATAAAACCATATAAAATCTATGAGAATAAGCAACTATTTAAGTCATAAAATATCCGATTCGCGGGTATAATTCTCACTTATCACCGACCAATTAAATAACAATTAAACTTAGGTAGGTCATACTAGAGAAGGAATTACCCGTCTCTCCCCTCCTAGTTCTAGTCTCACATCTCAGCCATGTATCATATTCCTAAGTTTTGATACCAACTGTGAAGCCCCCAAAATAGGTATACATCACCCATCTTGAGTCGCCAAATACATGGTACAAAATTTAAATACAAACTTCTTTTATACAGTACGACAAAACGTAGCTGAGAGTTTCAACACAATAATGTCTCGTAGAAAGTATCCAAACTCAAATAAAGTCCTCATTATAATTATTATCACACTATTTCACATAGTAGTGAGGACTACTATAGCCACCTATACGGACCATCACTCCATTTCCCGACTCGTCCCAGATATATTCTCATTTCCTGAAGAGAACAATGAAAGAAAAAGGGTGAGCTCAACTAGCCCAGTAAGAAATATTATGACTAAGATAATGCAGAATAAATTATCATTAGCCTTCAACAGTGTTAAACTAATAAATACAATAAACACCAAGTTTAACAGCAGTGGAACAAGCAATCCACTAGAAGAGTCAAATAGAGCATGATATCTACTATCTTTTATGATTTAAAAGTTTATCATCAATTTTATTGCTGGGACTCAGTTAAATAAATAATCCACATCACTAAATTATCTATGCACTACGGGACAAGGATGTTCATTTTTATCACCAATGGTCATGATCATGCCAACAACTGTCCATCAATGCACTATGGGCCAATGATGACTTATACCACATCATTTGTAACATTACGGGTCATGATTATACCGAATAATCCCTGGTTATAATCATACCTATTAACAGTTCATCTATGCACTACGGCCAAAGATAACTTTCATCACAATATAAGCATGAGGTTGATGACAATTATATAAGAATTTAATTTATCCAGAATTCAATAATGTCCAAATTGTCAACATGATACTACTTTGTGGAGTAAAATTCACGAATAATATTGTATCAAAAATAATTTGGACAGAAAAAAAATCATTTTTGTCATGAATAGTACCCCGTGAATAGTACTCCGGCATGAAAAGATTAAACGTTAACAAGAATGTTCAGAAAAATATCATTGTGAAACTATACTAGATGAAGCGCAAATTTTAAGGATATTCTTCTAATTTCAAGGAGTATAGAAGCAATACTTAACAACATGAGTGTAGAATTCAGAATCTGAAACGAAATAATATTACTTACAAACTACAGAGTATGGAAAAAAATACACTACAACAAAAAGACTTATTAGCGACCGCATATCAGCGACCGCATATGGTCGCAGATGAGTATCCGTGACCGAATACGGTCGCTGATAGTAGTCGAAGATAATCTGGTCGCTGGATGGACTTCAGCGACCAACAATGGCGATCGACTTCTCAGCGGTCGTAGTTAGCGACCGAATCCGTCGCTATTATGACTCATGCTGAGTCATTTGTCAGCTGTGACGTGGCACACGTGTCAGCGACCGGCAATAGCGACCGAATCGGTCGCTAGTTTCAAAGTAGCTATCAGCGACCGCGTTTCAGTTTTAGCGATCGCATGCGGTCGCTGATTTTTTTTTATTAATATTTTTCCTGTTTTATTGATTTCCCAAAAATAACCTGCTTTGTACATGCTTTCTATCCCAACACACAGCAGTATATATACGGATCCATCCATGATAACTACCATATGATAAACATTCATCCATGATAACTACTATATGATAAACATCCATCGTAAACCAACACAATACAATCGTAAACATCCATATAATATAATCGTAAACCAATACAATTGTCCAAAGAATCAATCTAAAAGAGTACAAGGCTTTAAAAATCTAAAAAACAAGTCTAGCAAGGCTTTAAAAATCTAACATATATGACTGGTCTAGCTCTTCATGGATCATCCAAATTAGTACCCTATAATTAACAAAGGAATAAAACATATATGTTACATGTGTTGATACTGTTATGACTTGGGAATTAAAAGCTAAACAATAGATAATGTAGTGAAACATATAAGACAGTAACAGTAACAATATTGATATATATACTTGGTCGCCACCACGATGTCTTTGTGATCTCATTCTTTCTTCTTGATCACACCGCCTCCGCTACCTCATCAGGACTAAGAGAATGCAGATGCCCGCCCAGTATACGAAGAAGATCACAATTCTGGTAGATCGCTCTCACACAGTCAGCAGGAGTATGATAGGCTGGATGACCTGATGACTGTGTAGACTGGGTAGCGGAGCTGCCTGTGCCACTGATGGTCGGGCATCATTTTTTCCCTTGGCCTTTAACATAGTTTTTCTTCACGACGGACGCCCTCTCCCACAATTCTTGATCAATCGACGGACGCGGGGTGCCTTCAGGATAGCGCTCGTTCATTAAGCCCTTATAAGTGTCCTGTCAGAAGGTCAACAATTAAATAGTTAAAAATAAATGAAAAATGATAAAAAAAAAAAGTCGTCACAATTTATAAACAGCATATTAGTATAAAGTTAACTTATTACCGCTATCTGAACAGCATCAGGCAAACCATCACGGGTGGCCACATACACATCCAACCAATTGATAGGTTGACCTTGAGACTTAGACTCCTACAGTTCATGTTCTCATATTAATATGTAAACATATGTTATTTTAGCTACAAAACATGACTTTAAACATATAAACAAATAACTAAACCAATAAGCTTGCTATACATACATAGCCTAGCAAAGAATATATTGCAAATTGTGATATATTATCGTCATACCTTATGCGTGCCTTTTTGCCTTTTCGCCTTTAGATACACCTGAGGATCTGTTCGAGGCGGGAGTCTTGCGTCTCTTTACCCAGCTCTCATCTCTCCACTGGTCACACATCTGCACCCATATGGGATGTGCGCACCACCAGGGACTCTGCTCATGCATATACTGCTCACCCTGTCCTAGATGGTCAATCTCAGCAGTGTGCAGGGCTTTTTGTCGTTCCTTGTTCAGATTATCTTTAGTTCGAATGGCGCACTTCGCGCGTAATGATGTATGCTCAATAATCGATGGTTGTCGTCGTCCCATCTATACCGCTTCTGCAAATAAAACAACAATAATAATATTAAAACTGTTATATTATATTACCATAATCCAACATTACTAAACAATATTATTTGATTAACTATGTATTATCTATCAGAGTGATAAAAAAATATACCTAAAATTCAGCCCAAAGTGCATCCTTATGGGTGAGAGGTGTGCTCGCCCATGTAATCACTGGCGTAGGCCAGTTCTGTAAGCATAATTGTGAAATGCACTTCACAATTTTACTATCTTGAAAATCACTACAATATACAATAATTTACAGTCATATATATTTATAACAATGAAAATATTAAACCATTATATATACACGATGTTTAACTTACGTGCTTTTTGGAGGAAGACGGATCTGTATAAGAATGCGATCATCCGGATTAGCCGGGGCATTCGGCACATGATTAAGGCCCCGACCCAACCCAAGGCTTTGTCTGCAGAGTTCTAAGACATCTATAAATAAAAAATTTAGGATGTTAGTATGAGTTATAAATGAAAAGTACATAAACGCGTCAAGGATATAGAGAACATGTACATATATAATTGTATGTAATACAATTAAAACAAAACATACATTTTATATAAAAGGACAATAATGACAATTAATTGTATGAAATAGTTAACTACGACAACTATAAATGAAAGGTACATAAACATGTTAAGGATATAAAGAGCATTCCTATATGTAATTCATTGTAATACAATTAAAACTAAACATACATTTTAATGAAAATCATTGTCTGAGTCAGAATCATTTTGTACACGTGTCGGAGATTCATAACCATCTTCTTTCTTCGATTACGTATCGTTGTCGGTCAATAACTCTTCCTCAAGATCACCGTCATCCGGCACAATAACTGTCTCGGGATCCAATTCATCAAGTTCATCTCCACCCTCTAACTGGATTACATCATTGTTATCCTCTATATTTATTATAAGAGGTCTATGAAGCATCTCCTCCTGGTAGAAATCCCCGTCTATTACTTGGACACGACTGCGCGCAGGAGTATGAATTACAACTTGCCAATCTGTAGGCGGTCTATCCCTTTTCCTAACAAGACTAGGAGTGTAGTATACTTGTACTATTTGAGTTAGTAAAACAAACGGTTCGTTGGAGTAAGCCAACCTATGGAGGTCAATATCGACGATTCCATGTCTGTCAACACGTATCCCTTTTTCTGAATCAAACCAACGACACTTGAACAAGTTAATATGACCCCCGTATGTGCCCTTGTACGACAACTCTACGATTTCCTCCAACTCCCCATAAAAGGCACGACCAAGCTCATTGTAACAATCTCCTTGGACACACACTCCATAGTTCGTTGTTCTTTTACCGCGCCCATATGCCTTTGTATGAAATTCACAACCATTTATTTTGTAACCATTGCGGCTGACTTGGTCCCTATCTGGTCCCATAGCTAGGACTTGTACATTAGCCGAAATCGTTGATCCCTCAGTCAAAGCCTACAAAAACTCCATCTTATTAAATGAAGTCATAGTTAATATGGAGTATATATATATATATATATATATATATATATATATATATATATATATATATATATATATGTCGTGCTTAAGAAATTGAACTTACTTTGTCCTTTAGCCAAAGTGCAAATTTTTTATCACGATTGATTTGAATATCTTTATCGCTTATGTCGAGATGCTTCACTTTTAACTCACAATCGTATAATCTATACCATGTTATAAACATTAACATATTGGAATAAATTTTCAACTTACAAGATAAATTATCATGTTTACGTGTGTACCTCATAAATTCGTCAATCTCCTCGCAATTGAGAAGAATGTAAATATGTGCAGCATGTAATTCTTGCTCAGAGAGTAATATGCGCTTCCCTTTTCCATAAGCGCGACTCGATAGACCAAATACAGAGAGCCGACCATTTAGTTCAACATTTCCCCCATCATCATGTCTCGATACTCGATTGGCCTTTGTCAAGATTTCGTCCGAAAAATAATCTGAGACAAACGTAGATATCTCATCGAAACTGTATGCCTCACATATCGACCCCTCGACATAAGCTCTATTCTTCACCCTCCTCTTAAGATTTCCCATCACCCTCTCGAAAGGGTACATCCATTTATATTGAACTGGACCCCCAACACGAGCTTCATAGGGAAGATGGATTTGCAAATGCTCCATGGAATCAAAAAAACCAGGTGGGAATATTTTTTCTAGTTTACACGTGATCTTTATGATGTTCTTCTCAAGTACAGACATGTCCTTCTCATTTAATGATTTTGAATATAAGTCTTTAAAGAAACGACTAAGATCCATCAAAGCATCCCATATTGGTTTATCAAGCTGATCTTGAAATGCTATAAGCATGAGTCTCTCCATGAACACATGACAGTCATGACTCTTCATCCCTTGCAATTTCCCACCCGTAACACACCTTGCAATGTTAGACGCATATCCATCTGGTAGTTTCAGAGACTTAACCCATGTGTACACATCTTCAACTTGCTTTTTGGACAATGTGTACCTTGCATGTGGTTTGATAATCTTACCATTAGGAGATTCATAAAGTTCTAATCCAAGACGCTTACAAATATCTTTCATGTCCAAACGTGCCTTATCATTATTTTTTGTCTTCCCCATAACATTCATCATGGTGTTAAACACATTGTCAAACACATTCTTCTCAATATGCATCACGTCTAAATTATGACGAATCAAATTTGTAGACCAATAAGGAAATTCCCAAAAGATGCTTCTCCAAACCCAGTTATGAGATTCTCCAAACCCATTGATTATGTTTGTGGCATCAATCTTACCAAATGGGAGAACCGACAATCTCATCACACGATCTCACATCTCCATTCCCGACAATTGTGGTGCAGGCATATCATTGTCTACTTTCCCTTTCCTGAAGTGTTCTCTATTTCTTCGAAACGAGTGATCTAGCGGCAAGAACCGATGATGACTGTCAAACCAGGAAGGCTTTCAACCTTTTGAAAGATTGAAAGACTTTGTATGCTCCATACAATACGGACAAGCTAACTTCACGTGTGTACTCCATCTATATAACATACCATAAGCTGGGAAGTCACTTATAGTCCACATAACCGCTGCCCTAAGGTTGAAATTTGTTTTCGTTGCAATATCCCAAGTCTGTACTCCATCCTCCCACAATACCTTCAACTCGTCTATAAGAGGTCTCAAGTAAACATATAAGTTCTTTCCAGGACTCTTCGGACCAAGAACCACGAGTGAAAGAAACAAGTATGGTTGTTTTATACACATCCAAGGAGGCAAGTTGTACGGAGTAACAATCACAGGCCAACATGAGTACGGAATAGCTGAGTGGCCAAATGGATTAAAACCATCGGTGGACAATCCAAGCTGCATATTTCTAGGCTCCAATGCAAACCCAGGATGTGCTAAGTTGAAATCTTTCCAAGCCTGCCCATCTGTGGGATGATTTAGCTCTCCATCTTTAGCTGGAGATTTCGTATGCCAACTTATATGTTCAGCTGTTCTTGAAGACATGTACAATCTTTTTAGCAGATGTGTTATTGGAAAATACCTTAGAATCTTAAACGGTATACTTGAATTTTTTGTAGTCACACCCTCTTTATTAGGCCTAAATCGATCATGACTGCAAAACGTGCACCTTGTCATCTGTTTATTTTCCTTATAAAACAACATGCAATCGTTGGGACATGCATCGATCTTTTGGTATCCAAGACCCAACTTCTTCACCATTTTTTTCTTACAAAAGTAATAGTTACTGGTAATTTCTCACCGTCAGGGCAACATATTCTTAATGGCCTTCAAGAGCGACTCAAAACACTCATGGCTCATGTTGTGGTCGTACCTTGATGTTAAGTAATGTCGCCACTGCAGACAATGTAGTGTGTTTGGTGCAACCATGCCACAATGGCTCGCTACCCTCGTCTAACAACTTAAAGAAGTCTTTGGCATTAGAATTCATAGGTTGCTTTCTGCCTTGTTCCCAATCAAAATCTGGCCCTACAATATCTTGAACCATTTCATTCATACGACGAGTACTACTGCCCGAATTGTGTACTTCTGTGATGCCACCATCTCTTCTCTACTCATGTTCCCACCAGCATTCTTCATAATTATTCATTAACCCGGAAACAAGTAAATGATAGTTTATCATGTCTCTGTCCATATAATTTACATTCTTACACTTCAAACATGGACATCGTATCTGCGACTGACCATTCATACATTCTGGCTGACTATATGCATACTCCAAAAACACTTGGCAACCAGCTCTAAATTCAGCTGTAGCACTTATCTGGTGTGACGCCTCCAAAATAGGTCCAATCCAACCAACCTATTCTGAGTCGCCAAATACATGGTACAGAAACAACTACAACTTCATTAATACAATTGTCGTGCAAAATACGACAACACATAAACTGTGAGTTTAAATACAAATATGGTCTTGTAGAGAATATCCACACTCAAATAAGTCCTCATTACAATTATTGATACACTATTTTACAAAATAGTGAGGACTACTAAAACAACTGTCTTGAACCATTACTCCACACCCCGACTAGTTCCCGCTATATTCTCGCCTCCTGAGAAGAAAAATGGAACAAAAAGGAAAAGGGTGAGCTCAACTAGCCCAGTAAAGAATATTATGACTAAGATAATGTACAATAAATTATCCTTAGTCTTCAACAGGGAAAAATATGATAGAATACAATAGACAACAAGTTTTAGATCAACAACTGCAGCGGAAATAACAATTCATTAGAAGAGTTAAGTAGAGAATGAAATCTACTATCATCTATGAATTTAAAAGTCCATCATCGATACTTTATCCCTGTAACATCAATCAATATACATCTTGAATCAAATAATCATCTTTGCACTACGGGTCAAAGATATTCATCAGTTGGTCATGTTCATCTCAACACCTGTTCATCTTTGCACTACGGGCCAAAGATATTCATCAGTTGGTCATGTTCATCTAAACACTTGTTTATCTTTGCACTACGGGTCAAAGATATTCATTATAAAATCATTCATCTTTGCACTACAGGCCAAAGATATTCAGTTATATCATCATTTAGGACTGAGGATGATGAAAAATATTTTAAAGAAAACGAATCCAGTGAAACAAAAGAACAAATATTAAGGATTCGTACTTTAAATAATCCAAGTTCAAAAATACGTCATAAATAACCAGAGTGGAGTAAAATTCAAGAATGAAGACCAAAACATAGATCCAATCCAAGATAGGAATCATAACAGATGATCTTGGACACAAAAGAAAATTAAATTTTTCTGTGAATAGTGTCGTATTCGTGAATAGTGTCGTATACGTGAATAGTAACTCTGACACTAAAAGATAGAAATTTCACAAAAATATCATCATGCTTCATGAATAGTACTCATGAATAGTAACTCGTGAATAGTAACTCATGAATAGTAACTCGTGAATAGTAACTCATGAATAATAACCCCGACATGAAAAAGTTCCAAATTTGATAAAAAGTTCCAACCAATATTTCAGCATAATGATATTGAAGAAATAATATCATTTTCGAATAAAATAACACCCCTTACCTCGCAAAAACAGTACTTCTGACTGGAATACTAGATATAGTGCTGAAGGAACTTGCACCATATAGCAATACTCAAAGAACTAAAATACTCACAAAATACGCTCGATATTATAGATAGAGAAAGAGAGAGAAATCTTTAGTTTCTGGTGTGATTTTCAATTCTAACCTAAGCACCCTATTTATAGAAAATTGCTTAGAACACCAAAGTAGAAAATTTAATAAAATAATTTTATTTATTAACATTCAAGCACACCACCCAAGAATCTGAATTCAGCTCATTTACCACACATGTGGGATTGCAAAAAACGTTTTTCTAATTAAAAATAATTAAAACTTTCAAAAACCAATTATTTCGGAACTTCGAAACTTCAATAATTCATAATAAATAGCCCTTTTATCAGAAAATTCGAATCTCACTACTTTTTATAGGAAATTCAATTCTCTACAACTTTGCAGAAGAAAGTTTTTCCAAATTCCAAACAGAAATTGACCAAAATCCACATACGGACGATTTTATAGGCTATAATCAAATTTCAGTCAAGAAATGGGGTCCACCGACACACAAAACATGTGTTAATCATTTAATGCAACAAAAATATTCTTCCTCCTCATATACTCATATATCCCACATTCATTGTAAAAATATCATTATTATATTATAATAATATAATAAAATATTATTTTATCAGAAAAGATAAAATATTAATTTTTAACAATTGTTACTTTAAAAATTTTCTCCATCTATATCCACATAAAATCAATATTTCCCTCATCATATAAATCAATAATTAATTATTCACAAATAATATTACGAGAATCACGATCTTTTGGCAACCAGCCGTTCTAGGAAAGAGGGGCTTTCAATAAGAATTTCTCCTTCTTGGTGCACAATTAGGTGACCAAACCTCTCCTTAGACAGAACTTTCTAGACATTGCCAATAATATTTTCTAATAATATTATCCAGATAATATGAATTATTGCTTCGATAATGGAAAATACTGTGCAATGACAATTATTAAAACAACAATAATATAAAATATCAACGCAGTAATTATTGAATCAATAAAATAAAATCTTTGAATAATAATTCTTCGTAACAATTATTGAGTAGTGCCTTCTTACGTAAGAATCAATAATTGGTGCAATATCGTATCTTCTTGTGCAACAACACGTATTCGTGTTTTTAACCACCGGTATTCCAACAATATTAATTGGTAACAAACTCATGTGTTATTTATAAACAACTTATACTTGTCGTTTTCTTCATCCAATCGCTTTCCATTATGGGCCCACACAAGGTTTTGCTTGGCAAATATTTAAATATTCTCGACGGTAAGAATATTCCACGACCAAACGAATATTCTCCGAAAAACAATGAGTATTTTATAACCACTTGCTTATTTAAAATATTTACGCATTTTACCCATAACTAACCACATTAATCAAATCAACCCCTTACTATTTCAAAATAATAATTAGAGAAATTAAATCTTTATTTATAAAAAGTTGGGGTCTTATATCTGGGCACTTGACTTTCGTCGTGCCATCCAACTATGGTTTGAATAGAGATCCATGATTCCATGGTACCTACTACAGACAACATGAGCTTATTAATGTATAGCATGATTGTAAACATATGACTTGAGTATACTTGTAACCATATGACTTGAGCATACTTGTAAGCATATGATTAACATTTAAGCATACTTGTAAGCATATGACTTGAGCATATATACTTGTAACCATATGACTTGAGCATACTTGTAACCATATGATTAACATTTAAGCATACTTTTAAGCATATGACTTGAGCATACTTGCAAGCATATGACTTAAGCATACTAGCTAGTAAGCATATGACTTGAGCTCGTTAATATTATAAATGTTTGCAACTACCTGACCAACAAAAAAATTTTGCCAGAGTTTCCCCTATAATATGGACTAGCCACATGCACGACGACATGTATATATGGTCATTTATAGGCACCCAAGATAAAAACCAAGAGAAATATACAAATTCCCAATATAAATGGATCAATCCACCATTTGTACAAAATGGCAGAATTAATTAGCATGTCTTAAGTGTTTTTGTTCATAAGTGTACTGTTGGGGGCATGCATTATAATTGAATTTCTTGGCAGTCCTCTACAATTCTATAGTGTAGACTTGACATGGTACTCAAGTACATGAACATGGTTTTGGTTGGTATATTTGCCCTGTGCCATTTATAATTGCCAGCTGAGTGGACTTTTTGAGTTAACCGATCTCAAACTATTAGTAACCGTACATATACTTTTTCCATGATAAATCGTGAGATTTATAGTTCTATTTCGTCTGTGCTGATTATCAAGTAAGAGTTTTTATTTCCAAAATGCGCTGGGATTGCCGAACATGATTAGTATCGCAATATACGGAAGTTCGCCATTTTACCCCTAGCATATCACATTTGATCCTTGTATTATCCTCCATTAGTCTCTCAATATGTGTCGTTTTAAGACAGATGGAATACTTAGCTTTGCTTAATATAATTTTGTGAAAATTATTATGTTTTTTTTCTTTTAATTTTCTCACGCACCACACTCACACACCTAAGAATCAAACGACACTTATACACTTAAGAAATGTATCAAAAAAATCATTTCTCAAATACCAAGTATGGTTCTTGCTTCTCTTCGGCACGAGCCATAATTTCTGTAAATATTTTAGACTACTGTATGTGCCAAGATTAACAACCAAGCATAACAAATAAATCCTACCACATTAATATTATCCAAATTATTATGGTTTCGAGTACATACACGAGATGGACATCAAAATTTTACAAAAATTCAGTAATGCGGAATCAACTAAAATCTAGGAGTTGGAATTGCATTTAATATTACAGGGCATAACATCCATGGCATACCACTACAGTCTATATACCAAATCAGAAGAAACCATCTACCCCTGTATCGATTACAAACCTAACAGCTTCCTTACAAATATTTTGCCCCAATTTTCGCAGCAGCTTTTGTAATGGGGCCATAATGGCATGAGTTAGCAATTATGTCAATGTGGCATGTATATGAAATAAATTACATACTACCAATAAGGTAGAATACCCAAACTCGAAGAATAATGCAGTGGGGAAAAAGTTCCATCAATAGAATAACACCCAATCTATATCCAATTCAGAAATAAAGAGAATTAGGGTTACCTGTGGCGGCAGCGATGGCAGTGGACAGTGGCGGCGAGCAGCGGCGGTCAATTTCTCCCTCCTTCTTCTTTTCTCCCCCTTCTCCCTCTTCTCCCTATTCTGTTCTCCCTCGTTTTCTTCTCTCATTCTTTGAAAAAGCGAATGCTGAATGCCCGAATAAGTTGTAAACGATAAGCGATATCCATCGGCCGAATCGCGTCACGATTCGGTCACGATTTTTAATGACGTGGATGATTTAGCGACTGCTATGCAGTCGCTGATATATATTGGTCGCAAAAAATAAACGCGCCAACTTTTTGCACCAATTTTTGGGTGGGAAATTCATGTCAGCGACTGATCAGCGACCTTATGCGGTCGCTGATATTAAATAGCGACTAGATTAAATTATGGTTGCGGATGTCGGTCGCTATTAGTATTATCAGCGACCGGACATGCGGTCGCTAATACTATTGGTCGTTGTTAGGCCTTTTTCTTATAGTGATATTATTTCATACGAATATTGAACAAAAATAATATCTCTATATGAATACGAAAGAAATAATACCCCTTACCTTAGTAGGAGATTGGGTACTGAAATAGTGTTGTAATAGAATACTCTTCTTCTTTCTCTCTAATTCTCTCTCTATAGAATTCTCTTTATGAGTCGTAGTGAATTGGTGAGAATGAAAGAAAAAATAAGCTTCTATTTATAGAAGATTTCTAGCTTAGCCCTTGAAATGTGAAAATGCAAGTGGTTTGACGACTGGTGATGTGAAAAGAAAAGTGGTTTAACGCCTGTAATGTGAAATAACAAGTGGTTTGACGCCTGTAATGTGAAACGACAATTGGTTCAATGCCTGTAATGTGAAACGATAATTGGTTCGACGCCTGTAATGTGAAACGATAATTGGTTCAACGCCTGTATTGTGAAATGACAATTGGTTCGACGCCGTTAATGTAAAACGACAATTGGTTCGATGCTTGTAATGTGAAGCGGCAATTGGTTCGACGCTTGTAATATGAAACGACAATTGGTTTGACGCCTGTAATGTGAAACGACAATTGGTTTGATGCCTGTAATATGAAACGGCAAGTGGTTTTACGTCCGGTAAAGGCAATTACTATTGGCGAAAGTGACTCTTAGATGATGACATATGGGCCCCCATAGCATAAACCAAACTTACCACAAACGTCTTATAACAGACTTCTTATTTATATCAAAGATAGAATAAATATTACCACAAATCATTTTATCTTCAATCAACACATATTTAATCTTTTAACAATTATTCATCATTAATATTATAACTCACAATATTTAACAACCAGATCATTCCCAAGAAAGATGGGGCTTTCCGATAAGGATTTCTCCCTATTGACGCGCAATTAGGTGACCAAACCTATCCTCGACAGAACTTTCTATACATCATCAATATTGCAAATAATACTATGAATAATTTTGTGGTCTCAATTATTGATTTAATAATATAAAATATTATGCAGATGATATTGTGATAATAATTGAATCAATAATACGAGATATTATGCAGCAATTACTGTAGCAATAATTGAGTATAACTGAGTGGCTTCTTACATAAGCATCAATAATCAATACTGTGACGCCCCCAAAATAGGTATACATCACCTATTCTGAGTCGTCAAATACATTGTACAGAAACAAATACAACTTCAGTAATATAATTATCGTGTAAAATACGACAACACATATACTGTGAGTTTGAATACAAATATTGTCTAGTAAACATTATACAAACTCAAAAGGAGTCCTCATTACAATTATTGATACACTATTTTACAAAATAGTGACGACTACTAAAACAACTATCCTGAACCATCACTCCATACCCCGGCTAGTTCCTGCTATGTTCTCACCTCCTGAGAAGAAAAATGGAACAAAAGGGAAAAGGGTGAGCTCAACTAGCCCAGTAAAGAATATTATGACAAAGATAATATACAACAAATTATCATTAGTCTTCAACTGGGACAAATCTAATAGAATATAATAGACAATAAGTTTTAGATCAACAACTGCAGCGGAAACAACAATCCATTAGAAGAGTCAAGTAGAGAATGAATTATACTATCTTCTAAGATTTAAAAGTCCATCGTCAATATTTTATCCCTGTAACATCAATTAATATACATCTTGAATCAAATATTCATCTTTACACTACAAGTCAAAGATATTCATTTGTATCACCAGTTGGTCATGTTCATCTCAACACTTGTTCATCTTTGCACTACGGGCCAAAGATATTCATCAGTTAATCATTCATCTTTGCACTACAGGCCAAAAGATATTCATCAGTTAATCATTCATCTTTGCACTACAGGCCAAAGATATTCAGTAATATCATCATTTAGGACCGAGGATGATGAAAAATATCTTAAAGAAAACGAATCCAGTGAGATAAAAGATCAAAGATTAATGATTCTTAATTTAGTTTATCCAAGTTCAAAAATACCTTATAATAATCAAGTGTGAAGAAGAAGTCAAAAATAAAGATCAAAACATGAATACAATCAAAGATAGTAACCATAATAGACATCATGGACAAAAAGGAGAAAATTTCATTTTTTGGTGAATAGTGTCGTATTCGTGAATAGTACCGTATACGTGAATAGTGTTGTATACGTGAATAGTAACCCTGACACAAAAAAGTAGAAATTCCACAATAAAATTCATACCAATATTTCGGTATAATAATATTGAAAGAATAACATCATTAGGAAGAAAATAACATCCCTTACCTCAAAAGAACAGTATTTCTGATCAGAATATCGGATGTAAAGCCGAAAGAAACTTGCACTGAATAGAAACTCTCAAAGTATCTAAATACTCACAAAAATACGCTCGACAATATAGAGAGAGAAAACTTATGTTTTTGGTGTGATTTTCAATTTTAACTTAAGCGCCTATTTATAGGAAAATGCTAGAACGCCATAGGAGACTAAAATAATAAAATATTATTATTTATTTTCTTTCCTTCTACGCCATCCTTTTTGAATCAGCCAGCATGCCAATTCTGAAATTTTTTTGCAGCCAACATGTTTTAAACAAAAGTGGGTCCCACCCATATTTTTAATAAAAATATTTAATTCCTGAAACTTCAACAATTCATAATAAATAGCCCTTTTATCAGAAAAATAAGAATTTTATGTCCATTCCATACGAAATTAAATTCTCTACAACTTTGTTGCTTTAAGTTTTTCCAAATTCCAAACAAAAAATATCCGAAATCTACAAACGGGCAATTTTCAATACCTCATAAAATTCATAACAATTCATACGTTAATTTTTAATGGTTCAAAATTTGTGGACATATACTCAACTTATATATGTATAACATATCCAAAAATCACAACGATCCAACGGTCGGATTAAAATTATAACTCACGCAATAGAGCTTTAAGAACACTGATTTGATTTTTAATACCTCCATTCCGACAAAAATACTGATAAAATACCTCAACATTAATTTCTTCAATTATATCCACATAAAAAATAAATATTTCCTTATCATAAAAATTAATAAATAATTATTCAAAAATAATATTACAGAATCACAATAATGACAACGGCACTGCTCCTTCGAAAAAGAGGGCTTTCCGATAAGGATTTCTCCTTCTTGGCGCCAGCAATTAGGTGACCAAACCTCTCCTTGATGTAACTTTCTAGACATTGTCAATAATGCTATCTAATAATATTATTCAAATAATATGAATTATTGATCCGATAATGGAAAATAATGTGTAGTGACAATTATCAAAACAACAATAATATAAAATATCAACGCAAACAATTATTGAATCAATAAAATAAAATATTGAACAGTAATTATTGTAATAATTATTGAGTAGTGCCTTCTTACGTAAGAATCAATAATTCAAAAATGTTGTGCAATACCGTGTGCTACTGTGCAACCACACGTATTACTGTATTTTAACTACCAGGTATTCCAACAATGTTAACGGTAACCATTACGCCGTTATTTATAAAAACTTAAACTTGTCATTTTCTTCATCTGACAGTTATCCGTTATGGGGTCCACAAATGGTTGCGCCGTCGTACAAATATTCCCCAATAGCAAGAATATTCTACGACCAAACGAATATTCCCCGACAAAATGAATATTTTATAACTACTTGCTTATTTTGCAAAATTTGCACATTTCACCCATAACCAAAGTATTATATCAAATTAACACTTTATTATTCACAATAATAATTAGAGGAAATTTGATTTTATTTATAAAAAGTTGGGGTCTTACAACCTTCCCTTCTTATGAAATTTCGTCCTCGAAATAGACGTACGTACCTGGTGTTTCGAAAAGGTGAGGATACCTCGCTTTCATTTCTGATTCCAACTCCCAGGTCATTTCTTCAATAGCATGGTTTCTCTACAAAACCTTAACTTGTGGTATAACCTTCATGCGTAGGACATGCTCTTTCCTATCCAAGATCAAAATAGGTACCTCCTCGTACGTTAAATCTTTGGCTATCTCGTCTAGTTCTAACTCAATAATTTGGTTCGAGTCTTTCACATATTTACGAAGCATAGATATATGAAAAACATTATGAACACGAGACATGCTTGGAGGTAATGCGAGTCTATAGGCCACATTTCCTATTCGGTCAAGAATTTCAAATAGACCAACAAATCTTGGATTGAGCTTTCCTCTCTTCCCAAATCTTGTAACTCCCTTCCATGGAGCAATACGTAACAATACATTATCCCAAATATTAAATTTCACGTCCCTTCGATGAAGATCTGCATAACTCTTTTGTCGATCTTGTGCCATTTATATATGTTGTCAAATCGTTTGGATCTTCTCTATAGTCATTCGTACCAACTCTGGTCCCAACAATTTTATTTTACCCACCTCATCCCAGCATAATAGAGAATAACATTTTCTTCCATACAACGCCTCTAATGGAGCCACACCTATACTTGCCTGATAACTGTTGTTGTAAGAGAATTCCACCAATGGTAGGTACATATCCCAACTACCTTTGAAATCTAGGACACAGAGTCTAAATAGATCTTTAAGAGTTTGAATAGTCCTCTCTGATTGCTGGTCCGTTTGAGGATGGTATGCCAAACTAAATCGTAAATTTGTGCCCATAGCTTTCTGCAAGCTAATCCAAAATCGTGAAGTGAATCTTGGGTCACTATTCGAAACTATGGATACTGGCATGCCATGCAATCTCACAATCTCATTCACGTACATACGAGAAAGACGTTCAAGGGAATAAGTCTCCCGTATATGCAAGAAATGAGCAGACTTGGTTAATCTATCAACAATAACCCAAATCGCATCTATGCCTTGAAAAACCTTGGGAAGACCCGTAACGAAATCCATAGTAATGTGTTCCCACTTCTATTTCAGAATCTCAAGTGGTTGCAATGGACCCTTTGGCACTTGATGCTCCGCCTTTACATGTTGACAAGTTAAACACCTCGAGATAAACTCCGCGATCTCTTTTTTCATATTGCTCCACCAAAATGTATGTCGAAGATCATAATACATTTTGGTACTCCTAGGATGGATTGCAAACGGTGTGTTGTGAGCCTCCATCATGATTCTATGCTTTAAGTCAGAATCGTTAGGAACACAAAGTCTAGAGTTGACTCGAAGTATTCCTTCTTCACCGATTCTTGCGTCTGGAATAGCACCTTCTTGCACTTTCTTCTTCATACGCATCAGCTCCATGTCCGTAGCTTGAGCAGCTTTAACTTTATCGATTAAAGTCGGTTCCACTCGTATGCTTGATATCATCACGTGGGTACTTGGAGCCTTTACCTCTATCTCCATCCTTTGCAAGTCATACAAAATGGACCTTTGTGTTAACAATTGCACTCGTACCTGCATATGGTCTTCTACTCAATGCGTCAGCTACCACGTTTGCTTTTTCAGGATGATATTGGATGGTATGGTCATAATCTTTCAACAACTCGAGCCAACGTCATTTCCGCAGGTTGAGTTCCTTTAGGGTGAAGAAATATTTGAGGCTTTTATGATCTGTATAGATCTCCACTTTCTCCCCATACAGGTAGTGTCTCCAGATCTTCAACTCGAAACGATCACGCTAACTCCAAATCATGAGTAGGATAATTCCTCTCATATTCTTTGAGTTATCGTGAGGCATAGGCTATGACTTTCCCATGTTGCATGAGAACACATCCTAAACCATTGCCTAAAGCATCGCTGTAGATAACAAATCCATCCGAACCAGATGGTATTGTCAGAACAGGTGTCAAAATGAGTCTCTTCTTGAGTTCTTGAAAACTCTTCTCACAATCCTCGCTCCAACCGTATTTGGTATCTTTACGAGTCAGCTGAGTTAATGGAGTAGCGATTCGAGAAAATCCTTCCACAAATCTCCTATAGTAACCAGCTAAGCCCGGAAAGCTACGTACTTCGGTTGCTCCCAACTTTGTATGGCTTCAATCTTCACCGGGTCGATAGATACTCCATATTTTGACACCACGTTCCCAATGAATGCTACTTCCTCAAGCCAGAACTCGCATTTCTTCAGCTTGGCATATAACTTGTTTTCACGAAGCCTTTGCAGTACCAGCTTCAAATGGTGCTCATGATCTTCACGGCTTTTGGAATAGATGAGGATGTCATCAATAAAGATAACAACGAACTGATCCAAATATTCTTTGAACACACGGTTCATCATATCCATGAAAGCAGCAGGAGCATTAGTCAATCCAAAAGACATGACTAAGAATTCATAATGCCTGTACCGAGTTCTGAAGGCAGTCTTTGGAATATCCTCAGTTTTAATCTTCAGCTGATGATATCCAGAACGAAGATCGATCTTTGAAAAGAATTATGCCCCTTGCAACTGGTCGAACACGTCATCAATGCGAGGTAGCGGATACCTATTCTTGATGGTGACATGGTTCAATTCTCGGTAGTCAATACAAAGTCGCATACTCCCATTTTTCTTCTTTACGAATAACACAGGAGCACCCCAAGGAGATGTACTAGGACGAATAAAACCGATGTCCAACAAATATTGTAGTTGGACCTTTAACTCCTGAAGTTCAATAGGAGCCATTCGATATGGGGTTTTAGAAATGGGCTTTGTACCAGGTTCAAGGTCAATAAAGAATTGAACTTCACGTTCTGGGGGGTAGACCGGGAAGTTCTTCAGGAAATAAGTCAGGAAATTCACTAACAATAGAAATATTATTCAAATCTGACGTGTTTTTGTTCAAGTCCGTGACATGGGCTAAGAAAGCTTGACATCCGTTTTTCAATAAAAGAATAGCTTTATGGCTTGATATGACAGTGATTGACTTTAGTGGTTTGGTTGTTTGAATTCGCATAACAGGTTGGTTAGGAATATGAAAACTAATAACCTTACGAAAATAATCAATTTTAGCATGATGAGTGGTTAACCAATCAATCCCTAAAATCACATCAAATGCAAGTATTTTCAATGAAATAAGATCGGCAGGCAATGTGATGGTACCAACTTGAATCAAGCAATATTTATAAACAGTAAATGTAATGAAAGTTTCTCCTAACGGAGTCTCAGCAGATAAGTCAAGGTATAATTTCTCCAGAGTCAAGTTCAAACATTGAGCACAAGCAGGAGAGATAAAAGAATGGGTAGAACCGGTATCTAATAAGGTATACACTTTGCATGAGTTTATGATTAGCTTACCCGTGATCACCTCGTTTGGGTTCCTCGCATTTTGGCCGGTCACGACAAACGCCCTCCCTTGAACCACCGACTTTGTTTTGTCCATAGTCGCCTTTGGTGTCGCCGTCCCAGATGGACTTGACTTCGCTACCAGACAAAACCGGGCTATATGACCGTCTTTTCCACAACTGAAACACACCTTGGAAGGCTGTGAACAGTTTGGACTTATGTGTCCCTCCTCTCCGCATCTGTAGCATCTAACTGACGGTCATTCTCCTCCCCTACAATTTATTGTTAGTGCTGGTGCTGATGTCTTCCTGTCATTGTTGAATCTCCTCTTCTTAAAATTTCCACTTGACTCACCTCTTCTATTTTCATGTCCACGATTACCACCTGAGTGGTCATCGCTTTTGTCTATATTTTTTCCTCCCCGCTGGTTATCATCGCTCCGAAGACTGCTGTCACCTGTATGACCCTGATTGTGGTCCCTCAGTTGAGCATACTCATTATCTCACTCTAATAATTGAGCCCTGTTGACAACATCTAAATATAAAGAAAATTTGTGAGAGTTAAGATATTGTCGAATCTCGGGTTTTAGACCACTTAGGAACATCCGCGTCATTCGTTCCTCATTCTCTACCAAATGAGGTGCAAACCTGGATAACTCTGCAAACTTTGCCTCGTACTGGGACACTGTCATGTTGTTTTGTTCCAGTCTAATAAACTCTACTTCCTTCATATGACGAATACTTTCATGAAAGTACTTCTCATTAAACAGTTTCTGAAATGTTTCCCAAGACATGTTGAGTGCCGCTGGCTGGGTACGCTTCACAAACTCCCACCAGTATTCTGCCTCACCACGGAACGTAAATGTGGCGAATGGAACCTTCTGTTCCTCTATGCATCCCAAGACATCGAATATCTTGGTAATTTGCTTGACCCACATTTCCACCTTAATCGGATCCAGCTTTCCCGCAAATTCTGGTGGTTCCAACTCCTTGAACTGCTTGGTTGTGACAAGTCGCGCATTGCTATCATTTCCACCCGTATTTTGTGCATGAGTCTCCCTCGTCTGATTTTGCATGAACTGCAAAAAGCTTCTAAACATCCCATCATTCATCATTTGTTCGGTAGTGTTGTTTAGAGGAGGAATATTGCCTTCCTATTGCACGTTCCCCTAGGTGGTGATTAAAGGTGTCTCCACGATCTGATTCACTCCATTGTTAATATTTCTAGCTGCCATTCTCAAATACCGCCACAAAACAAGGGTTAATTACATATCACATATTATCCCTATACTCTGACCGACCAAATAAATACCAAAAAAACTTAGTCAGGTCATACTAGCGAAGGAATTCCCCGTCTCTCCCCTCCTAGTTCTTGTCTCAAATCTTAGCCAGGGATCATATCCCTAAGCTTTGATACCAACTGTGACGCCCCCAAAATAGGTATACATCACCTATTCTGAGTCGCCAAATACATGGTACAAAAACAAATACAACTTCAAGAATACAATTATCGTGCAAAATACGACAACACATATATTGTGAGTTTGAATACAAATATTGTCTAGTAGGCGATATAAAACTCAAAAGGAGTCCTCATTACAATTATTGATACACTATTTTACAAAATAGTGAGGACTACTAAAACAACTATCCTCGAACCATCACTCCATACCCCAAATAGTTCTCGCTATGTTCTCACCTCCCGAGAAGAAAAATGGAACAAAAGGAAAAGGGTGAGCTCAACTAGCCCAGTAAAGAATATTATGACTAAGATAATATACAACAAATTATCATTAGTCTTCAACAGGGTTAAATTTGATAGAATATAATAGACAACAAGTTTTAGATCAACAACTGCAGCGGAAACAACAATCCATTAGAACAGTCAAGTAGAGAATGAATTCTACTATCTTCTAAGATTTAAAAGTCCATCGTCAATATTTTATCCATGTAACATCAATCAATATACATCTTGAATCAAATATTCATCTTTGGATTACAGGCCAAAGATATTCATTTGTATCACCAGTTGGTCATGTTCATCTCAACACCTGTTCATCTTTGCACTACGGGCCAAAGATATTCATCAGTTAATCATTCATCTTTGCACTACAGGCCAAAGATATTCATCAGTTAATCATTCATCTTTGCACTACAGGCCAAAGATATTCAGTAATATCATCATTTAGGACTGAGGATGATGAAAAATATCTTAAAGAAAATGAATCCAGTGAGATAAAAGATCAAAGATTAATGATTCGTACTTTAGTTTATCCAAGTTCAAAAATACCTTATAATAATCAATTGTGAAGCAGAATTAAAAAATAAAGATCAAAACATGGATACAATCAAAGATAGTAACCATAATAGACATCTTGGACAAAAAGGAGAAAATTTTATTTTTCGGTGAAGTGTCGTATTCGTGAATAGTATCGTATACGTGAATAGTGCCTTATAAGTGAATAGTAACCCCGACATAAAAAGGTAGAAATTCCACAATAAAATCCATACCAATATTTCGGTATAATGATATTGAAAGAATAACATCATTAGGAAGAAAATAACATCCCTTACCTCAAAAGAACAGTATTTGTGATCGAAATATCGGATGTAAAGCCGAAGGAAACTTGCACTGAATAGCAACTCTCAAAGTATCTAAATACTCACAAAAATATGCTCGACAATATAGAGAGAGAAAACTTATGTTTCTGGTGTGATTTTCAATTCTAACTTAAGCGCCTATTTATAGGAAAATGCTAGAACGCCATCCTTTTTGAATTATCCAGCATGCCAATTCTGAAATTTTTTTGCAGCCCACATGTTTTTAACAAAAGTGGATCCCATCCATATTTTTAATAAAAACATTTAATTTCTGAAACTTCAACAATTCATAATAAATATCCCTTTTATAAGAAAAATACGAATTTTATGTCCATTCCATACGAAATTGAATTCTCTACAACTTTGTAACTTTAAGTTTTTCTAAATTCCAAACAGAAAATATCCGAAATCCACAAACGGGCGATTTTCAATATCTCATAAAATTCATAACAATTCATACGTTAATTTTTAATGGTTCAAAATTTTTGGACATATACTCAACTTATATATGTATAACATATCCAAAAATCATAACAATCCAACGGTCGGATTAAAATTATAACTCACGCAATAGAGTTTTAAGTACACTAATTTGATTTTTAATACATCCATTCCGACAAAAATACTGATAAAACACCTCAACATTAATTCCTTCAATTATATCCACATAAAAAAATAAATATTTCTTTATCATAAAAATCAATAAATAATTATTCAAAAATAATATTACAGAATCACAATAATGACAACTAGACCGTTCCCAGGAAAGAGGGGGCTATCCGATAAGGATTTCTCCTTACTAGCATGCAATTAGGTGACCAAACCTCTCCTTGACAGAACTTTCTAGACATTGTCAATAATGTTATCTAATAATATTATTCAAATAATATGAATTATTGATCTGATAAAGGAAAATACTGTGCAATGACAATTATTGAAACAACAATTGTAACACCCCCTTTCCGAAAAAGAAAGAGAGGTTACTCAAAACATAACAAAACTGATGAATTTAATAGCAAGGCTCAAAGCCACAAAAGAATAGTCTTAAATATCTCATAAATACCATAAGTCTACCATAATAAATGTCACACTGGCTCAAACCACAATCTGAAATAACTATTACAACTCTAAATAAATCAATGTATCATAACCTAACAAAATATATCAAAACTATTGGATAGAAGAGAGTTCTCGTCACTCTTGCCCTTGATTCCCCTGATTACCTGCCGGAAGAAAAACACAACATGAGATAAATGCCCAGTACGGATATAGAATACAATTAATGAACCGAAATAACTAACTCAATTAAATGAAAGGAGACAAAACGAACTGAAACAAAACGAACAAAACTAACACAACGAAATAATAAATCAATCAAATGGTCAGGTGTTATTTCACACCGAGCCTCGAATAAAATGTAATATACCTTGCCACACAGGTAAGTCAAATAATGCCACACATGCAAATCAAATAATGCCATACAGGCAAGTCACACATATTGGACCGCGAATCCAATGCATGTAAAATTGGAAGGCGTATTTGGCACAAACATCACCAATCCGTAGAACAGAACAGAAAACTAGGGTCGACCCATACGCCTCCCACAACAAAATACCAAATGGCCCACTTCCTCCAGAGCCCAAAACGGAGACGCCGTGGACTAATCACATCACCATGGAAAGTGTCATGCCTCTCGTGCCAAGATGACATGCCTGTGGTACCCCCATAGGTGGTTATAGCTCAGGTATACCCTACGATATATTTTAACAAAAATACTATGTCACAACACATGTGACATAATACCAACAAAAGGGTTCTATATGTACATGTTGAACCAAATCAAATTATAGTCACAAGGTCTCAAAAAGAAGGTAGCAACATGTACCGCTCTACAATTATCAAAAATAAATACTAAACATGATATCCTAATTCAAAGAGTACAAATACGAGTCATGTGTATCAACTCCAAAATGAATTAAACTAATATATTTATTTCTCATGAAACAATTATGTGAAATCATAACATAATTCGAAATAAGAAAACAAACGAACAAATCAAATTTAACAAGAGTATTGCTGAAAGAGTACGGAATCCGTACCTGGATTAAGCAATGTAATACCCAAAATTTATACTCCAAATTGACTCGTTTAGACTCTCTCCGTTCAATCTAAATAATTTAATAAGATTTAATTACAATCCAATCTTTAATAACATAATACTATTAATTTTATTATTAAAAACTTTTATAACTATGCCGATAAAATTAATTAGTTTAAATTAATATACATAACTTCAATTTGATTTACCAATTCCAATTTATGAGTTTCATGGCAAAATACTTATTAAAACACTATATATATACACTTTACGCTAATTAAAATGAAAAACTTATTAACATATATATATATATAATAATGTCCTAAGCCTTATGCAGCTTGCACCCAACCTTTCATAAATATATATATATATATATATATATATATATATATATATATATATATATATATATATATATCAAAAGCCTCAAACCGACCATATACAAATATATATATATAATCAATCAACAATTGATATAAAAGACAAACCTGATGCAAATCCTTTCTGTCTTCAACCCACAATGAATTGCCTGAGCCTCCTTCTCTCAAATATCTCTAACAGGTGCGACGTCGCTTCTTTTTCAGTGCGTATAAGAAATAAGAAAGTGTAGGTTTCAATTGTTATTTATTTATTAATATTTCTTATTAACTCTCCAATTTTTAATAGAATTTAATATTAAACAAGTATTAATTAGACCCAATTAGTTTTAAAGCCTAAATTAAATAATCATTTAATTATTATAGTCCACATTAATTAAATACAATTTTTGACCCAAACAAAAGACAAAGTCCAAATAAAATATTTTAAACATAATTTTAAATGCTATTTATTTATTATATTATTATTTTTTTATTTTTATTTTTCCGGCTATTACATCACCTACCCCTTAAAAAGGATTCCGCCCCCGGAATCAAAAGAATGGAACGCACCTAATTTTCAAAGAGATGCGGATACTCATTCGAATAGACTCCTCCATCTCCCATGTGGCTTCAGAAGTCCCCCTCAATCCGCCCCAAATCGCCATGATTCTCGGTGACACTAAACATTCTATAATCATTATGGAAGATATAAACATAAATTGTTTATACATTACATTACACATTATTCCCCAAGGTCGAGTAACCTTAACTTAAACACAAATCATAAGCTATCTATCGATAAGATATTATTCAACTATACTATTACAAAATAGTCGTGACAATTTATTCCAAGTCGTACTTGCATTAACCTTTTCCTCAGATCCGAACGCATTCGCTTTTATCTCGCAATGTTTTATCATGATATAGCAAGGGTGAGCATGAAAGTTGCCCAAAGAAGTTTAAATACAACAATATAGGAATATATCATGATTGAAGAGTATGAATAATAAGTCAATATAATTCATCAATATAATTGAGAACTAAAGCAGGAACAAACTTTTGATCAAACAAGTTTTAAACATGAACAAACATTTCTAAATCAATTGGTAATGAAGGTGATCGACCTTTCATACCGACTTATATATATGCAAGATGTACAGAGTACAATTTTCATGGCAATCAAAGAATGATTTAACCATAAGCTTGAATAAAACACTCTTAGTAGAGTTAAGTAAAAACAAACTTGCTCGAATTTGATTCATCGCAACGCAATTTATAACGCTTTATCCAAGACCTAATATTAATAATATAGATCTCCAATATTAGAATAATATCATCACAATATAATACTATTATATTTATATACAGTAATAGCCTAAACACATAACACATAACCCTATCACCTATACAAAGACATAAGACTTAATATCGTGTCAAACTATTTCAAATCGACTTGAAACCGACACAATTCTATCATCCCGACGGTCTAGTCAGACGTAATATCGAGTTTAAGTTCAATTAAACTCTTCTTAAACATTTAACAATTATCACAGATAATTTCTTATCACAAAACATTTTTTAAAGACTTATAATAATTTTCAGATAACTAATATCATTTATCAATATTTTTTAATCCTTAAAACCGTATTTAAATGAATTAAATACCACATAATTCCTTAATCATTAATATTCATTTAATATAAAATATTAATGAAAATCATTACATAATATTATAATGTAATTATAATATTTCAAAATATTTTAATACCTTAAAATCATAATTATTTGATTTTTAAACACTTAAATCCATTATCCGATAATTAATATTAATAGTAAAATATTAATATTTTCATGTCAAAATATCAAAAGTTATATTTTATAACTTAAAATATTTCTATAACACTTAAATCATTTTTATATAAATTTTAAATCATTAATTCTATTTTTCCTTAATTTATTCAATATATTTTTTAAATAAACTAATTACCATTAATAATAAATTATTAATGAAATTTATTAAAAATATTAAAAGTCATCAAAAATAACTTAAAATATTTTCTTTTACCATAATATTATTTTTCATGATATTTCATGAATTAAAACTATTTTTAAATAATTTATTTAATATAATAATTAAATAAATAAATACCATTTATATTCCAAAATATTAAATATTTTCAAAATATACTCAAAATAGTTAAAAACTATTTTTCATACTTTAAAATAATTTTTCATAATTTAATATGTATTTTTCATAATTTAAAATCATTTTTTTCTATTTTTAAATAATTTTCGAAAATAATAATAATAAACTGTCATTAGTATTCTTATAGCTATAGCGTAACTGGCCGCATATAGGTGTTCTTGGTGTTCTTGGTCCTGCCCAGAAATTCATGTCAGTGACCGAGTGGGTAGGTTTGACCGGGTTTTAATCCTTGTTTTTCCTACTTTCTAGGCTAGTAATTGTTCTTATGTTGTAGTATTTATGTAGTACTACAATTATATATCACCATATAAGTCATTAAGCAACATAATCGCAAGATCTAAGTCTGCAAAGTCGATGTCAGAGGCCTGCAAGGATTTCTGGGTTTCCCAGATTTCCAGACAGGTTCGAGTGGCCATTTTATGGCTCGATTAAATCTAGGTTCCAGTCATTTTATATGTAATATTATGGTTCAAATGTATAGTCACTATGTCAAGGAACAATTACCTAACACGATCTGAGTTCAACAACAACAGATCAACAAGATTCAAGCCATTAACGATTGGTCAAGAATCGCTCTTGAACAAATCTGGTTTTTCCAGATTGTTTCAACAGCTTTGGTCAATGATACTTTGACCATAATTTCCTTCCATTCCAAATATGATCTAGGTGTTCTAATTACTTTTAACATGTAGTCTATATCCCGCATCACACTAAACAATCAACAACTTAGCCTAAACAAGAAACATAGGAAGATCTCAAGCTACGTAAAAGCTTGTCGATGATCCGAGTTTCGGTTTTGCCCAGAAATCCAGAAAATGTGATCGGTCAACGACCTTTGACCGCTTGTAACTCACGATCTAGACTTGATCTCGACTTGATTCAAGTCTCGGATCCAAGAGCTAACAAAGCAAAGAACAGATCTACAACATTAAACACACCTAAACATTAACAGACAAAGATCTAGATGCCCTGACATTCGTTGTCAGACCTCCATTTTTCCACTTTTCCAAATTTTCTAAATCTTTAGATTTGAGCATCTAGATGATATGGATCTGAGTTTTGACAACCCAGATCATCAAATGACACTCAAATACACAACTTTCAACAACAACTTACAACATTTAACATCAAATCTAAGAATTTTTAAAATTTGGGTTCTTATACCTTTGAGCTTGATTTTCTTGAATCTGATTCTTTGAATCTGTTCTTGCTTAAGGTGAGATATGATATCATCTTAACTTATCTCCATTTCTCTTTCAAATTTCAAATCTTAGAGAGAAAAGCTTTGGCTCAAATGAAAAATAAAGTAGCATTTCTCTCTCTTTAATTTATAAAAAAAAT
Organism: Panax ginseng; assembly: GCA_020205605.1. Classification (NCBI taxonomy): domain Eukaryota; kingdom Viridiplantae; phylum Streptophyta; class Magnoliopsida; order Apiales; family Araliaceae; genus Panax; species Panax ginseng. The sequence goes on from CM035140.1 coordinate 97,140,922, forward strand.
TTACATGTTGCTTGTGATCTGATCAATTTCGGCTGGTTGGCTGGATTTGTCAAAGGCTATGCTAGGTTTTGGTTCAACAACCCTCCATAGGTCTAGATTTACAAGCAATGTCCCATAATGCAACAAAGGGTAGTTTAGTCTTTTCCATTCTAATTTTAATGGCATTTTAGTAAATGGTCCAAACCCTTAGGGTTTAGGGTTTAGGGTTTGGAAATATTTAGGGTTTAGGGTTTGAACCCTCGAGTTTAACAATTTGATTTTCTAAAATTTCCAAATTTAGATTTTTAAAAATAGAAATTTAATATTTCCAAATTATAATTAGAATTTTCTAATTATATTAAAATTTCTTAATGACACATTAAATCTTACTAATTAGGATTAGCATTTCTTAATTACAATTGCTAATTAAGCAATTAGGGTCAAAATCGTCATTAGGGTTTTCAACCCATAAATTTAGGGTTTCTAAATAGAAAATAATTTTCTAATATATAATTTAAATATTCGTAATTAGATTAGGGCTTTTTTCTAATTACTTAACATTAAATTAGAATTAATATATCCTAATTAACATTAAAATATTCCATTAACACTTTCATTTTTCCTAATTATAAATTAGGGTTTCAAATCCATCATTAGGGTTTCTGACGGAAAATTCTAAGTTCGATAATTTGAAATTAGGGTTTTGTAATCAATTTGTTAAGATTACCCTTAATTAATCTTTTAATTATTTACACTTATGCCATTAAGTTCCCGATTTAGGGTTTCATGCACCGAATTAGGGTTTTGATTCTTAACTCAATCTGTGGTTTCGAACCGATTTCTAGGGTTTCTTATCGACGTTAGGGTTTTCTAACCTAACATTGTTGTTCTTAATATATTCTTAGGGTTTGTTACAGATATAATTTATCTGGTCAACCCTTGACCATTAACCACATTCTATACACAGAACTTAATCACAAAAACACTTAATCCTAAATAATTCACCTATAAGCCTTCACGAAATTTTGAAATCCTAAAAATTCCATCCTAATAACATCAAATGCATACACTTATTTTCTGTCTAGGTCTATTATTTGACCTTAAATCAATCATTTAAGATTTTACTAAATTATCCAAATTCTCGGGTTATCACAGCTTCTCGCTCCGAATGATTCTTCCACAAAACCTTAACAAACGAAATTGTTTTCCTCCTCATAATCCGCTCTTGAAGATCCAAAATCGCCTCGGCTTGCTCCTCACAATTAAGATCCTCCCAAATCTTATCAAACAGATATTGCACCATATGCAACGGATGATAATGAAAACTCCTCAACACTGACACGTGGAACACATTGTGCACGTGAGCTAGCTGCGGAGGCAAAGCTAACCGATATGAAACCTCACCAACCCTCTCCAAAATCTCAAATGGGCCGATATAACGCGGACTAAGCTTTCCTTTCAACCCAAATCGTCGAATGCCCTTCCAAGGAGAAACTTTAGAAACACATGCTCCCGAGGTTCAAACTCTAAAGTCCTCCTATGCTTATCAGCATAACTCTTCTACCGTGATCGAGCCGACTTCAACTTCTCCTTAGCCACCGCTACCTTCTCCGTAGTGATTTGAACTAACTCAGGCCCTTCTATGGCCCTTTCACCAACCTCATCCCAACAAGTTGGTGCTCGACACTTCCGACCATACAATGCCTCAAACAGAGTCATTCCAATACTTGCATGCCAGCTATTGTTATACGCAAACTCAACTAGGCTCAAGTAATCATCCCAATTACCCGACCACTCAAGTGCACAAGACCTTAACATGTCCTCCAATGTCTGAATAGTCCATTCGGATTGCCCATCAGTTTGTGGATGAAAAGAAGTACTGAAGTTAAGCCGAGTACCCCAAGCTCGTTGAAACCCTTTCAAAAACTGTGAAGTGAACCGTGGATCCCAATCTGAAACAATAGACATCAGAGTACCATGAAGTCTAACAATCTCATCTTTGAAGATATATGTGTCAACCTATCCACGAAAGTAACCCTCATGGATAGCTGTGTGTGTGCGATTTGGTCACCGGTCCACCACTACCCAAATGGCATCATTCTTCATGAAAGTCTTTGGCAAACCAGTCACAAATCCATCGTGATATCCTCCCACTTCCACACTAAAATGTCTAACTGTTGCAGCAAACCGCTAGCTCGTTGATGTTCTATCTTCACTTGTTGACAAGTGAGGCACTTTCCAACATATTCAGCCACGTCTCGTTTCATCCCATTCCACCAAAAAAAATTCTTCAAATCCCTATACATCTTCGTAGAACCTGGATGAATAGAAAATGGCGAACTATGAGCCTCAGCCAATACCGCCTCCCGAATGATTGGATCGGACGGTACACACAACCTCTCACCTAACCAAATCACACCATGGTCATCAATACGAAACTCGGACTGCTTGCCCTCCTCTAAATTCTGCGTCATACTCCACAACTCCCCATCTTCTTTTTGAGCTTCTTTGACCCGCGAGATAAGAGATGGCTCTACTCTCATACCCGCCAAATGCCCATCTGAACCTCGTACATACAATTCTAACTCTAGCCATTCCATATCCGAAATAAGTTGAGGTTGTGTAATAAGGGCTGCTACACTCCCTAAACTCTTTCGGCTAAGAGCATCTGCAACCACATTTGCCTTCCCCGGGTGATAGTGAATCCTAGCATCATAATCCTTTAGAAGCTCCAACCAATGCCTCTGCCTCATGTTGAGCTCTTTCTGAGTGAAGATGTATTTAAGACTTTTGTGATCGGTGAAGATATCACAAGTCTCTCCATACAAATAATGCTTCAAAATCTTTAAGGCAAAGATCACCGCTGCCAACTCCAAATCATGTGTGGGGTAGTTCACCTCGTAAGGTTTAAGTTTCCTAGAAGCATAAGCAATCACCTTGTCGTGTTGCATCAAAATACACCCCAAACCCTTCTTAGAAGCATCACTATAAATCTGGTAACCTCCAGTCCCCGACGGCAATGCAAGTATAGGAGCTGTCACAAGTCGTCTCTTTAACTCCTCGAAACCCTTCTCACTCTCCTCATTCCACACAAACTTCGTGCCCTTTCTCATCAACTGAGTCAATGGTAAGGCAAGCAAGGAAAACCCTTCCATAAACCGCCTATAATACCCTGCCAAACCCACGAAACTCCTAATCTCTGTCACCGTAGTAGGTCTCGGCCATTTATTTATAGCCTCAACCTTCGCAGGATCCACCTTAATGCCTTCAGCAGAAACATCGTGGCCCAAAAATGCAACCTGCTCCAACTAGAACTCGCATTTAGAGAATTTAGCATACAACTTCTCTTCCTGCAAAATCCCCAACATTGTGAAAAGATGCTCCTCGTGTTCTTCCTTAGACTTGGAGTAAACCAAAATGTCATCAATAAATATAATAACAAATTGGTTCAAGTACTCCTTGAACACTCGATTCATTAAATCTATAAACACCGCCGGAGCATTAGTCACCCCGAATGGCATCACCAGAAACTCGTAATGCCCATATCGAATACGAAAAGCTGTCTTAGGGATATCCGCATCCCTCACCCTCAACTGATGATAACCCGACCTCAAGTCTATCTTTGAAAAATACTTCGCCCCCTGAAGTTGGTCAACAAGTCATCAATCCTCGGCAATGGATATTGATTCCTGATGGCAATCTTGTTCAACTCCCTTAGTCTATAGACAACCTCATAGACCCATTCTTCTTCTTCACAAACAAGACTGGAGCACCCCACGATGAAACACTCGGCCGAATCACACCACGATCTAAAAGCTCCTACAACTGCTCCTTTAGCTCCTGCAACTCCAATGGTGCCATCCGATACGGTGCCTTAGAGATAGGCTCAGCACCAGGAACAAGCTCAATAGCAAACTCCACTTCCCGCTGCGGTGGCAACCCTGACAACTCCTCAGGAAACACATCAGAAAAATCATGAACAATTGGAACATCCTCAATACGGGACTCACCCTTAGAGGTATACTTCACAAACGCCAAATGACATCGAAATCGTACATACTCATCGGAAGAAGAATTACGCTACGGATCTTATCCCCAAAATTGATCGGACACCCTCGATATAAATCAGAAATAACAACAGAAGTCCCCATCGGGGTAGCAATAGACTTAACAGAATTCAAAGACTGAGATGGCACACCCAGGTGCCGAACAAAAGATTGAGCAACAACGGAATGAGTAGAACCCGTATCAAACAAAATAGAAGCCTCGCGATTGCCAACTAAAAGAGTGCCGTAAATTAAGACTGCACCCGCCACCGTTATAATGCTAAAGCAAACACTCGACCACCCTGACGCTGACCTCCATTGCCACCATTATCACCACCTCCACCATTACCACGTGGCCTGGTACAATCTCTAGCCATATGACCCATCTGTCCACACAAGAAGCATACACTGGTGAGTCTGTGGCACTGCCTCCCCGGATGATTTGCCCCACAAGTAGCACAAGGAGCTATCGGAATGAGATTTGGGTTACCCCCACCAGCTGGTCCTGGATAACGACCCTGATTTTGCCCCTACTGATGATTATGCCCCTGATGACGATTCTGTCCATACCAAGGTAGCTGAAGCTGACGATTTTGCCCTTGTTGAGGCATCTGCTGATAACCCCTGTTCTAATTCTGGCCATGCCACTGCCCCTGTTGGCCACCACTATTCCTATTCAACTGACCACCCTGACTTCTCCCATGCTGAACTGAAGTTTGACTCCCTTCCGATTTAGAAGACCGAAAATCCTATCGTTCCATCTCAATATTTTTGGCCACATTAGCCACAGCCGACACATCTACAAACTTGGTGTTAATGAGATGTTGCCGATACTTGTAATGAATCCTTCACTTGAATTTCTCTGCCTGTTCTGCTGCGGTCTCTGCTGGGGTTCCCGCAAATCCTGCCAACCTGGTGAACCTCGTCATGAACTCCGTGATGGACTCATCAGCTTTCTGTCGAATCGACAGATACTCCCTAGCATAGGCCTCTTTATCAGCAGCAGGAAAATACTGCTGATAAAAGACGTCACAAAATTTTACCCAGCTAAGTATCCCAACATATCCATCACCCTTTGTTCCTTTCACCGCCTTCCACCACCTATGTGCATCCCCTTCCAGCTTGTAAGCAGCAAGTAGCACTCTCTGATTATCTGAGCACCCCAACATATCAAAAATCTTCTCCAGATGGGCAATCCAATTCTCTGCATCAATTGGAGTCGGAGAGGAACTGAATGACTGTGGTTTCTGTTTCTGGAACCTCTCCAACCATACATACATCGTAACCCCTGCTGATCATGACCATATACATTATCTTCCACTTTGTTTTCCTGTGGACCATTATTTCCCGGGTTTTCATGCTCAGGAATTTCAGGCGGCGGCTGCTACATTGCCTGAACAACCTGTGCCACCAACTGAGGTAAAGCCTGATTCACCGTCTGATTCACCAAGGTAGCTAATTGAGCATTTATCTGATCATTAGGTTGCTCATTGGGCTGACCCTCACCTCTTCCCCTATTGTTGCCTTGCCTCCCAGCAACTCTGGCAGATCTACGAGCCATCTAACAAAGAGATCAATGAATAGATAACAAAGAAGATTAGAGACAGATTCGAATATAGCTGATATGATAGTTGAATGTAAAATTAAACAGTAACAAAAACCTAAACTTAAGTCTACCCATAACTCACAGGTCAAACCTAAATAGGTTTTCTACAAGAAAGAACCTAAGCTCTGATACCAACTCTGTAACCTCTCTTTCTATTTCGGAAAGGGGGTGTTACAACAATAATATAAAATATCAACGCAGCAATTATTGAATAAATAAAATAAAATATTGAACATTAACTACTGTAACAATTATTAAGTAGTGCCTTCTTACGTTAGAATTAATAATTCAAAAATATTGTGCAATACCGTGTGTTACTGTGCAACCACGCCAGACATCGTATTTTAATCACCGGGTATTCCAACAAAGGTTAATTCAGAACTATTACGTCGTTATTTATAAAAACTCAAACTTGTCGCTTTCTTCATTCGACATTTATCCGCATGGGGCCCATAAATGGTCGTGTTGTTGTCGCATTTAATATTCCCCGACAGCAAGAATATTCCACGACCAAACGAATATTTCCCGACAAAATGAATATTTTATAACCACTTGCTTATTTTGCAAAACTTGCACATTTCACCCATAACCAAAGTATTATATCAAATTAACACTTTATTATTCACAATAATAATTAGAGGAAATTAGATTTAATTTATAAAAAGTTGGGGTCTTACAAATACCGTGTGCTACTATGCAACCAATGCCAGACATCGTATTTTTACCAATTTGGTATTTCAACAGTTAACGGTAAAACTTTCGCCGTTATTTTTATAAAAAGATATTTCTGTCATTTTCTAACTCTGACAATAATTCTGTTGTGGGGTCCACCAATGATTGTGCCATCATACGAATATTCCCTGACAAAAAGAATATTTCCCGACCAAAAAAATATTTTATAACAACTTGCTTACTTTGCAAAATTTATAAATATTACCCACAACTATAACATTATATCAAATCCACACCATAATATTCAAAATGATATTTAGAGAAAATTATTCTTTATTCATAAAAGTTGGGATCTTACATAGTGTGTGTTACAAATATTAGCAATTATAAATTATTGCATTATTATATTTATTTTTTGAAAATATTATTTATTTTGTTTTAAAATTAGAGATACAATTTGACTTTTGAGATTAAACGATAACATATTAAATTTTAAAATTAGTATGACTCATAAAAATTTAGAATAAAATAAATCTTGTGATTAATACTTTTATCATATACTATATAATTATCATAATTGATCAACTAAAATTAAATAAATTTATATTAATTTAAAGTTTACTATGATATCCTTTAATCTAAAAGTTAAATTATATATTTAATTTTATAAAGGATGAAATATTTATTATCAATAAAATAATGCTACTATCATATAAAAAAAAAGTCACATAATGCTCACATACATACGTGCATACTGCGGACTCCACATATCAGGCGGGAGTCCACAGTATGCATGTGTCTATATGAACATTATGTGAACTTTTTTTATGTGATAGTAACATTGTTGTCCTCGGTATCCTTCTAAAAAGACAGCCTTCTAAAACCACTTCTTCTTTTACTAAGGCAGACTTGGTCATTACCCCGTCCCACAGGTGATGCCCATAGATCTCTCCCGTTTAATCTCTGACCAAAAAAATTAAAAAAATGAAACTATTTATCAAAAACAAAATCTTTTTCCTTTCTTTCTTCATCCTTTTTTTCTCTATTTTGTACTGTCAGCACTTCGCACACTTCTCTTCATCATTATGTTTTCCTTTACGCTCTATTTTTGAGTTTTAAAATGGACAGAAAAGAAAAGAAATGGACAAAAAAATTAAGTTTTCTTTCCAATTCTTATGTTTCTGAGTTTTTTAATAAACAGAAAAGAAAAGAAATGGACAGAAAACTTGGCCACTTTTCCTGCCAAAGTTTTCCGTCTAAAATTGGCCAGATTTGGAAGGAAAAGAAATTGGAATAAGTAATATTTTTATAATTCCCATATTATCCTCAATTTCTAATATAATAAAATTTAAATTACAACTCAGTTCCCATGTCCTCAATTTGTTTTTATCTACTAAACCTAATCTGATAAAAGAAAAATATAGGCGCGAAACTCCTGCAGCTTCCTTTTGCCACGAACAACATCAGCCTTTGCCTTTTGCCGCGAACAAGTTCATCCCGGAGGTATCAAATTTATTTATTTTATTGTTTATTGGTGGAGTAATTTGTGTTTTAAATTCAGATCCTGAATTGATTGATCTTTGTTTGTTTTTGAATTGTCATGATATTTGGGGTAAGATTTTTTTCATTGTATGAATACTCAATGACCAGCTTTTATATTTTCATGTAAATATATATTTTAGGACTATCTTTTGATCTCAGATTGGCATCGAGATTCAATGCTTCTATGGTTTCAGAGGTCTAGGGATTTTGTATGCTATTAATATGATTTTGTATGCTATTAATATGATTTAGTATGCTACTTTCCTACTCAGATCCGGAATTTCATAAAACCAGAGCCTACTTATATATAAGTTTTGATCTTGGAGTTGATTATGTTAAAATAGTATTTTTTTTATGAAGTTGGAATCTTTAAAATGGTTTCACACGATGCGTTACTTTTGATGTTTTGGGAAGATTGTTGATGGAATACTTTCCCTCCAGTCTAAATTCATGCATGGACCCAGTTAGTTTTAACTCCTCCAGTTGATCTGTTTGTCCTCCAACCGATTGGGTACTTCCTATCTCTCACACAGAAAAAATACCACCCTTCTCACCCATTTTTGCCCTCCCTTCGATTTCAAAACAGATATAAAGTTTGAAGTTAGAACAAAAATAATTCATCAACATATTCAATAATAACATTAAACAAAGAACAAGAAAACATAAGACTTAACACCTCATAAAACCCTCAAATTCAATTAATTAACAAAGTTGAGACGGACTTGCTCTCAGTTAGCCTAAACCAGCCTCGATATTACAATATTCGTAAATCAAGCTTGACAAAAGAGCGTAAACACTGCTCTCGAAATATGAATTGTGTTCCTAATTCCTCTGCTAATTAACAGAAGAAGTAGAGGAATAGTCTGAAAATAGAAAGGGTACTAGCTTTATATGAGTTGTGAATTAATTAATAGAAGCAAGGGAAGACCCAAATCTCTAACAGAAAGATTGAAATGTGTTGTGAAGGAAAAATGTGCAGAGGAACAGAACTTTATAAATAGTGAGTTTTCAAGGGAGAAAGAAACTTGGGTTTTCAAAGGGGTGTTTGTTTCTGGCTTTCAGTTGTCTTTAACTTTTATATAAGTAATTATCGACTTCTTTTTCCTTGTTGAATGAATATGACTTAGAACACCCTTATCTTTACTGGCTAGTAGTATGGGTTCTTGTGTACTCGATCACTTTCAGATTTTTAACTTTGAAACTCATTCAGTTTTATTGATTGAATAGATGGACAATCAAGAGAGTAAATTTTGAGATTTTATGATTCGACGATATTTTCTAGTAACAGTGATCTTGTCCCTCATAGTTCAATATATCAAATGTCATATGACTAGACCTTGTGGGAATAAGCCTAGTAAAGAAATAACCAAATGAAAAAAAAGTAAGAGAGATGAATTGCTTCATGAGATAAGGTACAAGGAGAAAAGTCGTGATGTTATTCGCATGGGAACACAAGCCTTTGAAAAATTGTGTAAGATATTGCATGATTTAGGCGGTCTTCACCCACTCAACGAGTATCTCTAGAGAACAAGTCACAAAATTTCTTCACATATTATCGCATAAATGTGAGAAACCGCTCAATTACATTCTTCTTTCGCAATTTCAACTAGAACAACAGTCGCGTCATTTTCATAGTCTTAAAAGCAATAATATCATTGGAAGAAAAATTTTAATACAACCAAATGGAGCACACATACCTTCAGAAGTACTCAACAATAGTAGATTTTATCCATATTATAAGGTAAAACTTACAACTTAACATACTTTAACTCAAATTCACATTTTTATATATTTAACAAGGTATGTGCATGTTTGTGAATTCCAGGATTGTGTAGGAGCAATAGACGGAACTCATGTTCGTGTAAAAGTTCCTCACACTGATGTACCAAGATATCGTGGTAGGAAGGGCTACCCTACGCAAAATGTCTTAGCCGCATGTACATTTGACTTGAAATTTACTTATATTTCGATCGTTGGGAAGGGACTCGATCCGACTCCGCAATAATTAAAAATGCCCTCAGTAAGAGAAGATAAGTTAAAAATCCCCAATGGTAATACACTATCAACCTTTTTAGGATTTAATTAAAAAAAATTTATTTTACATGTAACTAATATTATTTAATTTTCTAGGAAAATATTATCTTGTAGATGCCAGATTACCATTTACCAACGGATTAATGACACCTTATAGAGGTGTTCGCTACCATTTAAAAGAGTACTCACCGACCTCCGTAAAAATCCTAGAGAATTATTTAATCTACGCCACGCATCATTACGTATATAAATCGAAAGGGCATTCATGCGACTAAAGAAAAGGTTTTCGATTATTGGGAGCACAAACCGAGCCAAAATACGATGTGTGGATACTCAATCAAATTGTTTTAGCATGTTGCATTTTACATAATTACTTGATGTCCGCTGATCCCGATGATGACCTTATCATTAAGTTGATCAAGAGCTCCTAGAGCAAATGCATGAACCTCGATGATCATGTAAGAGATGTTAGTGAAGATGTAACGATGTCTTGAGTATTTAAGGACTTCTATTGCAAATGATATGTGGATTGATTACATAAATGAAGTTAATAGTTCTTGAGTTTCATCTCATGTCGACAACTAGTTTATAAAGACGCTTGGTTTTTAAATTTATTATATTATTTAACGAGTATTCGTGCCGTAACTAGAATGATATTTTGTTTATTGTTTATATGAGATTAAGTTTTTTACTTTATTATTTATCCATGTCTTGTGTGTTGTTTTTATATATGTGTGTCGCTTTCTTTTAATTTCATGATTATTTGTATAGATAAATACATGACCAAAACAACAAATGAAATTCCAAATTTTAAAGAAAGAAAATTTAAAATGGACAAATAGAATGGATGAATTGTTCATCGAGGCAATGCTTTATGAGCAAGCACAAGGAAATGCACTGATGGAACTTTTACGACGCATGCCTATTCAAATATGTTGAAATATTTGATAGAAAACTTGAGATACCATACTCAAGAAAAGTCACTTGCTTAATCGCCAAGACTCTCAAATCTCATTTTGCTGAGTGTTATGACTTGTTTAAATGTTCAATTGGACTTAGTGGCTTTGCTTGGAGCTCAGTTACAAAAAAGTGGGATGCTGAACCAGAAGTATGGAAAGACCTTATAGAGGTATTTATTTAATTTTAATTGAATTACTTTTGTCCAATTTAATTGTGGGTATATATATAATGTCTTTTATTTGATAATAATGTCTTTATAACTAGGCAAAGCCTAAAGCTGCTATATGGAGGGATAAAGCGATCTACCATTATGATCGCTTGGAAGAATTATTTGCTAAAGATAGGGCAACAGGGGAAGGTTCAGTAACTGCAAAAGAGAAACGAAAAAAATGGGAGAACATGGTTGAGCAAGAATCTACAATTGATGGAATTGATGGTGCAATATCCCGAAATGAAGGAATTTTAGAAAGTTTCAATTTGGATGATATCATGCGAATTTATGTCAACTCATTCTCAAGCCTCTTCTCAAGAACATTCTCAAGCACCGGCGTAGAAGTGTACGTGACTTCAAAAGAAAAAAAGAAAAAGGCAAAACATTCTGATGATGAAGGTAAATTAACTAATGTGATTGATAAATTAGCTACCATATTGGAAAAGCAAGGGGAGACATTTGAAAAACAGGAGAAGCATTTATCAATTCATCCGCAAGTAGTCTATTCTGCAAATGATATCTTTAAAGGACTTCATCAAATGAATTTCGATGAGGAAAAATCGATGAAGCCTTATTTATGGCTACTAGAAAATCAAGACAAAGCACGAAGCGCAAAGTTTGGGTTACCATTAGAGAGGAGATTGAATTTCTTGAAGAATTTGATGAATAATCTCCGTTAGTATAAATAATACAGATTATGTTTGATGATTTTTGGATATGGTATGATAATGACTTTGTAGAAGTAATTTTTGTTTAACATTTATTTGGATATTTGTATTTAATTATGGAATTTTTTCTTTGATTAAATTTATCTTGAATATTTTTATTCATAGTTCAATGGTTATAATTAATACAAGGGTAAATTTATAAAAGTGATATTTTTCTTTTCTTTTCATTAGAACTCAAAAACGCAAGAAAAGAAAATTTTAAATTTTCTATTCTTTTCTATTAAAAACTCAGAACAACACAAAGGAAAACTTCAAGTTTTCTATTCTTTTTTTTTCTATTTTAATTTAAATTTTCTATTCTTTTCTTTTCTCTTCAAAACTCAGAAACAGAGCGTTAATGTTTTTTACTTTCCATGTTTTAAGACAAATCCAGAAAAGATGGAAAACTACATTTTATTCTTCAGTTTTTGACTGAAAGTTTGAGCTAAGAGGAGCTTTTGGTGGGGTTTTTTGGCTTCATTTTAGTTAAACTGAAACTATATATATATAAAAAAATAACCATTTGGTGAAAAAGAACATTCAAAACTAAATAATAAAGCTTTAACAAGTCCTTGTCGGACCCCTGTTCTTCTCTTTTTCTTTATTTTACTATATTGTCAATTTAAGTTAGATTTGTGAGATTTGAGGGTTTATGCGCTCTCTCTCTTCTTTTTGTTTGTGAAATTTGAGATATGTTTGATCTTAATCTTAATTTTGAGTTTGACAACAAAACGTGCTGTCATTCTCATTTTTATGGTTTTTAACACAATTCTGTTTTTGAGTTTTTTTTTCTGCATTAGAATCAAATTCTCAAAGACGGTAGAGCTCTTAACTTTCTCTTTCTCTTTCTCTCTCTTATCTGGTCTCTTCTTATTACAAATTCTGAGCTGTTTTGTACTCATCTAATTAATTTACAACAATTTCTCTCTCTTCTTTATATAATTTATCAAAGAATATTTGCCATGATTTAGAGGCACTGAGCTTCAGTCTCTGCACACGCGTCCATCTCTATCTGCAAATATTTTCTCTCTCTTATCGTCCTTTCGCCTTTCCATTGTAGCTATTTTTCAAAATGAGATCGATTTCATAGCAATTCTTCATCTGGGGTTTCCACATTTTATCAAATTTACCACCTCAACCAAAATCTTGAATTTATTTGACAAATTCGTATCTGGGTGTCGAAAAATTCGAAACAATGGCGCCGTCGTTCGAATGGTGGGGGAAAGAAACCCACAGAGGGACGCCGGTGGTTGTGAAAATGGAGAACCCAAACAACTGGTCCATGGTCGAGCTCGAGGGGCCGTCCGACGACGATTTCCTCGTCCCAGACGGCGGCGATTCAATCTCCGGCCGTCAAAAATCTCGTAACAAAAACGCCAAGCAGCTCACTTGGGTCCTCCTCCTCAAAGCCCACAAAGCTGCTGGCTGCTTGACCTCCATTGCCTCCGCATTATACAGTCTCTCATCCGCCGTCCGCCGCCGCGTCTCTTCCGGCAGAACTGACACTGAGGATACGGAGGATTCCGAGAATTCGCCTGTTAAGACGAGGTTCTATTCTTTTATTAAGGTGTTTCTATGGCTGTCTGTTTTGTTATTAGGGTTTGAGGTAGCTGCTTATTATAAAGGGTGGAATTTTGGGGCTCCGGATCTTCAATTACAGTATTTATATACATTAACTAGTCCATTAGCTGTAAAGGATGCGTTTGATTCGCTTTATTCGAGCTGGGTTTTGATAAGGGTGGATTATCTTGCTCCTCCTCTACAGTTTCTTGCCAATGCCTGTATAGTGTTGTTCCTTATCCAGAGTTTGGATAGGCTAGTTCTGTCATTGGGATGTTTTTGGATCCGATTTAGGAAGATCAAACCAGTTTTAAAAGAAGGGGCAGAGGATCTTGAATTTGGTGATGGTGGTGGGTACTTCCCAATGGTTCTTGTTCAGATCCCCATGTGCAATGAAAAAGAGGTGAATTTTGTGAAACCCCATTTGATATTTTGTTGGGATTTTATTTTTTGTTATAGAAATTGTGTTTGGTCTGAATCTGGTAGAAACCCTATTGATAATTTGTTTGTTTGTTGGAATTTTAGTAGAATTTGTGTTTAGTTTTTGATTTTAGAGTTCTTGAATCAGGTTTATCAGCAATCTATTGATGCAGTTTGCAATTTGGACTGGCCAAAGTCGAAATTGCTGATTCAAGTTCTGGATGATTCGGATGACCCCATTACTCAGTCCTTGATCAAGGAGGAAGTACATAAATGGCAGCAGGAGGGTGCCAACATTTTGTATCGGCATCGGGTAATTAGAGAGGGGTATAAAGCTGGCAATCTCAAGTCTGCAATGAATTGCAGCTATGTTAAAGACTATGAATTTGTTGCCATTTTTGATGCCGATTTTCAGCCTACTCCTGATTTTCTTAAAAAGACTGTTTCCCATTTCAAGGTATTAAGCACTTCCTGCCTTATTTTTTGTTACAGCTGATTGCTACTATAACAGGTACATGAATGTATTTCATTGCTCATTGGGAATGTATTTTTGCGCCTGTCAGTTAAATTTATATATAATGTATGTGGTAGTGATTCTATAGGTATGAAATTATAGTTCATGCTATTTCGTAATAAGCCGATAATCTTTTCATTGTAGGATAATGAGGAAATAGGATTGGTTCAGGCAAGGTGGTCCTTTGTGAACAAGGATGAAAATTTGCTAACAAGGTTGCAGCACATTAATTTAGCCTTTCATTTTGAAGTGGAGCAGCAAGTGAATGGAATTTTCCTTAATTTCTTTGGATTCAATGGGACTGCTGGTGTCTGGAGGATTAAGGCATTGGAGGAGTCTGGCGGGTGGTTGGAGAGGACCACAGTTGAGGACATGGACATTGCTGTCCGAGCTCATCTCCATGGATGGAAATTCATCTTCCTCAATGATGTCGAGGTATTTTCCAACTCTTCTAATATTCAGTACAAGTAATGCTATTTATTTGGAAGAGTGTTGATATATTTTACGATATATTTATGTCATATCAAATTCCAACCCATGTGAAATCATGGGATACTAGAGAATAAAGAAGGACCACACATTACTGTTCTATTTTATTGCTTACGATTCCACGTTAGTCACAATCCACATTCGACATGAAATAAGTCAACATATAAATCATTTTCCTATTTGGAATTGATCATAAATTGATAATATTCTTTTTCTAATCATGATTTCAGTGCCAATGTGAATTGCCAGAATCTTATGAAGCTTACAGGAAACAACAGCACAGATGGCATTCAGGTCCTATGCAGTTGTTTCGTCTCTGTTTACCCGATATCATCCGATCAAAGGTATTCAACTCGTTAAACACTAGTTGCTTCTATTTGTGACTCAAATCTAAGTATTTGGTAGTGGAAGTGATTCCATCTGACACTACTTTGGTTAAATCTTTTGATTGATGCAGATTAGCATTTGGAAGAAAGCCAATATGATTTTTCTCTTCTTCCTGCTAAGAAAACTGATTCTTCCGTTTTATTCATTCACTCTTTTTTGCATTATTCTTCCAATGACAATGTTCATACCGGAGGCTACGCTCCCATCATGGGTTGTGTGCTATATCCCAGCAACTATGTCATTTCTCAACATATTCCCAGCCCTAAAGTCATTTCCGTTTATCGTCCCTTACCTTCTATTTGAGAACACCATGTCGGTAACCAAGTTCAACGCCATGATTTCCGGCTTGTTTCAACTAGGAAGTGCATATGAATGGGTAGTCACCAAGAAATCTGGCCGCTCCTCCGAGGGTGATCTTATCTCCTTAGTTGAGAAAGAACCAAAGCCTCGAAGGGGTAATTCGGTGCCTGATTTGGATGATATGCGGGAGGGAATTAAGGAGGAGGAAAAGGCATCTAGGAAGAAAAAGCACAACAGGATATATACAAAAGAGTTAGCACTAGCTTTCCTTCTCTTGACAGCTTCAGCTAGGAGCCTCTTGTCTGCTCAGGGAATCCATTTCTACTTCTTGCTCTTTCAAGGGGTATCGTTTCTACTAGTGGGTCTTGATTTGATCGGCGAGCAAGTTGGGTAAAGTAAGATAAGTAGTCTTTGTAGGAAATATAGTGTAAAGAAAAGCTATCTCGGCTGGCAAATACTAAATTGAAGATACCACGAAAAGTGAACACTGCTGTTGTTGGCTGAACGTAGGGCACCCCACGGTGGTTCTTGCTTGTCCTCCACCCTCTCGACCATAATTCCAATTCCTCCTAATCAACTTATGGTAAAAGGACTGAAGGATTGCTGCACACAATGGAGGTAATGGAAGCAATAAGAAACGGTGTTAGTTACTATATTTATGACTTTTTTCCTACTCTGCAAGTTATTTCTCATTTTGGGAATTCTTTTGTTTCTTTAATCTATTCTTTTGTAAGAAGAAATTTGTGGTTCAAAGACAAAACAAGCAAATTAGTTACAGGTTATCTAGTAGTAGTGCAGTTTTCAAGCACTAGTCTTTATGATCATCACCTCCTCTACTTCAAAATGTGCATAATGTTTTCAGAATTTGATATCGTTGAGTGGGAAAATTATCCCCCGAAAAATATGATACCTTTGCCTTGTATATTTTTTGGCCAACTTGTTTCTCTCGTCTCTCTTTGTTCCTTTTCCTGCCTTCTGTACATTTCAAGTGCTGCAATTGTCAGCTTTATTTTCTTGAAACTGCCAGGAAATCATTTTTCTGGAAAACTGACGAGGTTCAAAATAGAAATGCAAAAGGCTGTGTGTAACATTTAAGTATCTCTCTGTACTTCCTTTGTTTCACTAATTTGTTAACCGAAATTATGGTTGAGCAGGGTAGTAGCTGGACCTCTCTATTTAATAAAGTCTAAATACTTTATGACCAGCTGTTATCTACCCCATTTAACTTCAAGTATAGGTAAAACTACGCAAACCTGAAGAAATACTGGACAAATAACAAACAAAACAAGTTTGACGGATGTAACATTTTTTTGTACAGTTGTGTAATATAAAGTTGCATCCATGCTTTATTTCAGGATTTCTTCCATATCATTGTTGTTTAAGCACATAAATTTCACATCTTTAATTTCGGTTCTAAGTACAGCTTGTGCATGAAGGTCAGTTTGTTGGCAAGAATTATAATTTCGGGATCTCAAGAAAATTAATCTTAGGATTAAATAGTCTTAGTGACGTGTTTATTTTTTTATAGGACTTAAAATAATCTCATATTATATTTGTTTTTTTCAAGATTAATTAAAGTATTGGATTAAAAAATATTGTTTGGATTATTATACACTTACCAATAATAACATATTTTAAAGTTATTTATACATCAAAAAAAATATTAATATTTACTGATTATATATACACCCCACCCCTACCCTGCACTCCACCCCCACACTGACCCCCACCCCCCCACCCCATCCCATCCCATCCCCAAAAAATTATATTTTCTGATTATGTATAAACCCCCACCCCCACCCCTACCCTTCAAAAATAATATTTACTGATTATGATACACCACCACCCCGCTCCACCCCGCCAACCACCCCACGCCACCCTCTCAAAAATAATATTTACTGATTATGTATACACTCTCACCTCGCCCACTCTCACCACCACCCTCCCTCCTCCTCCTCCTCCACCCCCCACCCTCGCTCCTCGCTAAAAAAATAATATTGAGTGATTATATATACCCGCCCCCACTCCCACTCCCACTTCCCACCACCACCCCCACCCCTAATCTCAAAAAAATGATATCAGGTAGAACATGATATTAAATAATCTCACATATTAAGCTATTTTATAATCTCAGAACTAATAGTCCCAAGCTCAAATTGAAAAACAAACAAGACGCTTATAATTAATAATTTTATTCCAAATGTAATCATTACAAACAAACATAGCCTAAATGTATTATTATGATATATGGACCTATTGGCAGGTAAGTGCTCTTGAATGAACATTCATTGACAAGGGTCTATTGAGTATGGTCCATCCATAAAGTAGTTCATAAATTGAATGGTTTAGCACATTTTGTGAATAATAGAATTTCCGTCCAAACGGCCGGAAAAATTAACAATGTGGCCGAATATGTAAAACAATAACGAACAGCCTACCTGTTTTATCTTACTGTGGCCAGATTCTTGGATTAATTGCACCCAATACTTTTATGTATTATGCATTAATTTTTATACATTTAGAGCGCTTGCAGCAGTAGCGTTTGTGGCGTTTAGACCCCTAACCTCACCGCACAACACAATTTTTTTTCTGTTGCATTTGAGCTCCAAACGTTACGTTTTTGAGTTAAATAAATTGCGTTTGAAATAAGTTGCATCTAGTCAAATAATATTTTCAAATACGTTTAAACTTCTAAATGTATTAAACGTTTTGTAACCAAAACATACACTTAGTCTCTTTGTCAAATACAAAATTTGTATTGTTGTCTATTTTTTTATACGTTATTTTAATTAAATTTTATGTTTTAGCCTTTTTACCCCTCATTTGAACTGTTCTGATGAAATTTGGCCAGAAAAGGGTGCAGAGGGTAAAAATGATATATATATATATATATATATTAGTTTGGATCCCGTGCTTGGCTTCTAAGACTGTAT
Organism: Panax ginseng; assembly: GCA_020205605.1. Taxonomy (NCBI): domain Eukaryota; kingdom Viridiplantae; phylum Streptophyta; class Magnoliopsida; order Apiales; family Araliaceae; genus Panax; species Panax ginseng. The sequence goes on from CM035140.1 coordinate 97,159,282, forward strand.
TTTAGACAAGTGAGATTTATCTCAAACTTTGAACGGTCCAGATGATTTATTGAGTGAGAGGAAAATTCAAAATCATCTGTATTTTATTAGATAGATATTTTGCTTATAATCTATGGTGTATTTAATCGAAAATAAAGTTTAGACTGTAAATCGAATTTGACCTTTGACCCTAAACTCTAGAGTGTAACTTGTAATTAAGTGTATTGAATATTTACATGTATTTACAACCATTGAACATGTGTATTATTAAGCATGTTCTTCCAATTGATTGATTCTTTGTGTCCTTAAATGTCCCTACATGTATTTTGTTTGAGCCTTACTCACTAGTTTCATAATGTGCAACGAGTTTCTGTTTTTAATACGACCTTGTCTTTTTTTAGTGGTCACTTGTCATCTACTAATTTTAGCCACCGACAGTATAGCAAACTTTGTAATGAAATCACTAGCTCAACTTTTGCCGGTGCCTTTTTTCCCTTATTTCTTATTAATTTCTTGCATCTTAGAAGAGGTTGAAGAATTTGAAAAAAGAAAGTAGGACCATGTGCTATACATGAAAAGTTAAGTTTTGTGAGTTGGAAATCAATAAATATTGGTGGGTGGCTGAACCAACTGTTTTAAGTTAAATAAATGATATATATATATATATATATAGTTCAGGATCGGGGTAGTGGGATCTCTTTACTTTCTTAAAATGAGGATTTTTTTTTACTTTTTTTTTAAAGCAACTAAAAAAAAAATTTAATATTTTATGGAATCGAATTTTTTCATAATACAATGTTTTGGGTGTGATTTGGAGTGCGTATAACAAAACATGTATGTATATGATGCAGAAGCGTATACCACCACTTTTTGGTATAGATATTCAAAACACGCCCAAAACATTGTATTATGAAAAAATTTCGATTCCATAAAATATTAAACTTTTTTTTAGTTGTTTTAAAAAAGCAAAATAAAAAAGTCCTCATTTTAAGAAAGTAAGATCCTTTACTTGATCATTTCATATATATATATATATATATATATATATATATATATATATATATATAAAGGGAATCGATGCATATCTAACGTTGTAAAAACGAGATTAGCCTTACAATAAATGTTGATCGTCCATTCGAATATCTAACGACTAATTTTGCTCATGTCCGCAGTTTAATTTTCAGTATTCCACAATTTAATACTGCAGACGGAACAAATGTCCAAAATGCCCCTCCTTTACATATTCCCCGTCCCGCAGTTTATATGGAAATGGGACGATGTCGTTTCAATCTTAGAGGCCTTTATCCCAAAATCTCATGTCCATAGTTTAATACTGCAGACTCTGGTTTAAAATGAAAACGACGTCGTTTTAATTATGTAGGCACCACAGTTTAATATTACGGATGTCAAATGTGGATTTTTTTCACAAGTCATTGGATAGTTCTTACGGGCTCTGCATTATTAAACTGTGGATGCCAATTTTGTTTTAAAACTTCATGTATGGATTTAGGTTGTTCCCCCTGTATGCTTTTAAATTGTAAATGACATATCACAACCAACAACAAATAATAAAGAATATTCACACAAACTACATAGATCACAACTAACATCAAATCCATACAAAATATTCACAAACTATATAGATCAATTTACAAGCATAATCTGCACTATCAAAATCATAGTGTGAATCCAATGTTACATGTTAACGATCGTCCACTTTCATTAGCTCTTAATGTCCTAGTGTAATGGGGATTGTTCCATACGGCTATTGAAATGTGGTTTGGTTGATCCCACAACAATGTATTGACAGTAGGTCCGGGATTGAATTCCATTAGTGTAACTGATACAAAGAAAATAAACATTTTTGAACAACACATTGTAAACTAACATAACTACAAGATAAAGTTTCTTTTTTTAACCAACAAGATAAACATTTTTTGTAACTAACATAAACAAAATAAATAAAATTGCATGTTTGTATACAACAAAGAAGAATACAACATATATACATATGACAAATTTCAAATTTACAACAAAGATGATGGTTGGTTGGTATTCTCACAAATCGTAGGAAAAAGCCCTAACAGTTGGTTGTTTGGTTGCTTAGATTTCAAATGAACAAGAAGCCCTATACTTACGAATTTGATTTAGTGGAATAAGAGTCCACAATTTAGTTCTGGGGACGGGTATTAACTTCAAACGACGCCGTTTTCCAATTAAACCTAGCGTCCGCAATATTAAATTATAGACAAGACTTAATATTAAAATGTCATCGTTTTATCTACATAAACCATCATATACTGTGGACTTCTATTTTTATTAGAAATGACACCGTTTTAATATTAAATCAGCATCCACAATATTAAACTGTGGATGAGACTTAATATTAAAACGACATCATTTTATCTACATAAAATGCGGACTTATGTTTTTATTAAAAACGACACCGTTTTAATATTAAAACATCGTCCGCGATATTAAACTACAGATGAGGACTCTGGACAATTAAAAGTCCAATTTAAAGCTATTAGTCTTCCAATTCTCCTGGGTATTCTTGTTGCAGATTCATCTTATCTGAATTGATTATAAGAATACCCTAGATCTAACGGAAAACTTAATAGCTTTAAATCGAACTATTCTCGTCCCATATCGGTACTGTAAAAATGAGATGAAATTCAAAAATATATATAACTTATTAAAGCTAAAAATCATCTATTTCTCTTGCATATTCTTATTAGTTGTTACAGATTCATGTAATCTGGGATGATGAGATACATCCATGGCTAAATAAATGGAAGAATGGATGGATATATTGTGACGCCCCCCAAATCCGGGTCCCTTCGAACCACGGATCCGGTCCGCCACGATACTACTATCGTCAAACTATTTATATTTTTCATTCATAACTTAATGAATATAACTTTACTTATTACAAATTAGAATATAAATTCTTTCCAATTCCAGGATCTATGTAATGACCCCAAACTTTTATAAGTTTCACAACTTGGTCATTTACTATTCCTTTATTACATCACATTCGATGTTATATAAATATGCGAAATACTTTAAACTTTTTCAATCTCCTTTGAAAATAATTCTTTTATTGATATCTTAACTTGAATCAATTACAAATCCTTGAATCAAATTATGTTATGATTCATTCTATTCTAATTCATGTATAAATCTTTACATCTCGATTCGAATTTCTCTATGTACCGCCTAGTACAACTTTACAAGCTAACATGTATTACACATCGTAACCTACTATCAAGTATATCTACTAAAACATGGTTCGATAGCATATATTTAATTAAACAAATCAATCTCCTTTGATGTGATTGAACTTTATCAATCAAGTAGCGCAAAACCTTTACCATGTGTCCTTAACCTACAAAAGTGATTATTTGCAAGGGTGAGCTTGACAGCCTAACAATTCTAACAGTTTTCATGCAGCACATATCATATAATAGCATATTCAGTTCATGCATTCATAATCAATTAACAGTTACTACACATGTTACTTTGCACATAACAGGCATTCACGATTTACTCCACAAGCATATCATCAAAGATCAACTTTCAACATTCATACATATCTCATATGCATTTCATATATATACATCAACATTATCATAGCATAATATAACTCACTGACAGTTATAGAATTCATATATCAAATAGGAACTGAAAGACTTGCCTGATTCGTAGTTTATCAACTATGACTTAACTGCTTAAAGCTTATCTGCACTTCGTGTATTCCTACACAGTTATATAATCATGGATTCACATCCCTTAGTAACATATTTCATTCATTCTCAATGTAATAACAATGTTACATTATTTTCTAACTAGGTTCGTAAAACCTACACTTCACTTTCTCAATCTACTCTTAGAATAGCTATGTATATATAGTACATCTTAGCTACACATGCTTCATATCAACATTCATAGATCTTTATCACACACTTGACTTGCTATGTGTTCGACACATATTTAAAGTCTATAGATACGCGATCTACATCTTCTTTACATTTTGCAAACTTTAACAAATTTGGGTTTATATAACCATTACTTGTTCTTACACTTAAAACATCATCTATGTCAAGTATTATAGCTTTAGACATTCATTGCAAATATGATTTAAGGTTTTGGTTACCATTAAAACTTTTTTGGCAAAGATCGTTCTACCTTGCCTCAAATGCATACTTGCTGATTTGGCTTTAGATGAGCATGGCAATTGCTGCCTCGCTGCAGGACCAAAGTTGGATATTTATTTTCTTGTTTATTCTGAGTCCTTAGCATACATGACTGTTAACACATAACTAACCCAAAAGTTAAGAGGTCTTAGCCCAAGCTTGGTGCCTCTTGCTTTTACCTTAAGTTGTTTTACACTTTATAGCTTTATTGCCATTTATTTCACGGCTAAGTAAGCTCATGCAACAAGGGTCTAACTATATGACCACTAACGAGGTTAAACAACTTTCAATATATATGCTTATATGTAATCACATTACTTGCATGGTTTGTGACTTCAAATCTTACTTTAAGTCATGTATAGTTCATAGTATGTCTATCTAGTAGGGTACACGTACTTACCATGCCTAAAGGCATAAAGTCCTATCATGTTGCACATAAGGTCATGTTTAAAGACGCAAAAATTACTAGCTATGTCATCCTATAAGTTAGAAGTTTAGACAACACAATGCTCATGAATAATGTTTTCAATTCTTCAAATCCATGTCATGACAACCTAATCATGCAAGGCAACTTCGAATCATATGTCATATTTGTACATGTTTCTCTCTACGTCAAAATATAACCACTTCATGTTTTAATACTTATTTTACAAAAGATAATGGAGTTTGCCTTTGAAATCCTTTTATCATGAATGATGTAGTATAGCACATATAAGACAACTTTTAAAACTCTTATCATAAGTAACTAAGTCATGATAACATCTTTTCAAGATCAAAAACTACACCTTGTAGCATTCATGTTCATTAGCTCATTATACTAAGCTTTTCTTGAAATTTCTCTAATCACAAGGTCTAACAAGTTTAATCATGAATAAAGACATTACAACACCATATCACGCTCCTTTATATTTTAACCCAATCATGTTTACAAACCACTAAGTTCAGAACTTATAGAACATAAGTTTCCACAAGGTTTGATTTCAAAATCTTTAAGTTTCTTTTCAAACACATACTAAGTCATGCTAAAGCTTTTTATTATGAGCAAGGAAAGTTTTATATGTCATGTATAATATCATGCATTTTCATGTTACATCACTTAGAATAACATATTCCATCGTCGGGAGCACTATACTTGCGTATGTGCTCGCTCGACGCCCTCCGATTGCCTCCGAATATGTAACAGTCACAAAGATGACTATTTTGAGCCTCCCTAACGACCTCAAATTGAAAACCTTAAAGAATAAAAGTTTTAGGTCTATTCGTCCTCATTCCGTATCATCTTGAATTACCTCAATCGGAGTTCGTATGAAAACGTTATGCCTAATTTACTATAGCAGGTCATAGTAGTGCACCAAAAATTGATGTCCGGCGCAGCTGCCCCCTAAATGGCCTTGGGGGCAGCGCAGCTGCGCCCCAAGTCATAGAACAGCCCCTCAGGCTCTGCTCTTCATGATTTTGCGGACCTATACACCGTCCGATTTTCATAACATGAGTTATACTCATCCAAATCAGTCCATTTTCGATTCTAGAAGTTTGTAACTCATAAAACTACAACATACCAAATACCCAACAATTAACATAAACATTAACTAACTCAAATATGATTCTATAACTCATGTTCTTGCTTAGTTTTTATATTTTAAAAAGTTTAGCGAATTCGTTCACTACGAATTCGTTTCTCAACCAAATTTGTTCGTTTAACTTCCGTTGTTTTCGTTTCTAACTATATCAACAACATCTATTAACAATTCAAGGATTACAACAAGTTTTAGTCATCAATTTTATGACTCAAAAAGCTATTTTTTCATGACATTTTCTAAGAAATGAAGAACTTGAATTCAAGAACATATATGTTAGCAAGATTACCTCTTGAATGCTTGGAATTGGTTAACTATAGCTCCTCAATCCTCCCATTCTACTGAATCTCCAATTCTACTGACTTCCAATAGTTCACTTCTCAGACAACTTCAACAAACGAGAATATGAGAGAAGGAGCTCTATTTGTGGAGAATTGATTGACTAACTTATAGCTTTGCACCCAAGTTTGATTCTATGGGAAATGAGAGTAACCAACAGATTTTCAAGAGTTGGCCAACTGCTCCTTTGTAGCCATTATCACATCTAACTCTAGCCTTTTGGAGAATACGTGTTCTAGTTTTCAGCTACTGTTCATTGTACTTGGTGACACTCAATTTGGGACAATAACATCACAACAACTTGTTATTCTAAGGCTTGGTTTGGTTCTTTAATTCCCATAATGTAATATTAGGGTACAATTGTTACCATATTAGGAATTTAAAGATATATTTTATACTCACATCATATAATCCATGTACATTCAATACATGTAATAAAATATCACAGCCAGGTATTACTATCCAAGTAGTTCCATAATTATTTCTACTACTCACATAACCACATTATAACTTTATTTAATATTAATATTTATTCAAATATTTAATTCTTTTCTCGGTTTCTAGAGTACACAGATATTTAATTATTTCTGTATTACCACTATATATGATTTCACTATACCACTTGGTACCTTATATCATTAGTCCCAATTAAATGTCACACTTCACGTATTCTTAAGCCGTAGGTATTATATATTACTACTGCTCACATTTTCCATATTACCCATAGTAATATTATTTAATGATTATACCCTCATTAATATTTTAATTGGGCTAACTATCATTTAGTTGGGTATTTTCAACCCACACAATAATTAATTAATATTAATCATTTCTTTTCAATAATTATTATGCATTCCTCTAATTAATAGAATATAATATTCTATAATATCGCTTAATTAACCAATATTTAATCCAGGTTAATTAATTAAATCTTTCACATCTATTCTTGGATAACTTAACCATCATTTAAGATTTCTATTATCCTTATGAGTCCTTAATACCCATTTGTTAGATTTTATATTCCAAAATCGATTTTTCGGACCGGTAGCAATTTATCTGGTCATAGTTGGTAATGGTGCAATTGCGCGCCATACCAAATTCCATATGCATAAGTTCTGCGTTAAGCGAATCTGAAACCTTACACTTCTAAACACTTTACACATCCTCCTTAAGCGTTAACTCGCCTAACATCAACCCTATATTTGGTTTCACACCATCAATTACTATTTTCTTTAACAATTTAAGGATCACACTTCGAGTTGTAAAACTCTATTTCCTTTATTAGTTTAACCAACTATACATCTCCTTTACAGTTTCATATCACCAATAACACGAAACTAGAATATATAACACATACATACATTCCTTTAATCCTCACTTCTCGTTGTGTATCAATTTACTTGATAATTCTCTAACCACTTTAAAGGTATATCGATTCTCTTTTCTCGTCAACAACGTACAAACATACAAGTCCAAACCTAACTCACCTCGAGTCTTTAATAGTATTCAATATAGTACACTGAGTGGTTTCCCACAAACAACCAACAAATTAGTTTCCGTCTCATCTACACTGTTTTCACAGTGAGTTAGATCGGTTACCATTTCGTATATACCTCCGCTCTCTGAAGGAATCGTTTAGCCCAGCTCCTATACATCAACCATTAAAGAGTACGGTTGCACTACCTTAGACTTGATACGTACTCGTACAAATACTCAAGAAATTGGTGATTATCAAAGATATTTTAATGTCACTAACTTATTATTATAAAATAATTTCACATAAATTATTTAATATCAATAGATAAATTTTATCCACTTCTTTTATCTCAACTGAATTTTCTTTGTGATCAATAATAATATAATAATAATATATTTATTAATCACAAAATCACATATTACATGGTTCATATTACCATATGTAACACATTCCTACATACCTCGTATCACATAAATATTTTTATTCGAACCCATTTCACACTTAAGAATTTTATTCATTAAATTCTTATTTAATAATTTCTGAAAATCCGGGTTCTTACATATATACCAATGGGGTGAAATGTTTTCAATATATCCTTCCAATTGTTAGCCATGAATTTGTCTCATTAGCACATATAACATGATTTAGCTACATACAATAAGAATACGCAACAAGAGAGAAAAATCTTGAGCCTTAATTTGAACTCTTCTAATTCTAAAAAAAATATGTTAAAATGAGACGAGAATACCCTAGATCCAAAATTCATTATATGAATTATGAAGTTTACATGTTTAATTGACCATACTTATAAGGAGACCGGCGACGTTTTGGTTGGACCTAGCATCGTTTTGGTTGGACCTAGCGTCCACAATATTAAATTGTGGATGGCCTCTAAGACTGAAACGCCATCGTCTCGTTTCCAAAAGGAAAGTAGCATCCGCAGTTTCATACTCCGAATGAGAAATATGTAAAGGAGGGACATTTTGGACATTGTTATGCCCGTAGTATTAAACTATAGATCAATCTAACCTTTTTTTTTACATCGTTACCTATGGATCAGTCCCCATATATATATGTTGGGTCATGATTAATTTGGACTTTAAAGAACCTAAGATTCCTAGTTATATTTAACTTCCAATTCCTAAGGAAATAGTCAGGATAATGTTCGACTACCTTTATTTAAGGAGATTCACTTTCATCCAATTATGGTATTTACCATGATGAGGAATTTTATTCCAATTCGGGGATAGGGCGATTAAAGAGGTGGGAGCACTATAAATATAAGGCTATACCCTGATTCATTGGTACACAATATTACTTTGAACACTAAAGCATTAAACCTCCATTATTAACCTATTTTCAGCATGTACTTATTCTTACATTGGAACTATCCCCCGGTGGCCCAGGCCGTTAAGGGCCCTTTAGTGCTAGATAATTATTTTCAATGAATTTTAGTTTGAAGTTATGGCACCGAGTAAGGCGAATACAACTTCAGCATAAGATAAATCAACAGCAAACCCATCCTTTCAACCTAGGGGTTTGGCCAAAGACAAGTTGGGGCCTTCCAATCATGTCTCGGACAGACGCGAACCCAATAGTCACTCTGTGGGCCCATCAAAGGCTAAGACAGCCCCAATCATACGATAACTGTTCTCGGCCACACAGAAGATGATAGTCCCCCATAGCCATGCTGAGGATACTCAATCTCGTGCACATACTCATGGGGATCAAAACTCGAAGTGTGACGATTAAGACAAAAGAGAGCTGATTCTGGCCAAGAAGATGCATGCGATTAAGGATGTTATGGAGGCTCTGTGTCTTTAATAGAAGGAACTGAACACAAAGATGGCAACACTATTAGGCGGAAAAGAAGTTTATTCCAGCCATCTTCATCATTGGGAAACCACGCCCGAGGCCTGATCCATGACACATTATTCGGACGGTTCTCGATGCAAAAAGAGCAGACAAAGAAGCCGCTCTCAGGAGGATAGCAGTGAAGGGTGAGGGAGGTCAGGACGCAGTCAGCGGGTGGTTCTTCTAGATTAGGACTGGGATAGATATAGGTCATCCCCTTGAAAGGAGGATTCCGACCCCTTCGCGAAGAGAGTGGCAGAGTTGGAAAAGAATCTGGCGGCAATAAATCAAGAGAAGGAGGTCCTGATTGATCCGACATCACCCTTTTCTCAGGAGATAGACCGGGTTCGGGCTGAACCTAAAAAGAAGGTCTCGCACTTGGAGAGTTACTATGGCAGTGCTGATCCCTATGACCACACTCAGGTGTATGATCAGTTCATGATTTTTTATGACTATTCTGATGTTGCCAAGTGCCAGATATTTATCACCACCCTGAGGTAGGAGGCTCGACAGTGGATGATGTCACATCCGTCGATCTTCATATCCTCATGGAAGGAGCTTTATGATAAATTTCACAGTTGGTTCGACAGTAATAAGAGGACGGGAAAGCCGATAGCTTCTCTGATGTAGATAAGAAAGTATTCAAACGAAACCTTGGGCCAGTACGTGAAGAGATTCTAAGAGGCTATTGGAGCAGTGATAGATCTGAATGAACCTCAAGCCCTAGGATTCTTCACTACTGGGATGGACGAGGTAAAGTCAAAGAAATTGATAAAAGATATGATGTTCGAACCGCTGAAGGATTTGTCTGAAGCCTACGATCGGACGGAGAACTTTATCACCATTAAAGAGGCTATAAGGAACCTAAAGTGACACTCAATCTTCATATAAGCCTAGAGACGAGGATAGGAATAACCATCCCAAGTCGGAATGATCAAAACAGATCGGATAATCAGACAAAGAGAAGTTTCAATAATGAAGGATCAGGAGGAGGCTACGACATGTCTAAGTTAGATTCAGAGGATTGTGCATAGATTCGGTGAGGCATTGGTGGTTACTTGAGTAACGGAGTTTAGTCGGTTGATCTTGGGTGGTTAGATGCGAATGGTATTTGAAAGACATACATTGGCGTGCTTTGTGGTAGAATGAATATTTTTTGAAAAGGATCCGAAGGGAGGATCCGGTTTAAGAGTAGATGGGGGGAAATAATTGTTATCATCTTGGATTTGTACCTAGACGGTTCATCGATTATGGAGGTAGTTCTTGGTGTTTTCAGTTTAGGATTGTGATGGTAATGACGACGGACACCGAATAAATGATTATAGATTCAATGTCCGGGTAGCTCTTGATGGTTCTTGACATTCAGAAACAAAAGAGGCTCTTATGTTGGTGAAGTTCGAATGACTCACTTTAGGGAGATATATTCACCTCAATTTAGATTTATTGAACAATGTTCATATTGGGGATTGATAGTAGTTAGAGGAAGGGAGGCGTGATCGATTTACAGTTCAGGAGTTGGGAATTTTTCTTTGGTTCGTAGTTTAGGAGTAGTTTAGATGGGATTGGCTGAGTTAATGGGATATGTTTTGATTATGTTTGGGAGATGACTTTTACAAACTTTTAGTGCTTGATTTTAATTGGAGATTTAATCAAAGTATTTGATCGGAGTATTTAATCATAGATTTTAATTAGAGTACATGACGAATAATGGAGAAGCAACGTACCAAATTAATTATTGGACTAGACACTTAGAGTGGGGCAAGTTACGTTAGCTTTCAGCTTCGGACTTGTTTGAATTGGCAAAATTTGAGCATCAATTTTGACGTTATAAGGTTGGTCATCCACCTTCGACGATTATAAAGTCGGTCATCCACATTAGCAATTATAAGGTTATTCATTGACCCTCGGAGGTATAAGGTCGAACGGTTCTTTGGAACCTCTATTTAAAGCCTCCCTAAGGGACCTGGAGCATTGTTATGACAATTATAAAGTTGGTCATCTACCTTTGGTAGTATAAGTTCGGAAGGTTCTTCGAAACCTCTATTTTAAACCTCCCTACGAGTTCGGGAGCAATATTACGAAGATATAAGGTCAAACATTTCTTTAAAACCTAAGTCAAAAGTCTTCCTTAGGGGTTGGGATCAATATTACGAGGGTATAAGGTCTTACAAATGTTCTTCGGGAAGGACATGTTTCTCTCAAAAGGATAGATGTTCTTCGGGGAGTATAAGTTTCTCCCGAAAGGATAAACGTAATTCAGGAAGGACACATTATTGCTAGTAGTCCCATCTTCCCAGTGCTCATTTCTTCTCAATCTCTGTGGCTTCCCGTTCAACTTTTTCTTCATTGGTGGTGGCAACATTATATCACACTCAGTAAAATCCCAAAAGCCTTCCCCATTTAGAACTTCTAGAGTATGAGAATAAGTCTTAATATATGTATCCCTAGTGTACCACTTAGAAACATATGCTATAGGGTTTCCATATATAGAATGAATGGCTCTAACTAAATGAGTACAAGGCATTCCTATTAAATCCCACACCCTACATGCACAACTTCTCGGCTCTAGGTTGACAGTGTACCCTCCTTTTCCTCTCTCCTTCACTTGGAACTTGGATTGTCCATCCCATAGAGCATCACAGTGTGCAAATTCTAAAATGTTAGAATCTAGTTTCTTTTTACTCCTTGGGCATATTAACTCCTCAGTCTTTAGCATTGCATTTCTCTTTTGGAGCAACCTCACCAAAAGTTGATCATGAATTTCTACTATCATTTGAAGAACTGGCATATATCTTGCCTTAATTATCCATGCATTAAAGCACTCATTCATGTTGTTCTCTACACTGTCAGTTTTTGAATGAGTCTCATAAAATGCTTTGGACCATACCATTGGATCTTGCTCAGCTAGCTTGTCATGTGCAGGAGTAGACAACCTTTTTACCTCCTTCATTGCCCTTTTAAAAGCCACAAGGTGTGTAGCCATGGATGCCTCTCAAAATGCTTGTTTTAATGCCTGTGATGGAATTTTTCCTCTAATTTGCATAGATGTGCCTTGCACAGTTTCTATGCTCTGCATGAAGAAGAAGGTCCTGAATAGCTACTTTCAGTCCCTGCAACATTCATCATATGAGATTGTTAAAAAATTCTAACTTGTTAAAACAAAAAATGAATGCAATTAAAATATGTTAACAATCACCTTTTGTTGATCAGATATGAGAGTGATCCCATACCCATCCCCCAAATCCAAGTCATTCACCAACAATTGGAGGAACCAATTTCAGCTATCCAAAATTTCACTTTCCACCACTCCCATAGCTATTGGAAACATTTGATTATTTCAATCCCTACCAACTGCAGACAAAAGGCGACCACAACAAACTGTTTTCAGAAAACAATCATCCAATCCAAGAACATGTCTACACCCTTCTTTCCAAGCCTTTTTCAATGCATCAAACACACATTAAACTTTTTAAATCTAGGCATATCTTCTGGATTCAATCGAGTTGTTTTGATATCAACTGTATTGTTTTTGTTACTCTTTACTATCTCACCACCAAAGTCCCACACCTTTGCATAATGGTCCTTCATCATCTGTTGAATCCCTTGCAATGCCAATTGTCTAACCCTCATACACTTAACCTCCGTTACATCTAACTTTAGTTTAAGTTTTATTTCTTCTTGCATTTCCCTTAGTTTCCAGCTGGGATTCCTCCTAATCCTACTGCCATAGTACTCTGCCAAGTACTTAACTGTAGCCAGCTTATTTTTGAAGTTCCTGCAGTAATTGTGAGTGTCCATAATAGACTTCATTTTCCATGTATCAGTCCCTTGCATGTAACTAGCCCACAACCTCCAAGGACATCCTTCCTCACACCTCACTTGACATCTTATGGAGTCATTAATTGGATACCAGAACTTCCTCCCATTAGAAATAGAGAAGTCTCTTATGTCATCTTTAAACTCCCTAATGCTGCAAAATGTCATGTACTTCTTGGACTTAATCAACTTCTTTTTTATCTTAGGGTTGTAAGCCTTAACTGTTTTCTCTTTTTTCTTACTACGAAGAGGCCCTACATAGAACACATCTTCTTCTTCTTCACTGCTCTCAGAAAGTTACCTGAGGACATCACTATTGTCATAGTCACTATGCCATTCTTTCTCATCTTCTTCACTATCTGAATTAGTTCTTTCACTAGCAGGTTGGTTGCCAACACCCTCACCCTGCACCTTCCTTTCATTGCCCCTAGCAGTATCTATTCCCACATCCTTTGCATTTGCAGTTTTATATTCCACATTATCTCCCTAATTTCCTCATTGCTCTATATCATTACCTCTTTCCTCTCCCTCAGTTCCACCTTCCTCATCCACATTCTTTCTTATATCATCTTAAATTCCCTAGCTTTCCTCCTAGCCTCAACCAATTCATCATCACTACACTCTTCATAATTGATGTCATCATCAGTACTATTCTCTTCTTCAGAACTATCATCCTCAACTACCCTTTTGGACCTCCTCTTACCCCTCCTTTTCACACTCTCATTTTGTTTAGATATTTTTCGATCTCTAACATTGTCAACTGTCACATTGTCTTCATTATCCCCATCATTATCCAACAAAGCATCCCCCTCACCCTCACCCTCACCCTCACCCTCACCCTCACCCTCACCTTTAGCCTCACCCTCACCACCAACCACATTATCAGCCACAATTTCATCAACAATAGAAATCACATTATAACATACATTGTCAGTCACATGGTTACTATTATGCTCGTCCAATATAGAGGATTGATCAAGATTATATGGTAATACATGGTCTACATATACATCAATTACACCATGCGACAAACAAATATTAACCATATCTCTTATACTAGCATCATCATAAACAAGTCTAACCCCATTATTTATTTATACTCCATCAGTTTTAAAATAAACAGTTGATTGAGGATGATAACTAAGTCAGTAGCTAACTCATTAATAACACCCATACAAATATAATCAGCATCTAAATTTGGCATATGATAAACTGTACCTCCGACATAGTCACATAAAGGAGCATATATGAACTTTCCACCATGGTGTACAATAAATTGAACAACAATATCCATCTGTAACAAATAAAACCATATGCAAAACAGAGCATAAGCAATAAACTTTTGAAGGAATGTTCTAAATTACAGAGCATACATGTAGGGACAAAAGAGGACCAAAATTTAGTAAATAATGATTTTGTAAATCTTAAAACAAGAATCAGTAAAAAAAAAGACAAAGCTGAACATTGAATAATATATTTTAACTCTAAGGTTTAGAAGTAAAAGGATAATATGACAACAATCCCAAAAAAAGAAATCATCAAAACCAGAAAAGGGGATAAGAGGGGACCATCATATGGGACATACATGTCGACCGTTACTTGTGTTGAACTTTAAACGACTTCTAACCAACGTGAATCACACCAAGATTCACCAAATAATAGATTTTGTTAGCTTTTCAAATTGATCGATCGAACAACTACTAATTTTTTGCTGAGTTTTTCCATTCATCGATCACTTTCGAAGGGTTAGGTTATGTTGGGTTGGGTCAGGGCTCGGTTGAACAATCTGGAATAAATTTAGGACAAATGACAATTCAATTGCTCCTAATACACATGTGGGTCCATCCACTGGTAATTTGGTAGGAGAATTTCCCTCCATATCGACATAATGTTGGCCACATGGACTGATCCGTGCCACATCAGAATTATTTTACATGTCTGCAACTTATTTATTCAATTCCATCTAAAGTCAAAATAGTTAACAAAATTGCAAACGTTTTGTTAGTAAAATGTAGTTCAGTGAGTTGACTGTAAGAAAAAAAAGTTCAGTGACCCATTTGTAAGTTGACGTAAAGTACAGTGACTTAGAAAGTATTTAACCCCATTTAAATTATGGGAGAAGGAGAAGATAAATACGGGTGAGAGACTTCTGAATTTAGCCTCCACAGTTGGACCATAATTTAGTTTACACCTTAAGTTTAACTTGGCGAAAGATTATGGTCTCTTGCCCAAGAAAATGCTAAGCGCAATAGGGAAAGCTCTTTCAAGAAAATGTATCTAGCCTTTTAGTTATCATATTTTGGGCGAGTTTATTGTAATGGAAATAAATTTAATAAAATTTCCCAACAAATCACATTAAAAAGTTTGTATGAAGAATTGATTCCTAAAGTTCTCTCTGCACATTTCGGAGTGTTAAAAGCTTTGGCGAGAAGAAAAAAAACTCCTAGAAGTTGAATCAAAAATGTATATTTGAGTTAGTAGGTATCTACGCCGGGGAATTTTCGTTCCTAAATGTTATTTCCTTTTTTATTTTCCCGTGTTAGTTAATTTATTTAAACGATGAGATTTTAGGAAAAGACTGACATGAATGCTGATGAATTTGAAAATATTGATTTTAAAGTTTGACCCGATTTAGACAGAGTCGCCAGTTGGTATGGTGTTTAAAGGGGTGTACCAAATCATCCAAATTTTATAGGTTTTCGCAATATGACTCAATATGTGACTCTATAGAATTGGTCTGAAACCCGAGGTTCGAGGAATTCGGGGGCTTGCTTAAGCGAAAGGAAGGTGTTAGGCACCCCCGACTTTCGTGAAAACACGGTTATCGCATCTTATTGATTTTCTAAGTATAAAGTGTGTGTTGGTGTGTGTGTGTGTTTTGATTTTAAAGTATATTTTAAGCCTCATTTTGAGTTATTTGAAAGTAGTGATGTACCTCTTTGAACCTATGCACGAAGGATTTGATTTAATGAAAATTTCATTTTAGAATAGATATATATCGATGCCGTTTTGGAAAACATGATTTTCAAATCCTTTGTTAAATAGGAATCGAGGTCCTTTGATACTTCCAATTATTAATCGTTAAGTCAATGAATTTTTTCTGAAAGTTGTGTTGTACCTCTTTGAACTTATGCACCAAGGATTCGATTTAGATAAAAGTTCATTTTTAGAACAGATATATAGAAATGACATTTTGGAAAACAAGGTTTTTGAATCCTTCGTCAAATAGGAATTGAGGTCTTTTGATACTTCCATTTATTTGACCTAGATATCTATCCCTGAAACGCTTTATTATTATTATGAAAGCTCTTCGCTATTTTGATTTGGAAATCATTTTTGGTGATAATGCATTCAAGAAAGGCCAAAAAGGGTCGGATCATCATCGGGCATGATAGTCATCTCAATGAACCCGGAGCACCCACACATATAATTTTCACTATCACGAGATCTTAGATCCGACTTCTCGGGACAAACCCCTCAAACTCGTTTTAAGATCCAATATTACATGTACAACGATTTTGCAATATTTAAACATTACATAATAAATTAAAAGTCCATTGTGGGAATCTAGTCGAGATTCGATTGTTAGATCTCAACCCTGGGATTCCTAGGATCACATTATTATATTTAAACAGATATATACAACATCCTATACTTGATATTAGGTGATTTCATCGGTTGAAATCCTCATCTCGAGCCATTAAGACCCCCTCACCTCTAGATATATATCTAGGGCTCTACGGAGTGACCGGGACTGACCAAGAGCATTAAAATGACTAGATCTACCATAGATCCAAGAAGATCTAGCATATAGGTTGGGGTTTCAAGCTCCATAACCGGTTAAAGGGCTAGCTCCGGCTAGATCTAGATAGAACTAGTCCTAGAACTTGATTTCTAACAATATATGCACAAAATAATCGGTAAAATCTCTAGATCTACCAACTACTACACAAAATATATGTAAAACAACAAGCTTAACTAGATTCAAACAATATGTAACGTAGATTTAATATCCTGAAGAAGGTTTACAAATGAAATGAACAAAAGTTATCCTTTTTCACCTTGGGGGATGTGTGAACAAGCCTCCCGGGACACAAATCTAAGCTCTAAAACTCCAACTGTATGAGATCTATGATATATGTGGAAGATTTGAGCTAAATCTAGTGTTAGAATGCAAAACCCAAGCCTTTCTCTCTAGATCCGAGCTTCTCTTTCTCCAACTGCTCTAACTTTTTTTAGATTTGATGAAATCCGTCTATTTGAAGAGGAAAGGGGCACCTGCAGGTACAATGGAGGCAGCCGTAGGTACACATGCGGCTGGCTTAAGGTGGGCCCCACTTTCTCAATTTTTGTGTCGATTAGTCAATGTTTTGAGTTGTCCACTGAAACATCCATAACTTTCAATCTGGGAGGAGTTAGGAGACGTGTCATACCAATCCAAAAATCTCTTTCCGATAGCTTCATAATGGTATATTATCTGTCTAATTCTGAGTTCGGGAAGATAGGTAAAAAGGGTAAAAACCATCCCTCGGTAGATGTTAGCTAGTCATTCGCCTTGCTTTATAATCGGTTGTTCGTTCCTTTCAATCAGGTAATAATTAGGAGATGTGCCATACCATTCTGGAAAAATCTTTCCTAGGGTTGTGTAACGTCTTCTAGCTTGACCATTTCTGGATCCAAAAAAATAAAGCAAAAGGCAGAGGGGTATCTTCCGGAGTCAGCATGACAGTTGACTAGTTTGTCTGCGACTCGGGGATCACTGTGGTGGCTTCTTATGACCTAATCCTCAGGTCTACTATTCTTGCTTGAAGATGTTGTTGTTAGGGCAAAATTACACTTCTACCATCCTGTAGGGTTGTTATTGGGGTGAAATTATGCTTTTTACCCTTCTGTATGGTTAGTCCAGGGATAGCGAAGTTTTGAGTGTCTACAGATGCCCCTCTTTGTTATGTTTATGCAATGTAATGAAATGAACATGACAAAGATTACTAGACACTCAATGCATGACAAGGTATATCTAATGATGCAATGTCATGTATAAAGTATGCAATGATATGTAAATGTTATATTTTAAAAAGAGTACTCCTATCTACTAGGGAGGATGATGATTATATTGATGTCATTGGGTATTGCTGACCCCTTTGTTAGGGTCAATGCTAACAGATTGCACCATCGGGTCCTACCGATGCCTTCGTTGGGGTAAATGCCAACGGACTACTTCATCGAGTATTGCTGATGTCTTCACTGATCGTATCGCAAATCGCACTTCACATGATAACTTTTTATCAAGTCTTATATCAAATCGCATTTTGCAAATCATGTTGCTACCACCAGGTACTGCCGATGTCTGCGTTAAGTTGTTGCCAACGGATTACACCGTCGGGGTTATGTCGATGCCTGCGTTGTGTTATTGCCAACGGATTACACCATCGGGGTTGTGCTGATACCTTTGATGGGTATTGTCTCTGATGCCTTCGATGGGTATTGTCTCCAACAGATTACGCCACCGGGTATCATCTCTGATGCCTTCGATGGGTATTATCTCCAACCCACCGGGTATTGGCTTTGATGCCTTTGATGGGTATTGTCTCCAACGAATTTCATCATTGATTAAAAAAGGGCGAGCTTATTTTTTTTACTTGCGACCCTGCTAGATTATATACTGGCTTAACTGATGACTTGGGTGCCACTGACGTCCTTGGAGGATGCGGCTCATCCTTTCATTGCTCTGATTTGAACTTCGATGCAGAGGTTTCGACTTTTGATGACTTAGTGCAGGTTGACATGTTTGATGATATAGATTTTATTTGCTAGACCTTTTGTTAGTTGTTGGGCACTTGTGTCCCTTTTCCTAAATTTTTTCTTTTGCATCTTTTCACATGTATATAGTGATGTTGATATGAAAACTGATTTACTATTCACACATATATATGATGTTGCTTAGGCATTTATCGCATATGTTCTACTACTGTCCATCATGATGCATGCTTTGTATATCATCATTTTGAATTTGAAATTGTCGGCTAGAACTGACCCCTGTGTGGACTTATGATATTGCTTTACCGACGAGGCACTTATTTTTGAGTTAAGGATTCTCTTGGGAAATTTTCCATTTTTTTGTCATCACAATTTTATGTCGTCGTAATTTCTTTCAGGAGTCCTCTCATTTCTTTTGATGAGAATCTTGGTCCCGCCTTAGACTTCTTCCATTTCATTGAATCGTAAAAAATTCCTCAGCCCTTTAGCATGTTGTTACCAGGGATTCATATAAGAGACTCGCTTCGTTGACCACGTCAAGTTACCAATGGTGAGCAATATCTTGCATGTCAGATGTATAACAGAATGCGCAAAATCTTGACGGCTTGGGCCTTCAAGATTAGTGTAATCTTGTCAATGAGGCATATGAAGTTAAAGTTCATGAAATTGGATGCTCATTGAGTCTTCCACTTAACTCCTGTTCGCTAAGTTTTTATCTTATCGCTAAAGATCTTGAAAATTGAGTATGAAAATGAATTTTCTAAGCAAGTTGTGAATTGCTAACTTTAAAGTTATTTTTTTATTCTTCCCCTTTTAAGGAATTTTTTATTTAACAAGTTATGAAATCGCAAGAAAACTTTTAAGCATCCATGGTCATTGTTCATAAGTAAGATAAAATTCGAAAGACTTATCTCCCTTTATTAAAGATACTTTTTCTTAGATATAGACACAGTTCTTCGCAAAATTAATATCATATGACATGTGTACTATGACTAATGCAACTCTTAGCAGGGGTTTCTCTTCTATGACTTTAGATGATCTCATTTCCATCTTTCAAATTTTCTTGATTCCATTTTTTTTCCTTTTCCCTCTCGCTTAACTTATCTCTTTTTCTTAGGCTATTCAGGGTTACCCATTTAACGAGTTTTGGACCAATGACTCCCAAACCAAATGGCTTTAGGTTACTAGGTATAAAGATACCCCTTCAGGTTTACTTGCTCGAGTAACAAAGGCCCCACTTCAAGACCAGTTAGACGATCTACTCTATTTGATCCTTTCCTGACCTTGTGCGGGGTCCTTTTTCTTAGGTTCTAAGTTACCCATGTAATGAGTGTTAGGCCGATAACTCCCAAACCATACGGCTTTAGGGCACCAGGTGTAAAGACACCCCTTAAGCTTAATTATTTGAGTAACCCAGTCCACGATTTGGATCTGGTAAGGTCTCACCTTCTTCTCCCTCGCAATTCTCGTTTTCTTAGGCTCTAAGTTACCCATGTAACGAGTGTTAGGCTGGTGACTCCCAAACCAGACGGCTTAAGGGCACTAGGTGTAAAGACACCCCTCAGACTTAATTACTCGAGTAAGGGTGTCCACGATTCTAGAAATTAGGTTGACCATTAATTATCTTCTATCTTCGCATTAGTTGTCATCACTATCACCATAGTTTCATACCCCACAACTAAGAGTCAGAGCAACCGCAATTGACTATTATTGACATAAGGAGCCTCTTTTTGCCTTCCCCTCCAGCTCTGGTTTCAAGATTTTCTTCTTCGTAACTTGCCACATTTTTACAGCTTTGTTGATTGATGGAGTCAAGCTTCCACGTAATGGGTGTTATCTGAGTTGGGTCTTTGTCTTGAGTTGTAGGTACTATCACAATTTCCCCTACTTTGATTAGATCTTTCACTAAGTGTTTAAGTGACCAACATTGCTCTGTGGAATGCCCTGAACCTCTCGAATGATAAGTACAGTGCTGTGAGGGGTTGTAATTCCATTCCCATATACCCATTGGAGGGGGAAGGTCCGAAATTTTCTTTTGCTCTGTTAACTTCATCAAGACTTCTTCCATGGACTTTATAATTGGGGGAATCTTATCTTTGAACTCTTCTTCGTGTTTGTTTCTCCATAATTTTCAGGGTCACAAAGGTCGTACTCTTCGAGGGTCTCATCATTATTACTCCCATGTAGAATTATTGGAGTTTTCCCTCCCACTTATTGGAAGCTTCTTTTCTTGTCGCATGGTATCGATAATGATCTCTTCCTTCAACGTTCCCTACCCTTTAGTTTTGCAGCTCAAATTTTCTTATCCATCCTACCTCCTTTGATGATAATTTTATCAAACGACATATCTTTCATGGACAAGATACTTTCGTAATAAGGATATTCCTGTGTTTCGACATAGATTTTGACCATTTCTTGTTCCTCTAGGGGTGGAATTTTCCGACCTGCTAATGACCTCCATCTTCGGGCATAATCCTTGAAAGATTCATTTGTCTCCTTAGCTACCTTCATCAGCCTACAATGATGTGGTGCCATTTTTATCTGGTAACTATATTAGGATAAAAAGGCATGTGCAAGCTCTTCGTATGTGTTAATCTTTGATTTATCCAATATAGCAAACCATGTTGTTGCATTATAAGTGAGACTTCTCCAAAACATTTGCACACGATAGACCTCATCCTCAGCTTGACACCTAGTTGTCCCAGGTATATCTTCAAATGAACATCCCAAAAATCCATCCATATCTGAATCTTAATTTCCAATGACTACCAGGTTTTCATTAATTTGAGCTAAGGTCATGTCGAGACGTCTAATCTTATCACCGAGTGACTTATTTCTAGGATTTTTGTTCAAAATCAATTGGTGACTTAATGAAGTTAATTGGCTTGAACTTGAAGTGAGTACGCCTTGATTTGTCAACATAATTCCTCGAATTAAGTTATACTGTTCCTTTACCAGATTTAACAATCTGATCATCTGCCTTTTTAACTCGTCGAACTCATCTCGGGATACCACATCCTTGTTGGTGGGTGGAGAGTTGAATATGGTTATGGGGGTTAGGACTTCGTGTGGATTTCTTGCTTCTACATCGCTTGAGGATTTTCTAATCCTCCGTATATATTTTTGATTTAGATCCATTACAATGCTTCCTGACCCGATCATGTTAACTTCCTCCGTATTGTGTTGCGGTAGAAGGTTAGTGTTGACATCTAGCTAGCAAGGTTGTTCAACCACAATATCACCACTCTCGATCAGATTTTGGATTTTATGCTTTAAAGACCAACAATCTTGTGTATCGTGTCCTAGAGACCCTGAGTGGTAAGCATATCTCTTGCTTGGATCGTATCTTTTGCTTTTTGGATCCAGAGGTGGAGCCAATTCATTAATCCTCTTGTGGTTCATTAATAACGCCAATACGTTCTCGAGGGAATCGCTTAGTGGTGTGAACAACCGATTTTCCATTCTTTCAAATTTTCTCTGTCTATCCTACCTTTGGTTGAATACTGCCTATTGTTGCTGTGACAGATCGCCTCCCTTCATCCAGATAGGGGGACTATTGTTGGGTCTCCTAAATTGCCCCAGTAAAATGATAGATACATCTTCATCGCTCTTCTTTCGACTGTTTTCGATATCGCTATCATAATTTCCAGCTTGGAGTTGCTCGATTACAACCTCTAAAGCTGTGAAGTATTGATCTTTTTAGCCTTTAAGTCCATCTCTACCATTTCACTATATTTTATCAATTCAAAAAATGGTTTGCCTATTCCTGTCAGGACTCTCTAATAGTAAGCGGCTTCCTGGATATTGATGAAAGTCATGACCATTTCCGCCTAATCCATGGGCGGGCTCACTTGGGTTGCCATGCACCTCCACCTCTGTGCGTACTCCATGAACGATTCATTGCTCAATTTTTTAACCTTGGTCAGTTGGTAGTGATCATGAGCCATTTGGGATTGTAAGCTATACTTGTGACATCCCCAAATCCGGGTACTAATCACCATGAACCTGGTACACCAATTCTATAACTATTGCGGAAGATATAAACATAATTTGTTTATACATTAACCTTTACACATAATCCCCAAGGTCGATAACCTTAACTTAATACACATATTCATATACTACAGGACTTACAATGTTATTTGCCTTCAATACTATTTACAATTTTAACTGTACAGTAATCCATTCCTGTAATTGGTCTTTGCCTTTGCCTGTGTCCGATGTATTCGTCTTAATCTGAAATGTTTATCATGATATAGCAAGAGTGAGCAACAAGCTTGCCCAACAAGTTTAAGTTCAAAGAAAGATATATCATGATTGAAAAGAATACAAGCTGGCTGGAAAACTTTCAATAATATAATAATTGTGAAAGAACATGAATCAATTTCACAACTGAATGATCGAGTCAATAACAATGAATAGCCAACAATGAACATGACCAACTATAACTGAACCAAATGGTAATGAAGGTGATCAGACTTTCATACCCTATGAACATATACAACATGCACAACGTGTGAATCAATAAATAATAGATGTGGTATAATCAACAATGATTGACCACGAACATGCTTTACAATAACAACTCGAATTCGAGTTAGAGAACTTACAAAATAAAAGTATAGGAACTTGCACCGTCAATTACTGTTACCAGTGGCGAAGACAGAAACTTTCGGTAGTGGGGTCGAAATTATTATTGAATTACAAATAATTTGGCAGGGGTTCGGGGGCAGCGCCCCTGAGCTAATTTTTTTTTAATACTTTATACTTTTGAGTATATATATATATATATATATACTATATTACAATGAAAATATAATGAGTAATAATATATGGTATATATACACTATATTGACTCATAATAGACTTTTTTAATCACAATTGTTCATAAGTAAGTAATTCATTATTTTTTAAAAAAAATAATATAAATTAGATTATTATTTAGTTTAAAATATTATAGAGAGAGATACATATATTGAGAGGATATGAGTCATATGTGGTTAAAATTTGATTGACAAAGTTATAAATTTTCAATTTGACCTCGCATAATAGGAAATTTATAAAATTTTAGTGGGGTCAATTTATATATAATACTTAAAAATTTTAAAATTTACCATACATTATAAAGCAATTTTTTTCAATGGGGTCGATTGACCCCACAAATTCTATGTGGCTTTGCCACTAACTGTTACGCAACCTATTTTAGCTTCAGTTGAAAGACCTATTATTGATAATATCGATTTCTCAATTAGAATAATATCATCACATACACTACTGTTAATTATAGTCATTATACAACTTAAACACTTATCACACAATCAAATATTTGATTACTCCTCAAAACATCATTATTATTATCATCCTTTGATAATTTTTTAATCACTATATCATATACATTATGATTTAACACTTTAATCTTATATATTATAAGTTTTCTTTAAAATCTAATAAGTTAAATACTAATCCAGCAACCTGGATTATCTAAACATACCAATCTAGCAACCCAGATTGCAATCTATTAAACCAAATTGCAATCCAATAAACTGGATTCCAAATCCAGCAACCAGATGGCCAATCCAACAAACCAAATTGCAATCTAGCAAACTGGATTCCAATTCCAGCAACCAGATTGCAATCCAGCAAGCTGGATTCAACAGATTTTCAATTCAGTAAACTACTTTCCAATCCAACAAGCTAGATTTAATAAATTTTCAATCTAGCAAGCTGGATTCAATAATTCTTCAATCCAGCAAGCTGGATTCATTATCTCTTTACACGAAAATACCAAATTAATTTATTATTTTTCAATCCTTTGCCCAAACATATATACATATATTTCATACATAAAAATAATTTCTTTTCATAATTTTTCAACTCCCTTTAGTATTTTTCAAAAATCATTTTTAGTTCGTAGCTTAAGAAATTAGCCCTATCATGCTCAACTCCAGAAATTCCCATCTCTTGATATAATCTTATATATGTTAACATGAACCTCCAGTTTAAATTTCATGACCATCGGAGTTATAGAACTCCTGTCACAGCCGTTTTTGTCAGAAAATCCTAAAAATTGAAATGGTCATAACTTGGCCATTTTAAGTAGGAATGAGCTCATTTTTTGGATAGGAGCTACTTTATATCATATATTTTCATGTCCCAAAATTCTGAAATTTATTTCACAAACTAAGTGGCCGAAACTGTCCTTTCAAAATTTGAAATAGTAGCTTTTTGGAAAAAACAATTTTTTTGTACTTTGCTAAAAACAGTCTGTACGAAAATTTACAACTCTTTTTTCAGTGATTCCACTTGGATATGTTAGAAAACTCATCATATTATCATCCCAAATTTTCTAAATTTTTGAATGTCAGAAAAATGACAAAACTACCCCTGGCACAGACTGGACCAAAGCAGTTTGTTTCTCTTTAAAAGAAACGAAACTGTTTTGGCTAAAACAACCACTAAGAATTGTGTACTAACATTTTTTAGTGCTACCACTTGGGTTTAGTAGCTAACTTACATATCTAGCAACTCTCTTTAACGGATCGCAAAAAGAAGGTGTAGATCAAAAACGATAGAAATACAAAGTACATAAAAATTTATGGTTTATAAACTAGAAAAATTTCTTTTCTTTTATTTTGATTTCCAAACAAATTAACACCCAATATGGGTATATCTAAACATAAAACACTTATTAACATGTAAATCTAGAGTCTTAAAGTTTTGAATCATAGATTCAAGTTTTGATTTACAATAATAAAAAATACATAAACAAAATGTATTTATACATTGATCTTTTGCTAGCCTTTCTTAATCCTTCAAAGTAAATGATGATCTTGGGTAGCTTGAAGATCAAAACCTCATTCGTCTTCTCTTCCTCCTCCTACCGTCCCTCTCCTCTTTCTCAAGTTTCTTAGTTTTGCTTGAGAGAAATTGATAAAAGAGATATTAACTAGATTTTTGTTGTATTAAAAATGTATGGATATAATATGTATGTTTAAATACATTTCACCAACATCTCATCTCTTTCTCTCTCAATAATCACCAGTTAGATGTATGGAAAATTATTAAGTAATGTGGCTTCATAAATAAATTGACACATGGCTAATTAAGTTTGGTGAAATATCTTTAAAAAAGTGTGGTGGTTAACATGATGACATGCACCCTTTTTCTCTCCACAAGTTGGCCGGCCAAGTGGCCTTATTTTCACCAAGTTTGGTTTTCCTTTAATGTAATATCTAATCTACAAAATGTCTAAAATGCCCATCCTTCAATTTGGGCCACCATATTTAATCTCTTGGGCTTTTAATTTATATCTTTGGGCTATGGAAAATTATCATAGTCCAACACTTTTATTTTTATCCTACCCTAATCATTTAATTAGGGTTTTCATTCACTCGATTGTAATTTTTTTCCTTACTTATATGCCCTGAATTTCTTAACCCAATTAGGTTTGCTATTATTAGGTTATAAAATTAATTAATTGAGATGTATAAAATAAATCCCTTAGAATTAGTATATATATATTATATACTATTATTCTCCCGTACCATAACCCTTAAGTTATTCTATTTTTTATTTCTAATATATAATTAGGTTACCTTAGTTTCTTTTATTTGTTTATATAATAAACAAATAAAAATAAACACATAATATTCATATAAACTTACTCACATATTCACAAAGTATTTATCATTATCATTTCTCTTGCTAAAATATATAGCACATCACTATATATATATATATATATATATATATATATATATATATATATATATATATATATATATATATATATATATATATATATTTAGGGAAATGATAAAGTGGAATCGTTAGCCAGTGAACTTTTCAACTAACGCTCATCCAGTAGTCAAAATTAGAGTGAATGGCTAAGATGAGGGCCCAGTACATACTAAAACTAGCGGTCCACCAAAAATTTTGTTGTTGGCATTTACTCCCTCTGCGACCAATCAAAACGACCGTGTTTTTGACCGGCCGCTAGAGAATCTTGCCAACAACAAAATTTTGACTTAATTACATTATCTGATTATTCCTAATTATCTTTATACTTATCCTTATACTTATTAACAAATTATCCTTATATATATTACTTATTAATTAGTAAAATAAAATAATAAAAATTATAAGGATAATCAATAATTATCTTTATATTTATCCTTATACTTATTAACAAAATAAGTATGTATAAGAATAATTACTAATTATCGTCTTATGATTTTTAATTATAAATAAAAATAGTGATTGAGTTTATATTATATTCCTACTCAAATATATAAACTCAATTACTATTTCCTATTTATAATTAAAAATCATAAGATGATAATTAGTAATTATTCTTATACATACTTATTTTGTTAATAAGTATAAGGATAAGTATAAAGATAATTATTGATTATCCTTATAATTTTTTATATTATTTTATTTTACCGGAATAAGTAATATGTATAAGATAATTTGTTAATAAAGATAACTATAAAGATAATTAGGAATAATCAGATAATGTAATTAAACTAAAATTTATTCCTACATTTTTCTGCAGGGCCAAATAAACACTACTGCTTGATCGGCTGAGAGGAGAATGCGACAATAAAAAATTTTAATTTGGCCATTGAGGAGTAGCGGTTGGGCCTCATCTTAGCCATTCACTCTAATTTTGAAACTACTGATGAACGTTAGTTGAAAAAAAGTCACTCGCTAACGTATTCCACTGATCATTTCCTATATATATATATATATATATATATATATATATATATATATACACACACACACACATATACATATACACATTCGCTTTATCCTTATAATATCTCTTCACTTGAATTTTATTTCCTTAATAAAATTTTCCACATTTATAATTTATTTCTTTCTTTTTAAAAATTTAAATCATTCCTCTATTTTCACTCTAGGTTTTATTCTTTAACCTTTAATTTAATCATTCAAGATCTTATGAATTTTTGGGTTGTCACATTCTTCCCCCCTTATAAGGATTCTGTCCCCGGAATCACTATTGCACCAAAAGTACATATATTTAACCTCTTCTTCTGAGAATTTCATCCTTGAAATTTTAGCCTACTACACCCTACTCCTTTCATTCACCAAAACTAGGTTTTCATAAT
This sequence comes from Panax ginseng, assembly GCA_020205605.1. NCBI lineage: Eukaryota > Viridiplantae > Streptophyta > Magnoliopsida > Apiales > Araliaceae > Panax > Panax ginseng. The sequence goes on from CM035140.1 coordinate 97,187,414, forward strand.
TACCTTTGTCCAATCATATCAGATTCTACCCGTACGCAACGAGTTCATACTATTTCATACCCATCATCATAAACTACCTAAAACATCACTCTAAAGAGTAAAAATTTTCAAATCATGCTGAGGAGTCATATAAACAATGAAGTTTCATTTTTAATTTTTGAAAAGGTTTATACAAAAATTCATTTGCAAACCATTATGAGTTATGGACACGGAGGGTGATAAACTCATTATGCCCTGTACTGATCAGGCACTACATGCTGGAACGATATATACGTTCATTATATTTGCCTTGGGCGCACAAAAGTTTCCCAATTTTTGGGATGTTCACCTCAGTCTTATCATATGATTCCACACCAAAACAATTTGGTTCGGGATAATTCTTAAAGAATACTTTGAATTTTCATAAATATTGGTCTAGCTGAATCAAATAGCTCAAACTCATACCAATAATTCAATTCCAATCGAAACATGTTTGGCCAAACCCCGTTGGCAATAATTTATCTTTAAAATTCTAAAAATAGTTTTATGACGTCACGATACCGTACTGTATTTACAGCCCGTTGGAGGATTCCATCATTGTGTGACGTTGTTATAACACATCATTCTATAGTGGGCTGACGATCTTTTGATCACATCCAACACTAGGTAATTCTGTATTTATAACTCCATCAATTTTTATCATCTGAGCACCAGGTTACATGATGCATTAATGATATAAAATACATTTTGATATTTTTAAATCATTTTCGTCTAGCCGAAATAATTAGCATAGACTATTCTTTAAACAGTTCAAAACCATTGCAAATCATTTTAGTGTTATTATGCCTCAACAGGTAACGATGTGTCAGTGTCCCGAAGTCCACACATACACAATTGTTACCATATGTTGAGAATAAAAATTTATTTTTAAAAGGCACATCAGTGCGTATTTAGTTTGATGTCAAAAATTTCGAAGTCTAGCATAACTAGAAGATTTGGAATACATATGCTTCCACCATCAACTCCACTTTCTATAATGAGCATTGCTTAATAATTCTATCTATTCTTATCATCCTCAATTCTCCATTCACAACTTAGTTATACCCCAGTTCATCAAACTTACCACACATTAATTATGAGTTCAAGAACTTTCCACAATAATATGATTTTAAGAACTTATCCTAGCAATACGTAATTCAAGAACCAATCAAGAAATGCACATACGCTTAGGGGTTCAAAAACACACTATACGATTATCACAAACTTACCATAAGTATGAGTTTTAAGAACTCGCACCTAATCTTATATTCTCTACCTATCTGTTATACACATGAGACAAGAATCACCTTCTCAATATGTATATAGAAAATATCACGACACAAACATTTCAATGATTATCAGTGTAAGAAACTAAGTGGTTGTTACACCAAGTACAATTCCTTGCCCATATAAAGAATCATACAACTTAGCTGCTAACATGAGTCCTCAATTGAAATCCCACATAATCCTAGCTTTCCTTTACTCCTTAAGAATTTTGTTTAATCCGTATTGCATCATCCACAACTCTTTTATGAGTGTGCATAGTACCGATTCATAATACAACTTACGTACATCAATCTTGCTATAAAATTTTCAATCATTTGATTGATCATCATCCCTGCTACGACCTTATCAGATCACGTAGTGATCTCATATTATAATCGTATTATATTACGATTCGTTTCTATGTTATGATCATTTTGTTTTACGATCTCCTTTCCCTTTATGCTTTTAGTCTTTTAGACTCTATCTATTCATTACTAATGTACATCTTTATTATCAGAGTTAGGTAACTCTGGATCTTTATAACTTATCGAGATTCGTCTTTGAATCTTAATGACTTAGTAACTCCGTTTGAGTTAGTTCTTATCCTCATCCCTGCGGTTATAGCCTAAGGTAACCCTACCTAAGGTTTATAACCTACATCTTTGATACCAACTGTGACATCCTCAAATCCGGGTACTAATCACCATGAACCTGGTACACCAATTCTATAACTATTGCGGAAGATATAAACATAATTTGTTTATACATTAACCTTTACACATAATCCCCAAGTTCGATAACCTTAACTTAATACATATATTCATATACTACAGAACTTACAATGTTATTTGCCTTCAATACTATTTACAATTTTAACTGTACAGTAATCCATTCATGTAATTGGTCTTTGCCTTTGCCTGTGTCCGAAGTATTTATCTTAATCTGAAATGTTTATCACGATATAGTAAGGGTGGGCAACAAGTTTTCCCAACAAGTTTAAGTTCAAAGAAAGATATATCATGATTGAAAAGAATAAAAATTGGCTCACAAACTTTCAACAATATAATAATTATGAAAAAACATGAATCAATTTTCATAACTGATTGACTGAGTCAACAATGAATAGCCAAAAATAAACATGAACAACTATAACTGAACCAAATGGTAATGAAGGTGACCAGCCTTTCATACCCAATGAACATATACAACATGCACAACATGTGAATCAATAAATAATAGATGTGGTATAATTAACAATGATTGACCACAAACATTCTTTATAATAACAACTCGAGTTCGAGTCTAGAACTTGCACAATAAAAGTATAGGAACTTGCCTGCACCGTCGATTATTGTTACACAGCCTATTTTAGCTTTAGTTGAAAGACCTATTATTGATAATATCGATCTCTCAATTAGAATAATATTATCACATACACTACTATTAATTATAGACATTATACAACTTAAACAGTTATCACATAATCAAATATTAGATTACTCCTCAAAACATCATTATTATTATCGTCCTTTGATAATTCTTTAATTACTATATCATATACATTATGATTTAACACTTTAATCTAATATATTATAAGTTTTCTTTAAAATCTAATAAGTCAAATACTAATTCAACAACCTGGATTATCCAAACATACCAATCTAGCAACCCAGATTACAATCCAGCAAACCAGATTGCAATCCAACAAACTGAATTCCAAATCTAGCAACCAGATGGCCAATCCAGCAAACAAAATTGCAATCCAGCAAACTGGATTCCAATTCTAGCAATCAGATTACAATCCAACAAGTTGGATTCAACAGATTTTCAATTCAGTAAACTGTTTTCCAATCTAGCAAACTGGATTTAACATATTTTCAATCCAACAAGCTCGATTCAATAATTCTTCAATCTAGCAAGCTGGATTCATTATCTCTTTACACGAAAATACCAAATCAATTTATTATATTTCTATCATTTGCCCAAACATATATACATATATTTCATACACAAAAAGAAGTTTTTCATAATTTTTCAACTCCCTTTAGTATTTTTCAAAAATTATTTTTAGTTCGTAGCTTAAGAAATTAGCCCTATCATGCTCAACTCCAGAAATTCCCATCTCTTGAAATAATCTTATACGTGTTAACTTGAACCTCCAGTTTAAATTTCGTGACCATCGGAGTTATAGAACTCCGGTTATAGCCGTTTTAGCTACTTTATATCATATATTTTCATGTCCCAAAAGACCGAAATTTATTTCATAAATTAAGTGGCCAAAACGTCCCTTGCAAAATCTGGAACAATAGTTTTTTGGTAAAAATAATTTTTCGTACTTTGCTAAAAACAGTCCATACGGAAATCTACAACTCCTTTTTTAGTGTTTCCACCTGGAGATGTTAGAAAACTCATCATATTATCATCAAAAAGTTTTTTAGAATTTTTGAATGTCAGAAAAATAACAAAACTACCCCTGACACTGACTAGACCAAAACAATATGTTTCTCTTTAAAAGAAACGACACTATTTTGTCTAAAACAAGCACTACAAATTGTGTACTCAACATTTTTGAGTGCTACCACTTGAGTTTGATAGATAACTTACATATCTAGCACCTCTCTTTGACTGATTGAAAAAAAAAGGTGTAGATCAAAAATGGTGGAAATCCAAAGTACATAAAAATTTATGGTTTAAAAACTAGAAAATTTTCGTTTCTTTTCTTTTGATTTCCAAACAAATTAACACCCAATATGGGTATATCTAAATATAAAACACTTATTAACATGTAAATCTAGAGTTTTAATGTTTTGAATCATATATTCAAGTTTTGATTTACAATAATAAAAAATACATAAACAAAAGGTATTTATACCTTGATATTTTGCTAGTATTTCTTAATCCTTCAAAGTAGATGGTGATCTTGGGTAGCTTGAAGATCAAAACCTCCTTCCTCTTCTCTTCCTCCTCCTACCTTCCCTCCCCTCTCTCTCTCAAGTTTCTTAGTTTAGCTTGAGAGAAATTGATGAAAGAGATATTAACTAGATTTTTGTTGTATTAAAAATGTATAGATATAATATGTATGTTTAAATACATTTCACCAACATCTCATCTCTTTCTCTCTCTCAATAATCATCACTTAGATGTATGGAAGATTATTAAGTAATGTAGCTTCATAAATAAATTAGCACATGACTAATTATGTTTGGTGAAATATCTTTAAAAAAGTGTGGTGCTTAACATGATGACATGCTCACTTTTTCCCTCCACAAGTTGGCCGGCCAAGTGGCCTAATTTTCACCAAGTTTGGTTTTCCTTTATTGTAATATCTAATATACAAAATGTCTAAAATGGTCCTCCTTCAATTTGGGCTAAACTTGGGCCACCATATTTAATCTCTTGGGTTTTTAATTTAATTCTTTGGGCTATGAAAAATTATCATAGTCCAACACTTTTATTTTTATCCTACCCTAATAATTTAATTAGGATTTTCATTCACTCAATTGTAATTTAATTCCTTACTTACATGCCCTAGATTTATTAACCCAATTAGACTTGCTATAATTAAGTTATAAAATTAATTAATTAAGATGTATAAAATAAATTTCATAGAATTAGTATACATTTTATATACTATTATTCTCCCATACCATAACCCTTAAGTTATTCTATTTTTCATTCCTAATATATAATTAGGTTACCTTAGTTTCTTTTATTTATTTATATAATAAACAAATAAAAACAAACACATAATATTCATATTCATTTACTCACATATTCACAAAATATTTATCATTATCATTTCTCTTGCTAAAATATATATACATCATAAATATATATATATATATATATATATATATATATATATATATATATATATATATATACACACACACACACACACACATATACATATACACATTCGCTTTATCCTTATAATATCTCTTCACTTGAATTTTATTTCCTTAATAAAATTTTCCACATTTATAATCTATTTCTTTCTTTTTAAAAATTTAAATCATTCCTCTATTTTCACTCTAGGTTTTATTCTTTAACATTTAAATTAATCATTCAAGATCTTATGAATTTTCAGGTTGTCACAATATTGATTGAGGAATGCGTGGGCAAAATCTTCCCAACCATGGACCTTGGACTTATCAATCCAGTCACACCAAGTTTGAGCTAGCTTCACCAGTGAGGCTCTTTTAGAATAATTACATTCAGAGATTCTCATCCTCGATAAATGATCCAAGTTCGTATATGTAAACCTTCAGATGGGTGTAAGGATCGCCCAATCCATTATACTTTTCAAATTTCGGGACTTGAAATTTATCCGGGTACCTCACCTTTGGCAAGTTACTATTAGTGTAATTTCTAGATACGCTCACACGCAAGTATACGTGGTCAACAAGTAATATAATGATGAAATAGAGTATCGTTCCCATATAGACTAGTATAAATTTTAATCTAACAATTACCAGTTTAATATTATTCCAATTTTATTAAACTATTCGAATTAATGATTATAATTAATAAAGACTAATAAATTAAAAATCCAAATTAATCAACACAAATTATTAACCGTAGTTTCAATCAGATAATAGAGATTTAGACTTACAATTTCACTTAAGTCTCACTCAAATTATCACACCTTTTTCCAGTTAATTTACTATCTCAGTTTATTAATCAAGAACACTCAAGTAGAATTAGTCATCTCTCGATGCACTAACACCATATTAACTTAAATCCATAAATTGATAGAATTAAGCCAAACACCCTAATTAACTAATTCACTATATCTCTATATGAATTAAAATCAAATAAGATTTAATTTCCAAGTTCTTTAAGGATTACATGTGATGTTAGGTATATCTCTATCCTAAACATTCATCAAGATTTCATTTAAACACATAATTCAAAAACACATGCTATTATGATTAGATCTAGATTCATACATCATCTCTCGAATCCATACAAATCCACATAAAATTGGCGATCAAACAATTCATAAATTAAGTATAAATCACAATAGATAAACTGAATTGATAGTTTTATTAAACTGAAATTAAAGCATGACAATTATCGTTCAACACTAAAGATCCATTGCAAGCCTAAAAAGTAATTTAGTTCATAATTAATGAATTCAAAACTGCATAAAGTAAAGAAATCATCATCCCAATTACAAGAACTGAATTTAAAAAGAAGAATAGTAATACACCACCCTTCTTGGCTTTCAATTCTGCAATCTTCGTGAAATAACCTTCCTTGCTTTGTTCCTCCAATGATCTTCTGTCAATTAGGGCTCCCAAAAGTGTAATTGATTATGTGTTAATTCAGTTTCTCTTCTAATTGACATAAATTATTACAAAATAGCTTAACCAAATCCAATCCCAATCCATCTTAAAGTCATCCAATCCAAGCCTCATGAGAATTTTAATCAAAATCAAACTCCTTTTTGTACCCAACAAGTTATCAGTCCAAAAAATCTCAATTACTCAGAAATTCCTTCTTCCTTAAACTCTTAACTTAATTATATTACATAAAGAAATCATCAATCCAGTTAGAACATAAACCTCCATACTTGAGAAACAAAAATCTGCAGTTAGCTCTGACCGACCGGCGCCCCCCGCGCCGGCTCCTTCCTTTATGCAGCACGGTCCGCGCTAAGCAGACATAATCTCATCTTCATGCAACGCACCCCGTGCTAGGTGAACATAATGTGCAAACTTCTTGTGATTTCTTCAAATGTTAACTCTTAGACGCCCTCACCCCATTAACCTGTAAAAAGAGCAAAAACTCATCAAAAGTAACATGATATACTCAAAAACTAGCAACATACCAAGCTAAATAAGGTCAAATCGTAGATTAAAAATCTACTCATCAAATTCTGTAATATTCTAGAATTTTAATTGTAATATTAAATATTTATTGAATTATATAAACATTTAATGGATGTGTTTATCGTTGAATAAATATTTGTTTAAGTGATTTAATTTTATTTGAAGAATTATTTGTTAAATAAATAATTGATGAATTAAGGAAATGATTATTATATTGAAATTTCAATTTAATGGTTAATTATTTGTATTGTGTTATGTGATTAAAGGATTTATTTAATTAATTATGATTTGAATTAATTAAATTAAATATAAAAAGCTTGATTAAATGTAGTGTGACAAATAACTATATTATAAGGAGTTATTAAAATAAATTAAAGTAGTTTAATTTAGTTTTTAACAAACAAGGCTTAATATATTAATTCTATAATATTTAAAGGGTTTTTGCCAAACACCTTATGGCTTTTGGGATTTCTAGTTTTTGAAATTTAAATAAAATAAATAGAATAAATAAAATATAATTAAAATAATAAATATAATATATTTATATTATATATGCGTTAATTAATATAATCGCCATTAGAATTAAGTCGGCGTATTAAGACTATCAGTTATTTCCTACGCTGGCTATTAGTTGATTTTGGCTTAGCTTTTGTTTTCTATACGCATTCTAGTGGCTGAGTTTTTTTTGTGTGAGTTGAGAGAATTTGAGAGAGAAGAATTTCAGAGCGTTTTGCAGTGTTTATCAAAACGGATTGCAAGCAATTTGAAGGTATTTCTTATGCAACCATAATATATATATATGTATATGTTTACATATGTGAACTACGACAAAGTTTTTCTATGCTCTGTGAATTATATTTCTTCCGAATTTTGTTATGTAATTTAGTTATAGTGGTTATACATGCTATAATAATAGAGTTTATGTTTAAACAACAGAATTGGATGCTAAATTCATTTGACAGTAGGAAGAAAATTTATCAGTATATGTATTCTTTGTATGGCTTAGGTAAATACCAATTTCGATGGTCAATTCTTATGTTAAATTATAAATTGAAGCTTGTATATATTAGTTCAATGAGATACGAGTATAACGTAATTTGAATGAGGTGATTTGGCCAACTATTGAATTCACAGTGATGATTTTTAGAATGAATATAAAAAAAATTGAGTTTGTGTATGAAAATATGAATTTTGAGAAATTAAAATAGTTTTTGTTGGTGTTAAATTGTTCTAATTGGTTGTAAATGTGAGCAATCATGTTTATGCTAGTTGTATATTTATTTTACGTGTTAATATTACTGTATATTGGGTGAAATTTGTGTTTGTTGGGCTAAAGTCGGCTATTGTTCATTAGCCTTCTCTGCGTCTGTCTGAACACGGCCAGCAGTGCTTGTAGTTGATAAAGGCAAAAAGCTAAATCATGCGCTACTTGAGTCTAAGTTTTGTATGGCGGCAGATTCTTACATACCACAGTTTGAGATTACGGTTTACGATGTTTACAGATTTGGGAAAGCATCATAACATGGTCTGAAATTATGTTAGCATGTTAAATGTGTAATGTTAAGGTTAACATAACATAGTGAATTGTGGTTAGTAAGATCAAAGTTGCAAAAATGAGTAATAAATCGAAAACGCGTTATGTGATAACTTAGTTTATACAATGAACGTTAGTTAAGTGTTGTGATGATTAACACTTGGGAATTCTGAAATGTAAATGGTAGCATAAGACTTGTGCTAAAATAACAAGTTTAGCTAGTAATGCGTTTTATATTGAAAAGTGAATATTAGTATGTCTAATAGATGTTGTGGTTTTAATACTATGTATAGGTGAACGTGAGTTTTAATATTTTAGCTTATGCTTGAGGCAAATTTTCAAACTCTACACTTTCGTTGAGTTAGTTCTATTATTATATTGTGTAACTTCATTCTTGTGATTGAGCAAGCTATTTATCTTAACTGTTATTGAATAAGTCAATTGTTCCTAAAATTCATTCAAGCAAACTCTAACTCTAATGTTATTGGAAATTCTCATTCGATTGATTTATTCTAACTTGTTTACACTTAAGCAAGTTTCTTAAGTTCTATTATGGTATAATGAACGTAGTTTTTGAGCTCTCGTCTCTATTATTGAACTGTTTTAATTCTTTGCATGAGTTAATACCTTGTTGGGCAAGTTTTTAGTTTCCAGCTTGCTATCAATTAAATGTACGTTCAAGAATTTCATTTCTAATGTGTAAAGACTCGAACCTTATCTTATTTTCTTTATTCAAGCAAAGGTTAACCATTTTATTCATTTCTTTGAATGCTTATGCTCTATAGTTATTTCAAGCATGAGTTTGATATGTATAATTAGTTCATTTATGATTCTCAAATGTTCTGAGTTATGTTGTTATTAAACAACTATTGTGTTATCAAGCATTGTTGATTCAACTAGTCCCTAGTTGATGATCATTAAACTTCAATTACCCTTGAAAGCTTATCCAAACCAAACTTTCTTTGAGTGCACTTGTACTCTAAATCTTTGATATGAACAACCCTATGTTTTGGGGGTTTACGCTTAGCGTTGAATTGGTTGTGCACAATATATTGTATGAAGGATTGATCCCCCTAATGCGTTGGAGTCCTTATAGTCATATGACTGTTAAAGTTAAAGTTGAAAGATTACTTATAACTGTGGACATGGTTCGTGGTCATTTGACCCTTAGTAGTAAATTTAAGAATGTTAATAGAACATATCATTTAGTTTTATTGAGCCTATAATTTGGCAAATGTTGTAATGTTAATAGAATATATCATTCAGTTCTATTGAGCCTATTATTTGGCAAATGTTGTAAATATATTTATTCTTATTTCAAGTGAGCTTTGTTTGCTCACTCTTGCATATTTATACACTTATTGCAGCTATGGTTGAGAAGGTAGATAAACCTACAACTAGCAAAGGAAAGGGAAAAATATACAAGTGATGAAGACTTGTAATTTTGTTTTATCGTTATGATGATAGACTTTAAATAATGATGTGATGTAATAATTTAATTTCCGTATTTGAATGATTGTAATTAAAGGTTAGATAACCTGGGAGATAATGTTTTTTATTAACGTAATCCTGTATGGGCATGTTTTATTATTCAATTATATTATGATTGGGTAGTTAGATATGAATGTTTTGATTACGTGAACACTAAATCTTGAGGTAATGAAGTACCGGGATTTGGGGGTGTCACAAGTTGGTATCAGAGCCTTAGGTTATGAACCTTAGGTGGGGGAAATCCTTAGGAAGTAACCTTTGAAAAGATAGTGATGATTAACTCTTATCGAGTTTTAAGGAAGTAGTAATAAAACACTTATGTGATTATGTGTTTATAACTTATGTGTTCGTGAGTTTCTAGTAGTAATGATTAGTAATTAAAACTTAAAATTTTGTTGTCAGGATGACTACTGTCGGAGAATCCAGTCAGACTAGAGAGGAGGGACCTCAGATGCCTATAGAGGAGGAGCCTTGCGACACTCAGGTTATTTGGGAACAACTACTGCCACGGGAGTCAGCCCCGTTGGTCACAGTGGTTGAAGATGAGGATGATGATGTGGAGACGGATGAGGAGGATCCCGTTGAGTTGCCACAGGAGGATGAGGATGACGAGGACGAGGAGGTAGAGACCATATTAACCTCGATAGCTGCTCGAATGTACGATGAAGTCTCACGATAAGTAACGTGGAACTTCGAGGATCTGATCGAGGAATTGTAAGAGATAGTAGCTGAACAAAAGACTGCAATGACACAGAAAGACGACGAGATCTAGGATCGTGAGGAACGACTTACTAATGTCGAGGAGAAGCTAGAACAGACTGAAGGAGAGAAAGAACAACTGATCGAGGAGGTCGCAGAACTGAAGAACAAGCTGAAGGAAGAAGCTACTAAGAGGGCAAGAGCCGAAGACGCATACGAGGAAGTGTTTCAACGAGCCAGGATAGCAGTGAAAGACACACATGCAAAGTGAATAAAGATGGAAGAGATGAATAGAGTATTCAACACCGTGGTTAATCGAGCTCAAGATCGGGTTATGGGTTATCCGATTCAGTTCGAGACGCTGCCATCGTACGTATTAGATCGCAGAATAATGTTCCAGATTATGGAGGAAGAACGTAGTAAGGCTAAGCAGTGTCTTAGTAGAACATCGTAGTTGTGATGCGAGTAATAAATGTTAAATAAATTGTAAATCCCAAGTGTTATGTGACCTATGGGATATGACGATGATGTTGACCTGAAACTTTTGTAGTTCAGGAAAGTAATATAAATAGCAGTGATGCTAATGTTTTTTATTTTCAAAGAGGTTATGAATAAATAAAAGTTGTTACTTTATTTAAAGTGTTACGTGATTATGTGGTTATTTCTTTTGTGGAGGCAAGTTAAGTAGAAATTACTTTAAAAATTGAATAATAATCTAATGAGTGTATTTTTAACAAAAAATGCCTCCCAGACGTCAACCACCATGACAGAGAACTACTGAAGGAACCAACAATAACGACAATGTTGATGTTAACCCCATTCAAAAATTAGTGACGTTACTGACAGGAGCATTGCAGAATCAACCACAGAACCAAGGAACAACGTTTAAGGAGTTCAAGGCGGTTGGACAACCTGAATTTTGTGGGTCCGTGAATCCAGTCGAGGCGCAGACTTGGATTATGGAGATAGAAAAGGTGTTCGATGTTGCTAGGGTAGGGAATCACCAAAAGACTGCTTTTACAACATTCATGTTGAAAGCAAAGGCTAGTTATTGGTGGCAGGCCGATAAAACTCGAGAAGGACCAGGGATGATGACATGGGATAGGTTTAAGGAGATATTCTGAGACCTATTTTCCCGAGAGTTTGAAGGGTCAGCAGGAAGTGCAATTTCTGGAAATGAAGCAGGGAACGATGACGGTATCTAAGTATACTGCTAAATTCAAAGAGTTGGCAAGGTTTGCGCCATATCAAGTCGAAGACTTTTGACGAAGGCAAGGAAGAGGTTTGAAACGAGGACTAAAGCCACAGTTTATGCAAAGAGGGGTTTCCTATTCCAATTGAAGACTTTCGCAAAAGTGATGGAGAAAACAATACTCGCTGAAGGTGGGGGCGAGGCAGTGACAAAGTTCAATCAAGAACAGAAGAAGAAGAAGAAGAACGAGGTGGAGATTAAGAATGGAGGTGGTAGTGGTGGAAACAACAACAACTTGAAGAAGAAGTGGAATGGAAACGTGGGTGCTGTAAACCAACAGGGTAACCAGCAAAACAAGAAGTTTGAAGCATGTGCTACATGCGGGAAGTTTCACAAGGGTGCGTGCTTGATGGGGAAACGAGTATGCTTCAATTGTGGCCAGGATGGTCACATCGCCCAAAAATGCACTCAACCTAAGAAGAATGTGTGTTTCACGTGCGGATCCAAGGATCACTTTGCTCGTGAATGCCCTAAGAAGAAGGATGGAGTGACAACCAGAAGCAATGGAAGTATCAGTGGAGGAACATGGGCCATTGCTGGACCTACAACATCAAATAAACCCACAGCTAGAACCTTCAACATGACCGTGCAAGATGTTGTGCAATCAAAAGATGTGGTGTCAGGTATTATCCCAATCAATGATATAAATGATTATGTATTATTTGTTAAGAAGTTAGAATTGCCTAGAGAAGAACTGAATTTCCCTTTGAACATAGAAATTGCGAATAAGGAGGTAATCCCTGTTAGATTCATATACAAGAACTGTAGGGTGAACATTAAGGAGAATATCTTGATGGTAGATTTGATTTGGATTAGACTTGGAGAGTTTGATGTTATTTTAGGAATGGATTGGCTGTTCAAATATGGAGCGGTAATTGATTGCCAAAAGAAGTGTGTAAACCTTATGACCCCGTCAAAGGTAGTATTCTATGGTAGCAAGTCGCATAGACAAATGAAATGTCTGACGATTATGCAGGCCAAGAAATTGTTTAGTCAAGGCTGTGTGGGCTATTTAGCTTACATTTTCGATACTCAGAAGAAGAATGTAAAACTGGAAGAAATGCCAGTAGTGAGGGTATTTGAGGATGTGTTTCCAGAGGATTTTCCAGGACTTACTTTGACGAGAGAGATTGAGTTAAATGATCGATTTAGCGCAGAACAACAATCAAATATCAAAGGCCTTTTATAGAATGGCTCCATTATAAATGAAGGCGATGAATACATTTGCAAGAGTTCTTTAGACAAGAAATATATTCAACCAAAGCGTATCACCGTAGGGGAGCAAATGTTATTAAGTGAAGAAGAAGGATGGGTCAATGCGTCTTTGCATTAATTATAGAGAATTAAACAAAGTCACTATTAAAAATAAATATCCATTACCAAGAATAGATGACTTGTTTGATCAATTGAAGGTGCTAAATACTTCTAAAAAATAGATTTGAGAAGTGGGTATCACCAATTGAAAGTGAGGAAGGAGGATATACCTAGAGCGGCATTGAACTCGGTATGGACATTACGAGTTTTTGGTGATGTCTTTTGGTTTAACCAATGCTTTCTTTGCATTCATGGATTTGATGAATAAGGTGTTTAAACCATTCTTAGACAAGTTTGTAGTGGTATTCATCGACGACATTCTGGTGTATTCCAAAACTCAAGAAGAACGCGTGGAACACTTACGTTTGACATTGGAAACACTAAGAAAGGAAAAGTTGTACGCAAAATTCTCTAAGTGCGAATTTTGGCTAGATCGTTTGAAATTTCTTGGGCACGTTATTGACAAAGATGGGATTTCAGTGGATCCATCAAAAGTTGAAGCTGTAATCAATTGGGAACAACCAAGAACACCGTCGGAGGTGAGGAGTTTCTTGGGACTGGCCGCTTATTACAGATGGTTTATTCAAGATTTTCTAAGATAGCCACTCCATTAACAAATTTGATAAGGAAAACTGTGAAATTTGTTTGGACGGAGAAATGTGAAGAAAGTTTCCAGGACTTGAAGAAGAAATTAATCATGGTACCTGTGTCGTCATTACCAGATAGTACATGTAACTTTGTGGTGTATAGTGATGCCTCACATAAAGGATTGGGTTGTGTTCTATGCAGAACGGCAAATTAATTGCGTATGTATCAAGACAATAGAAGGATTATGAGAAAGGTTATCCGACTCATGATCTGGAATTGGCTGCAGTAGTATTTGCTCTCAAGAAATGGAGACACTATCTCTATGGAGAGAAATGTGAAATCTATACAGACCATAAAAGTCTGAAGTATATTTTCACACAGAAGGACCTGAATATACGACAAAGAAGATGGATGGAATTAATAAAGGATTACGATTGTGAGATCTTTTATCACCCGGACAAAGCGAATGTGGTTGCAGATACTTTGAGCAGGAAAGGTCGGGAGAAGTTGATGCTGATAACTACTCAGGAGGAGCTTATTTCAGCAATGACAAAGCTAGAGTTGGAAATCAAATTTCTAAAGGAATCCGATGAACGACTATTCCAGATAGATGCTAGTCCAACTTTGGTGGACAAAGTGAAGAGTGCTCATCTACAAGATAAAGAATGTGAAACGATCAAAGAGAAAGTGGTTGAGGTAGTGATGTAAAATACAAGATCGATCTGAAAGGACTACTACGATTTGAGGAAAGAATTTGGGTTCCGGTGAGTCTAGAGCTTAAAGACGAAATCTTGACTGAAGCACACAACACAAGATATTCGATTCATCCAGGAAGTACAAAGATGTATCAAGATTTGTGGCGACATTTTTGGTGGCCAAATATGAAAAGTGACGTTGCAGAATGCGTTGCAAAATGCTTGACGTGTCAGAAGGTGAAAGCTGAACATCAAAGACCAAGCGGATTACTTTAACCGTTGGAAATATCGGAATGGAAATGGGAGCATATCACAATGGATTTTGTGGTAGGTCTTCCAACGACTCAGAAAGGATACGATGCGATATGGGTGATAGTGGACAGACTAACAAAATCTGCACACTTTTTTCCAATAAAGATTAGATTTAATCTTGATCAGCTAGCGAAACTGTACGTTCAAGAGATCGTGTCAAGACATGGAGTTCCAGTGTCAATTGTATCAGATAGAGATCCAAGGTTCATCTCAAACTTCTGGAAAAGACTACAAGAATGTTTGGGAACACAATTGCGAACTAGTACAACATACCATCCGCAAACCGACAAGCAAAGCGAACGAACAATCCAAACGTTGGAAGATATGCTGAGAGCATGCATCATGGATTTCAAAGGAATCTGGGATGAACATTTACCGTTGGTAGAATCTGCCTACAACAATAGTTACCACGCGAGCATTGGCATGCCACCTTATGAGGCATTATACGGCAGAAAGTACAGAACTCCACTGTGCTGGGATGAAGTCGGTGAACGCTGCCTGTTAGGACCAGAACTGGTACAACAAACTGCTGAAGTTGTTAAACTCATTATGTGAGACCCCAAATGTTATGAATAAAGATTTAAATTTCTCGAAATATTTTTTAAAATATTATGGTGAGGATTTGATATAATGTTATAGTTGTGGGTAATATTTATAAATTTTGCAAAGTTTACAAGTTGTTAAAAAATATTCGTTTGGTCGGGGAATATTCTTTTTATTGGGGAATATCCGTCTGACAGCACAATCATCATTGGACCCCCACAACGAAAGTATTATCGTAGTTAAAAATGACAAAATTATCTTTTATAAAAATAACGGTGAAAGTGTTACTGTTAAAATTGTTGAACTACCCTTAGTAAAAATATAATAATCTGGCGTGGTTGTATAGTAGCACACAAAGATGATTATTGATGCTTACGTAAAAGTCACTCGATTATACTCAATTATTGCTAAAGTAATTGCGCATCATATCTCTCATATTATCGATTCAATTATTGTCACAGTATCATCTGCATAATATTTATTATTATTAACACTACTAGAAATTTGACCTATTACGACGAGATTTAGCGACGGTCGTCACGAAACCGTAGCAATAGGATTCTATAAATGACGATCGCGGTTTGACCAGATTGGTATATGTCTCAATAAAGAGCCTAATCAGGGTCATTTTAAAAGTCGATATAGAGGATTTTTGGGCCTTTTAGTGAGGGGTCATGAGATCGCACAAAACCCTCCCATTCCCCCACCCCAAATCATTTCATTTCTATCATCATTCTACAGCTCGATCCTCGACTCCCCACCTCAAAACCTAAATCCTCTAATCTCTAACAACAGAACTCTAAATTGCAAATCGAAGGTTCCTCCAATCAAAGCACAAAAGAAGAAAGATGGCGAAATCGAAGGTTGCTCTCAATCGAAGGTTCCTCCAATCAAAGCACAAAGCGAAAAAGATGGCGATAGAGATCGAGAAGCGAAAGCGAATTAGCGAGGGAGTGAGTTGTTCATAAAATTGATGGCGAAACAAGGCGAAGGATTGAAGCAATACTATCTCCAACACTTCCACGATCTTGACTACATGTGAAAATTTTTGACTGCTTTTAGTTCAGCTTTATTTTTTGATCTGGTCGTGAATAATTTTTGACTGTGTTCTGGGTTTCATGAACTTTTAGGGGTTTATTTAGGGCTTTTTATTTGTGTTGATTGATAGATATATAGTGGAAGTGTCGATGGTATTTTTCCTGGGTTACACTTGAATTCTCTATCATTTGGGGGTACTCTCTGTTGATTATGTGTTGTTTGTGATGAAGGTTCGATTTTTCTTCAAGCTCTGATGATTTTTTTTATTTATTAATTTTGGATTTCTGCAGGTTTTTCGTATATGTCATACTAATTCCTGTGTGTGTGCATTTATATTTGTGTTGTTCTGATCATTAAAATTTTGAGGGTAAAAGCTATTGTCGGTTTAACATTGTTGACCTTGAGAAAGGCTATTTACTCGATTCACAATATGATTGCGTCCATCATGATTCATGAACAATATTATTTTATTTGATCTTTGGAATTACATCTTGCATCAAATTTACGACCCGTATAACTATCTCACAATTAAACTTCGTCAAATTGTATTTGATTGTTTATGTATTTTGAACCAAAGCATTTACTTTTACGTGCTTTATAAAATTGCATTTTCCATGCTCCTTTCAATATTCATGAATCGATATGATAGTGCTCTATGTTTTTCTTTCCTATAATTACATATTTGAATGTTTGATGACCACACTTCTCAACGAGCAAGTGCAGTCCTTCTAATTCTTGACCAATTTATCTGCGTGTTTTTAAAGTTTACCTAATATTCAAAATTATTTTGTTTAGGGACGAAATCTCACGAGAAGAGGCATCTTTCGATCTGACTCTGCTAACTTGCAATTGAGGAGGCGGTCAAGTCACTGTTGATATAAATTATTCTCAACTACTAATCAACTGGACAATTTGTTGATGCGGTGTCGAGTAAGCTTCTTGCGACCTCAAAAGCCAAACCCGATGGTATTTTTTTCATACTGTTGGCATGCATCCAAGAAGAGTGTTGCATTAAAAGAAATTCTCTAGTTCTTCAACTTTAATAGTCTTTTATTATTTGATATATTGGAAGCTTTGAAACTCACGCTTGAAGTTTTGCCTAATTCTGAGCGGTGGTGGTCTTTGAATTTCAAAGCAAGGACATTGATGAAAGCCCCATGTTTTTATCGCTTTGTGAGGTTTGGATTTGGTCCTGTTTGTTGGACCGATTCGATATGATCAAACATATATATTTATAGAGAACCCCAAAGACACCTCTGCTAAAGACTATGACTTTGAGTCGAGGCTTGAGTCCCTTCCATGGATTCTTGGTATTTACATCTTCATCCTTGTATTGATTGCACTAAATGAAATGACAAAACTAAATATTAGCCAGCATTATTTGCTATTTCATCGTATTTTGTTCCTAATTTACAATTCGTTTTCTTACGCTTTTGAACTTGTGCATAAAATGGGTACTTAATTTATCAATTCATTGTCTTTATTTATATATCGGTGATAGTTTATCACAACCAACATGGCGAGGATGCAAATTGGTTTTATCGTCCATTATTGAGATAGTGAAATGTGAATGCGCCTTGATGCTTGATGATTGTATTACGACTCTGTTTAGATTTTATGGCTTGAGCATCTTTTTCATTTTAGCCATCATATTAGAGAATTCTTTACATTAAGATCTATTTTTTCTTGACATTTAGCGGTGATTGCCTTATAAGACCACGTGTATAAAATCGTATGAGTCTCTAATGTGCTTCCTTTTGGCATTTTCATGTTTCATTCAATCCTCGAGGAGTTTTATCCATGCTACCTATCTAATAAGCACACTTTTGATAGCAACATTCACCTTAAAAATGTTGAGGTAGGTGTTATAAAAGCGGTATTTTTTTTTGGTCATTTGGGCTTAGAGAACTTTATTTTGCACTTAGTTTGTTGTTATAGTTTTTGGTCCAATTCCTATGTTTTCTACCTCGGTGGCTAAGGTTTTGCTCTTACATTACCTCGACACCAATACCACTCCAGATTGCATCTCCATGATGCTTGAGAGGCGACTGTCAAAAGGGTTGATCGGCGAATGATGACGAAGGAGTTTCTTCTTTGTGTTGGGTACCTGTTTTAGAATCGGTTGTATGTATATTATCATGTCAGCAAAATTAAGATAATGGTTTTGCCTGATGGTATGGTTTTACCAAAATCAGGCATTGATTAATGTCAGCAAAATTAAAATATTGTTAAATACTCTTGTAAAGATACACTAGCATCATACATATATTATTAATTCCTACTTTCGCGCATAGGCACACAATTACATACAAATATAATTGCTTTGGTCAAATACTCAAATATAATTGCTTTGGTTTAGACTAGTGCTTTGCTTTGGTTTAGACTGTGTATTTACAATGTTTCATATATACTTGGTAACAAGCATAGGCGTAGGACTTCCACTTCTCAATCCCTATAAGATTGCAGACAAATATTTCCAGTAACTAATAGTTCTCTCGATGTACAACTTGGCTGGCTGTCTACACATCTAGCTTCTATATGCAAGACAAATGTAGGTACAAGTTAGTTATTTTAGCTCTATATTCAACTATATATGAAGATATTTTTTTATAATGTGATGTTAACAATGTCACTTTAACTTTACGCGAATGTGTGGAGCCCCCGACGTTCCAGTTTGTTTCAATCCTGATTTAAATATTAGCTGGGATGGAATTCACCTAAGGCCTATGAGATTAATTATGGCCAATTGGCTTATTAAGAGGAATATTTATTTTTCCTAATATTAAGTGTTAGGTTTATTAATATTCACCCTACTTTTTAATTTTTGGTTTTGTTAGTCTTTTATAGTTTCAGTGACATTGTTAACTACATTTTATTTTGAACTTTGTATAAATGGTTTTTCATTTTATAAATTTTCTAGTAATTACATTAAAGTTTGAAGATTTGATTGATTAATAATCTGATTTGATTGAGGATATGCGACGGATATGTGTTAATTAATTAATTTTGTCGATAAATAATTATACTCTGGTTAATGATAATTGTTTGACATGTTAGAAAATATTCCTTAAACCAGTAAGAATATTTTATTTATGGAAGTTGATCAATGGTTTTGCCTGATGGTATGGTTTTACCCAAAATCAGGCATCCGCCTCTCTTTATTAAATTATTGAATGAATGCTTTCTTGCATGATGGTATAGTTTGGGAGTATTGGAACAGGGAGGAAAAGGACTAGGAAGAATAAGATCATCCTTTCCATTGCCATAACAGTTCAATTGTTAACAATGTCGAATCGAGCCACTAGTACTAATACTTAATGATTTTCATATTTTCTGGTATTACTATTATATACTTAATGATTTGAATCATGATACTAAACAAAATTCCTTATTGCGAGATAAGAGAAAAGAGAAGAAGGTGTTGGAGGATCGGGATCCAATGATCTCACAAGCAAAGCTTCGTCAGCAGATATATGTAGCAAAATATGATCGTGATACGCTCTCTATAATAATAGAATCTTGGTCATTCTTATTGTTATTGTAACTTAATGTTTGATCTGATGATTAGCCTTTTTTGAAGAAGATTGTAATTATTGTAATTGTAATGTGAATGATTTTAAATTATGTATACAATAATTTTTTATGTTTTATATTATATTGTATTTGTATTTGTTGGATAAATGTACACAATTATTTTTTTTTTAAATATGAAAAGGCTATAGCGACGGTCATCGACCGTAGCTATAGTGTTCTATAAAACACATCCCTATAGCGACGGTCACCGAGCGTCGCTATAGACATCTATAGCTACGGTCATGACCATAGCAATAACTCTCAACAATCGTTAGTAAAGAGCAAATACATAATTTTTCTATGACCTATAGCTAGGGTCGGCGACCGTCGCTATAGGCCAAAAGACCGTTGCTATAGGCTTTGAAAGCGGGTTCTATGGCGATGATCGCGACGACCTTCACTAAAACTTTTAGCGACGGTCTTTTGGCTTTATAGAGGCGGTCGGCGACCGTCGCTATAGGCTGATTTTCTAGTAGTGTAAATCAATAATTGAGACGACAAAGTTATTCATATTATTATTTGCAATATTGACAATGTCTAGAAGTTCTGTCAAGGAGAGGTTTGGTCACCTAATTATGCGCCAATAAAGAGAAATCCTTATCGGAAAGCCCTCTTTCACGGGGAGCGACACAGTTGTTAAATATTGTGCGTTATAATATTAATGATGAATAAGTTCGTGTTGATTAAAGATGAAATTGATAGTTCCATTGTGTTGGGATTATTAGTGTTAGTGAAAATCAACATTTATTTCGATAATAATTGATGTTTGGAGATTATATTGATCAATCGGGTATTCGAGGCACTTTTCGTGTTGGAGTACTATTCATGGGTTACTATTCACCCACTTACTATTCACTCTAGTATTGTTCACTGTAACGGGTCGAATTTATTGAGTCGTGATTCTGGGGACAGAATCCTTTTAAGGGGGAAAAGATGTGACGAACGAGATTTTGTAAATTAATTTTAATATTTATTGAATTAAATAAATATTTTTGATGATTTAATTATTAGATTAAATAATTAATTGATGCAATTATGATAGATTAATTTAATGATATGTGTTATATTTATTAAATTAATATGGAGAATAATTATTATTCAAGTATGTAATTATGTGAGTTTATTAAATTAAAAAAATTATTTAATAAGCCTAATATTATTTTATAATTAATGAGAAAATTTAATTATGTGACTATGTGAATTTATGATGAATTATTATATTTTATTTAAAATAAATTAAATAAAATCTTTGGATTTATTTTATAAGGAGTGTGATATTTTCAAACTATATGATAAAGCTTTATTAAATTAAGTGGTTTTATAATCTACTCTTGCTAGCCAAACATGGCCTTAGAGGGAGTTGAGGCGCGATTACCCATGATGGGTAGTAAATGACCAACAACGTCGATTCATTTGAATCTGACGTCTTCTTTTCTTTTCTTATTATTCTAAGTCTAGAAAACAAGCAGAGCATATTTTCTTAGAGTTCACAGAGAGAAAAGAATTTAGATTGAGAAAAGATTGTGAGTGTGCAATCAATCAAATACATGTAAAAGGATTATCATTGATCATCTTCTAATTTATACTTTATAGGGTAATCTCCTCCTTCCCAATTTCTAATTTACGTTGTTTGAGTTTTACAAAAATAACTTTTACAGTTTTCTGTAAAGTCTCTGTATTTATAAAGGGTGTGGATTATGTGTTGTATATGTGGTAAATGTTACTATATTGTATTTAATTATATATATTTCACAAACTATATCATCTGTTTCATTAAAATACATGTCGTATATGTTTTTCAAAATTACAGAGTTTGGGTTTTGGCCATATGGCCTTATACGCGATATTTTATGTGTTGATCGTATATTATACCTAAATTTTACATTCGTATGTTGTTATGCATGTTAATACGAAGAGACCAAAGTTTAAATAAACGGATTCGGTGTTATAACGAATCCGTAGTGACAATTTTCATATTTTATTTTCGAAACCTTCAAGAACATCAAAGTCAGTGAAATTATAGATTTTAACTCTGTGATTATGTGTTTTAATGGGTTAAAACCATTCTATAAATGTTGGGTTATGTTTATGCATGAATTATAACATGTGGGTATGATTAATTTCATGTAGTAGTAATTTAATTGGAGTTTTTGAAATTTGTGTTCTACAATTTTTTGCGAATTGCGAAACAGTTTACAACGCCGCACTCACATATCATCCATCCAGTGCTTTAAGACCAGCAAGTAAGCGCCATCGCGTCATTGAAATACTTGAAGTGTCCAACCCATGGCCTTGAAGACCTAGTATAAACGTGGCGCCCTATTTTCCACTCTGCAGAATGGTCAAGAAATGAAAATTTTAAAATGTTTAAGTCTAGCAATGTGTTAGTAAATTAATTTAATGAACATGTAAACATGTTAGAAGTATAATGAGGTGTTAAAATAGTTGTTTAACATGTAAATAACATAATTGCATGTGGATTGAATTATTGAATACATAATTAGCTTGATAATTCATGAAGTACAAATTATGTGACAAATTGATAATTTGACTAAGTATAGTCAATAATCAAAGTAGACAAAGAGAATGAGTTTATGATGATTAGTTAAGTTATAATTAACTGGTATTGTGAATGTGAATGGTATGTAGGATTAAATTCAAAGAACGTGCTTAGTTAAAGTGTAATCTACGCACGAGGCAAGTTTCCTAACCCTACTTGTCATTATTGTTTAAGTTTATTATTTACCTCGAGTAAATTATCATTACTATTATTCAAGTTCAAATGTTATATTAAAGATTAATTATCTTTTCAAGTATGATTCAGTTATACAATAATTGTCCTATTGTATACTTCTTGAGATTAGTATTCAAATTGAATATCATTATTGTAGAACCTTATTAGACTAGTGAACTTTATT
This sequence comes from Panax ginseng, assembly GCA_020205605.1. NCBI lineage: Eukaryota > Viridiplantae > Streptophyta > Magnoliopsida > Apiales > Araliaceae > Panax > Panax ginseng. The sequence goes on from CM035140.1 coordinate 97,210,492, forward strand.
GATTCAACTAGTCCTTAGTTGATGGACGTTCTAAATTTCAGAACCCTTATTGAATTATCCAAACCAAACTTCTTTTGGTGCGGACTCGAATGTCAAACTGAGATGAACAACCCTGCGAGGGGATTTACTTATCGTTAAGCGTTAAGATATTGTGCATGATGTATGGTACTAAGGGCCGATCCCCTAAATGCGAGTAGAAAGGTCCATAGTCTTATGATCATTAAAGGTTTCAAGTATAACCCTTGCTAACCTAGGACATAGTTCAAGGTCTTATGACCCTCAGAAATCTTTTGATTCTTGTTATTCATTCTTGATTCAAAAGTTGAGCTTTTATTTCAGAAGTTAATATTTCTCTTGCATGTTATTATTCATTGTTATATTTTTATACTTGTGGGCAATCGTGCTCACTCTTGCGTAATAATAACATTGCGCTTAAAACGAAAAGAGCGATTTAACCTTCCACTAGTAAAAGCAAGGGCAAGCTTAGCAAGTAATGAGGGTGATTATTTATGTGATGTAATTAGAATTGATGTTACTTAAGACTTATTTGTTTATGTTTCCGCACAGATGATTTAAGGTTAGAGTAACCTGGGATTTATTTATTATGTAGTTGATGTAACCCATAAGGGGAGATTTATTATTATTTCTATCTATTGCATGGTTTGCATTTATTTATGGGTAGATAGATGGATGATGTTTATCTGATGAACACCAAATCTCATGGAAATGGAAGTACCGGATTTGGGGTGTCACAAGTTAGTATCAAAAGTCATGAGGTTATCAACCTTAGGTGGGGAACAACCTTAGGTAGTAGCCTTATAGAAAGAAGATAGTGATGGAAAACTCATATCGAGTTATAAGAAATGAATTTATGTAATTCATTGAAGATAATAAAAGACCTTATGTGTTTATGTGTTAATGTATGCGTTAGATGATACGACTTAGTAACTAAAACTTAAAATTTTATTATCAGGATGTCGAATGTTGGAGAAGCTAGTCAAGTTGGGGAGGAAGAACCCGGGTACCTATAGTACCTCTTGAGGAGGAACCCAATGTACCTATAAATGCAAAAGCGGAGGAGGAGCCCCGAGACATTCATGTCGTTAGGGAGCAAATGGTGCAGAGGAATCATCTCCATTGATCACCGTTGTTGGTCCTAGCATGAACTGAGGCCCGATCCTGAGGAGGAATTTGTTGAGGAAGAGGAAGAGGAAGAAGAGGAGTTACCACGGTACACCATTGATGCTGAGATGTATGACACATTATACGACCATAACATGGAGTTACGAGATGAGGTCTGAGGATCTGGTGAAAGCGAGCTATTATTCATTAGATTACTCTGAAGCGAGAAGGAGAGGGAGATTTCGACTCTTCACTCTCGACTGGGAAATGTAGAATGGGATTTGGTCCATGAGAAGGGTCAAACTGAAGATAAGACCGAGGAGATAGAGAAGCTGAAGAAGGGACTGAAGGAAACCTCCGAAAGGCTGAACATAGCAGAGGAAGGCTGGGTAAGAGAATCACGTCGAGCTGATCGTGGAGAGGATGATAGTCATGCAAAGAAAGCGAAGATTGGGGAAACGTACTCTACACTTAACAAGGCAATGAATGAGACCCAAGATCGAGTTTTGAGGTACCCGATCCAATTCGAAGGACTACCATTGTACATGATGGATCGCAGAACGATGTATCACATCTTAGAAGAGGAATGTAGCAAGGCTAATCAGTACCTTGACCGATAGTGATATGATTTGTTTAATTATGTGAAGAACTTAATTAGTTTTTAGATGTAAATTCTGACGTGTTTATGAACGAAAGAATATTTGAATGTTTTAAATCCTGTGGATTCTTTATTCCAGGATAGTTGATGTAAATAGCAGTTATGCTATCGTTTAATGTTAAAACTTTTGATTTGAATGAATAAATATCAAGTTGTTTGAGATGATGTGTTAAATGAGTATGTTAAATTGTTAAGTAATGCCTTAACTATTTAGAGAAATAAATAAAGTTCTAATAAGAGTTTATTTAACAGAAAAATGCTGCCAAGGAGAAGACAACAACGTCAACCGACTCAGGAAGAGTCAACCAATAATAACAATAATGCCAACGCTAATCCCGTGCAGCAGTTGGTTAACTTACTGACTGGAGCCATGAATAATCAACCTCAAGCTCCACCAAACACAACGTTTAAAGATTTCAAGGCGGTGGGACCGCCAGAGTTCAAAGGTTCCATGAACCCAATCGAGGCTCAAACGTGGGTTATGGAAATGGAGAAGGTTTTCGACGTTGCTAGGGTTAGAGAAGACCAGAAGACCGCTTTTGCAACGTTTATGTTTGAAGTCTCGAGGCTAGCTACTTGGGTGGCAAGCAAACAAAGTGCGAGGAGGTGAAGGTGTAACTACGTGGGAGAGATTTAAAGAAATGTTTTTCAAAATGTATTTCCCAACTAGTTTGCGAGAATCGGATGGAAGTTCAATTTACGAACCAAGTAGTAGGAAACATGAAGCGTGCGACTACGCGGCTAAATTCAACGAGTTAGCGAGGTTACGCCCGTATCAAGTACACACACGACGAAAGAAAAGCCGAAAGATTGAACAAGGAATAAAGCCTTGGGTGTCTGACAGAAGTATCAATGTTTCAAATAAACACGTTTCTTTGAGTCTCGAAAAAAGGCCATCCTCATTGAAGGAGGAAGCGATCGGTGACCAAGTAAAATCAAGATCAGAAGAAGAAGAAGAGTGAAGGTGAAATTAATAACAAGGCCAGTGGAAGTGGCACAGGAGGTGGAAATTTCAATCAGAAGAAAAGGTGGAACGACAACTCATCATCGGGGAATCAACAAGGTAATCAGAAGAAAAGAATCGAAGTATGCCCGACTTACGGGAAAGCCCATCTAGGAGTTTGTATGAAAGGAAAAAGAGTGTGCTACAATTGTGGTCAGGAAGGCCACATATCACCAAACTGTCCAAACCCAAAGAAGGGTGCTTGTTTTACTTGTGGTTCGAAGGACCATCTAGCAAGAGATTGTCCCAAGAAGGGATCGGGAGGGTCAGGATCAGGAGGAAACCGGGGAAACAACAGTGGAAATGCCTTAACCATCACCGGACCATCCGCAACAAACCGACCGACTGCCAGGACTTTCAACATGACGGTGCAAGATGCAGTTCAATCCCGTAATGTGGTGTCAGGTATCATTCCGATCAATAAAATTAATGCTTATGTTTTATTTGATTCGGGTGCTACTTGTTCCTTTATATCCGATGATTTTGCCAAGAATTTAGATTTGTCTAAGAATGAATTGGATTACCCCATGAACATAGAAATTGCGAATAGAGAAATAATCCATGTTAAGTATGTACATAAGAACTGTAGAGTGGATATTAAGGGTAATATCATGAACGTAGATCTTATCCCTATTCGACTTGGGGAATTTGACGTTATTTTGGGAATGGATTGGTTATTCAATTACGGTGCTGTAATTGATTGTCAAAAGAAGCGTATTAACCTTATGACTCCGTCAAAGGTTGTGTTTTATGGTAGCAAGTCGCCTAGACAAGCGAGTTATCTGACGATGATGCAGGCCAGGAAGTTGTTAAGACAAGGCTGTGTAGGATACTTAGCTTACATAGTCGACAGTCGAAAAGAGAATCCGAAGGTAGAAGAAATACCGATTGTGAGGGACTTCGTCGACATATTTCTAGACGATTTATCAGGACTTCCACCGGATAGAGGTAGATTTCAGTAATCGATTTGGCGCCAAACCGCTCCAATATCGAAGGCACCATCTTTTAATGGCACCGATGAGATGAAGGAATTAATGGTACAACTACAAGAACTGTTGGACAAGAAGTACATTCAACCGAGCGTATCGCTGTGGGGAGCAACGGTGTTATTTGTGAAAAAGAAGGACGGATCGATGCGGCTCTGCATTGACTACAGAGAACTGAATAAGGTCACGATTAAGAACAGATATCCATTATCGAGGATCAACGACCTATTTGATCAATTGAAGGGAGCGAGATACTTTTCCAAGATAGACCTAAGAAGCGGTTATCATCAACTGAAGGTGAGGCCAGAGGATGTACCGAAGATAGCGTTCAGAACGCGATATGGTCACTACGAATTTTTAGTAATGTCGTTTGGTCTCACGAATGCTCCTGCAGCATTTATGGGACTAATGAATGGCGTGTTCAAGCCATTTTTGGATAAGTTCGTAGTGATATTTATAGATGACATTTTGGTATATTCGAAAACCAAGGAATAACATGAAGAGCATTTGAGATTATCATTGGAAGTATTGAGAAGGGAAAAGTTGTATGCCAAGTTTTTGAAATGCGAATTTTGGATTGAACGAGTACAATTTCTTGGGCACGTGATCGATAAAAACAGAATTTCGGTAGATCCATCAAAAGTTGAAGCCGTGATTAATTGGGATCAGCCGAGAACACCGTCGGAAGTAAGAAGCTTTCTTGGATTGGCAGGATGTTATAGAAGATTTATTCAGGATTTTTCTAAGATCGCGACTCTGTTAACAAATTTAACTCGAAAAGCTGTGAAATTTGTTTGGACGGATAAGTGTGAGGAAAGTTTCCAAGAATTGAAGAAGAGATTGAGTATGGCACCTATGTTATCTCTCCTAGATGATACAGGAAATTTTGTTGTTTATAGTGATGCGTCGCATAAAGAACTTGGTTGTGTGCTGATGCAAAACGACAAAGTCATTGCGTATGCATCACGACAATTGAAGGATTACGAGAAGGGGTATCCGACCCATGACTTGGAATTAGCTGTAGTTGTTTTTGCTTTGAAGATTTGGAGGCACTACCTCTACGGGGAGAAGTGTGAAATATATACGGACCATAAAAGTCTGAAATATATTTTCATGCAGAAGGATTTGAATATGCGTCAAAGAAGGTGGTTGGAGTTAATTAAGGACTACGACTGTGAGATTTTATACCATCCGGGTAAGGCAAATGTGGTTGTCGACGCCTTAAGTAGAAAGGGTCGTGAGAAATTGATGATGTTAACTGCTCAGGAGGAGCTAATTTCAGAAATGGAGAAACTGGAGTTAGAGGTAAAGTATCCTATAGAAATTGATGAGAAGCTATTTCAGATGCAATCTGGTACAACCTTACTGGATAAAGTTAAGGAGGTTCAGCTTCAGGATGAAGAATGTAAAAAGGTGACAAAGAAGATATCTGAAGGAACTGAACCGAGATTTAAGATGGATAAGGAAGGAATACTGAGATTTGAGAATAGAATTTGGGTACCGCCAGTACAAGAAATTAAGGAAGACATTTTGAGCGAGGCTCATAGTTCACTATATTCGATTCACCCTGGTAGTACCAAGATGTACCAAGATCTTAGACAACATTTTTGCTGGCCGAATTTGAAACGTGATGTTGCAGAATGTGTTGCCAAGTGTCTTACCTGTCAGAAAGTGAAAGTAGAACATTAGAGACCGAGTGGATTGCTACAACCGTTAGAGATCCCAGAATGGAAATGGGAACATATTACAATGGATTTCGTGGTTGGCCTTCCGACGACTCAGAAAGGCTACGACGCAGTATGGGTTATCGTTGATCGACTGACGAAATCTGCACACTTCCTTCCGATCAAAATCAGATTCAACTTAGATCAGTTGGCAAGGTTATATGTGAAAGAAATCATTTCGAGACATGGAATGCCGGTGTCAATTGTTTCTGATAGAGATCTGCATTTTACATCAAACTTCTGGAAACGTCTACAGGAATGCATGGGTACGCAATTGCGAATGAGTACAACATACCACCCTCAAATAGACGGACAGAGCAAAAGAACGATTCAGACATTAGAAGATATGCTAAGAGCCTGTGTGATGGATTTCAAAGGAAATTGGGATGATCACCTACCGTTAGTAGAGTTCGGCTACAACAACAGTTACCACGCTAGTATTGGCATGCCGCCTTACGAAGTGTTATACGGCAGAAAGTGTAGAACTCCGCTTTACTGGAATAAAATTGGTGAGAGACAATTGATAGGGCCAGAATTGGTACAGTAGACAGCAGAAATAGTCAAAGTGATCCGAGCACGACTGGTAGCGGCTCAAGATCGATAGAAGAAATACGCTGATCCACATCGTAAAAATATCGAGTTTGAATCAGGTAGTTATGTTTTCTTGAAGGTCTCTCCCTGGAAGGGGAAGATCAGGTTTGGAAAGAAAGAAAAATTGAGCCCAAGATTTATTGGACCCTTTGAAGTACTGAGAAGAATCGGAGAAGTTGCGTACGAGGTAGCCTTACCTCTAGCACTCGAGAATGTCCACAACATCTTCCATGTTTCTGTGTTACGACCTTACAAAGCCGATTACAAGCATGTAATTGAATACGAACCCCTACATTTTAAGAAAGACTTATCTTACGAAGAAATTCCTGTCCAAATTGTCGACCGAAAAGAACAAGTTCTCAAAAATAAAGTTATACCTTCTGTTAAGGTAATTTGGAGAAACCACAACGCTGAAGAAGCTACGTGGGAACTCGAAGAGAATATGATGAAGAATTACCCTCATTTATTTACTTAATTATGTATGTTTATTCCGGGGATGTAATCTTTGTAAGGGGGGGAGAATGTAATTCGAATTGAATTTATTGAGTCGTGATTCTTGGGACAAAATCCTTTTAAGGGGGGAAAGATGTGACGAACGAGATTTTGTAAATTAATTTTAATATTTATTGAATTAAATAAATATTTTTGATGATTTAATTATTAGATTAAATAATTAATTGATGCAATTGTGATAGATTAATTTAATGATATGTGTTATTTTATTAAATTAATGTGGAGAATAATTATTATTCAAGTATGTAATTATGTGAGTTTATTAAATTAAAAGAAATATTTAATAAGCCTAATATTATTTTATAATTAATGAGAAAATTTAATTATGTGACTATGTGAATTTATGAGAAATTATTATATTTTATTTAAAATAAATTAAATAAAATATTGGATTTATTTTATAAGGAGTGTGACATTTTCAAACTATATGATAAAGCTTTATTAAATTAAGTGGTTTTATAATCTACTCTTGCTAGCCAAACATGGCCTTAGAGGGAGTTGAGAGCAGTTACCCATGATGGGTAACTAACCACAACGCGTCAGTTCATTTGAATACGACGTCTTCTTTTCTTTCTTATTATTCCTAAGTCTAGAAAACAAGCAGAGTATATTTTCTTAGAGTTCACAGAGAGAAAATAATTTAGATTGAGAAAAGATTGTGAGTGTGCAATCACTAAAATACATGTAAAAGGATCATCATTAATCATCTTCTAATTTATACTTTACAAGGTAATCTCCTCCTTCCCAATTTCTAATTTACGTTATTTGAGTTTTACAAAAATGGCTTTCACAGTTTTCTGTAAAGTCTCTGTATTTATAAAGGGTGTGGATTATGTGTTGTATATGTGGTAAATGTTACTACATTGTATTTAATTATATATATTTCACAAACCATATCATCTGTTTCATTAAAATACATGTCGTATATGTTTTTCAAAATTATAGAGTTTGGGTTTTGGCCATATGGCCTTATATGCGATATTTCATGTGTTGATCGTATATTATCCCTAAAGTTTACATTCGTATGTTGTTATGCATCTTAATACGAAGAGACCAAAGTTTAAATAAACGGATTCGGTGTTATAACGAATCCGTAGTGACAATTTTCATGTTTTATTTTCAAAACCTTCAAGAACATCAAAGTCAGTGAAATTATAGATTTTAACTCCGTGATTATGTGTTTTAATGGGTTAAAACCATTCTATAAATGTTGGGTTATGTTTATGCATGAATTATAACATGTGGGTATGATTAATTTCATGTAGTAGTAATTTAATTGGAGATTTTGGGCTGTGTTATGCAATTTTCGCGAATTGCGGCATGCGAGCAGGCCACACGCCACAACCATGGCCTTACATGATCCCGAGTCTTTGAAGTCATTATACATACCGCATGTGCAAAGGCCAAGACCTAGATAAACGTGGTAAGCCATGGCTGAAGACCTAAATATAAGCGTGGCCTGTGGCTCCCTCTGCAAATAATCAAGAAATGAAAATTTTAAAATGTTTAAGTCTAGCAATGTGTTAGTAAATTAATTTAATGAACATGTAAACATGTTAGAAGTATAATGAGGTGTTAAAATAGTTGTTTAACATGTAAATAACATAATTGCATGTGGATTGAATTATTGAATACATAATTAGCTTGATAATTCATGAAGTACAAATTATGTGACAAATTGATAATTTGACTAAGTATAGTCAATAATCAAAGTAGACAAAGAGAATGAGTTTATGATGATTAGTTAAGTTATAATTAACTGGTATTGTGAATGTGAATGGTATGTAGGATTAAATTCAAAGAACGTGCTTAGTTAAAGTGTAATCTACGCACGAGGCAAGTTTCCTAACCCTACTTGTCATTATTGTTCAAGTTTATTATTTTCCTTGAGTAAATTATCATTACTATTATTCAAGTTCAAATGTTATATTAAAGATTAATTATCTTTTCAAGTATGATTCAGTTATACAATAATTGTCCTATTGTATACTTCTTGAGATTATTATTCAAATCGAATATCATTATTGTTGAACCTTATTAGACTAGTGAACTTTATTGATTCAACTAGTCCTTAGTTGATGGACGTTCTAAATTTCAGAACCCTTATTGAATTATCCAAATCAAACTTCCTTTGGTGCGGACTCGAATGTCAAACTGAGATGAACAACCCTGCGAGGGGATTTACTTATGCATTAGCGTTAAGATATTGTGCACAGTATGGTACTAAGGGCCGATCCCCATAAGTACGAGTAGAAAGGTCCATAGTCTTATGACTGTTAAAGGTTTCAAGTATAACCCTTGCTAACCTAGGACATAGTTCAAGGTCTTATGACCCTCAGAAATCTTTTGATTCTTGTTATTCATTCTTGATTCAAAAGTTGAGCTTTTATTTCAGAAGTTATTATTTCTCTTGCATGTTATTATTCATTGTTATATTGTTATAATTGTGGGCAATCGTGCTCACTCTTGCGTAATAATAACATTGCAGTTAAGAACGAAAGAGCAGACGAACCTTCCACTAGTAAAGGCAAAGGCAAGCTTAGCAAGTAATGAGGACTGATTATTTATGTGATGTAATTAGAATTGATGTTACTTAAGACTTATTTGTTTATGTTTCCGCACAGATGATTTAAGGTTAGAGTAACCTGGGATTTATTTATTATGTAGTTGATGTAACCCATAAGGGGAGATTTATTATTATTTCTATCTATTGCATGGTTTGAATTTATTTATGGGTAGATAGATGGATGATGTTTGTACAGTGAACACCAAATCCTGTGGAAATGAAAGTACCGGATTTGGGGGTGTCACATTCACTTGGGTATTTGGGACACTTTTCGTGTCGGAGTACTATTCACCCAGTTACTATTCACTCTAGTATTGTTCACTCGGGTATTTGGGACACTTTTTGTGTCGGGGTACTATTCCTAAAGTACTATTCATGGGGTACAATTTACCCGAAAAATATATTTCTTTTCAGTCGAAATCATTTTAGGTACAATATTATTCCATGTGGAGATGTGATAAATTTTCAGACTGTTGGTTGAAGTTATAATAGTAAATCAATAGGGATCGTTGGTTGAAGATATAATAGTAAATCAATATAGACTGCTGGTGGAAAGTTATAATAGTAAATCAATATGGATCGCTAGTTTAAAGTTTTAATAGTAAATCAGTATGGACCGTTGCTTTAAGTTTTAATAGTAAATCAATATGGACCATTCGTTTAAAAGTAAATCAATCTGGACCGTTCATAAATTAGTTACTATTCAGTCCATTCTCCTATAAATAGAAGCTCATTCCTTCATTATTTCTTACGAATTCCCTGAAACTCTAGAGAGAGAAACTATAGAGAGAAAGAATAAAAGTATTCTGCTACTTCACTTTTCCAATATCCAGTTTCTTCTAAGGTAAGGGATATTATTTGTTGTACTCGTAAGGGATATTATTTGTTGTACTCGTAAGGGGTATTATTCTTTCGTATTCATGAAGAGCGTTATTTTCTTTCAATACTCGTAAGGGTTGTTATTCCATTCTTTATTATTATGTTGGAATAATATGTTTATGCGAAGTACCGCATACCTGGTGAAATTCTTCTGTTATTCCATTCTTTATTATTCTGTTGGAATAACCTGTCTGTGCTGTCTTTCGCATGCCTGGTGAATTATGTTGATATTCCATTCTTTATTATTCTGTTGGAATATCCTGTCAGTGCGGATTACACATGACCTGGTTCCATTCTTTATTATTCTGTTGGAATATCCTGTCAGTGCGGATTACGCATGACCTGGTTTCATTCTTTATTATTCTGTTAGAATAACATGTCTGTGCGGTCTATCGCATGCATGGTGAATTCTTCTGTTATTCCATTCTTTATTATTCTGTTGGAATAACCTGTCTATGTGGATTACCACATGCATGGTGAATGATCCTTCGTATTCATTCCTTATTAAATTATGGAAATGACATGTCTATGTGGATTACCGCATGGCGGGCCAAAATCCATTTGCAGTTTCATATATTCTATTATACTCAGTTGGTTAAAGCTTTGGCTTCTATACTCCATGAAATTAGTGGAATATCCTTGATATTTGTGCTTCATCCAGTATCTTTTCATGGAAATATTCTTCTGAGCATTCTTGAATTTTACTCTACAAAGCAGTATCATGTTGACAATTTAGACGTTATTGAGTTCAGGATAAATTAACTTATAAATCTTTAATATTTATTCTTGAACTTGTTTTATTGAATTGTAATCATCCTCATGATTATATTATGTTGAAAGTCATCTTTAGCTTACGTGCATAGATGGACTTGGTATGATTATGACCAAGGATTATTCGGTATAATCATGACCGTAATGTGACGAATGATGTGGTAAAAGTCCTCATTGGCCTGTAATTCATTGGTGGACAGTTGTTGGTATGATTATGACCAAGGATTATTCGGTATAGTCATGACCATTGATGATTACATGAATATCCTTGGTCGTGGTGCAGGGATGATTCGATTTTATTTATTAAGCTGTGTCTCAGCAATAAAGTTGATGAAAAACTTTTTAAATCATAGAAGATAGTAGATTTTATTCTCTACTTGACTCTTCTAATGGATTGCTTGTTCCGCTGCAATTAAACTTGATGTTTGTTATATTTTATCAGTTTAACAATGTTGAGGGCTAACGATAAATTATTCTGCATTATCTTAGTCATAGTATTTCTTACTGGGCTAGTTGAGCTCACCCTTTCTTTCACTGTTCTCTTCAGAAAATGAGAATATAGTTGGGATGAGTCGGGGAACAGATTGACGGTCCAGATGGTTGTTTTAGTAGTCCTCACTATTCTATAAAATAGTGTGATAATAAATGTAATGAGGACTCCATTGAGCGTGGATATTGTCTAGATGACAATATTTGTATTAAAACTCACAGCCTATGTTTTGTCATATTTTACACGACAGTTGTATAATTAAGTTTGTATTTGTATTCAGTACCATGTATCTGGCGACCCAAGATGGGTGATGTATACCTATTTTGGGGGCGTCACAGTTGGTATCAAAGCTTAGGGATATGATCCCAGGTGAGATGTGAGACAAGAACTAGGAGGGAGAGCGGGAATTCCTTCACTAGTATGACCTACCTAAGTTTATTTCAGTATTTAATTGGTCTCATTCGAGTATATGGATAATATGTGATATGTTAATTAACCCTTGTTTTATGACAGTGTTTGAAAATGGCATCCGAAAATGTTGGGATAAGCAATGAAGCACATGAGACCGTTGAGTCAGCTCAACCAAAAGGTAACGACCAACAACACGATAATAATCATACCAGTGGCAACGACCATCGGAACAATGATAACCATCGTGGGGGAACTTATCATGCCAAGAATGGTAACCACTTCGGTGGTAATCATGGCCAAGATAATAGGAGTGGAAATTTCAAGAATAGGAGATTCAATAATAATGGAAAGACGTCAGCACCAGCACCTGTTGTTTAGGAAGGAGAACGACCGTCGGTCGTATGTTACAAATGTGGAGGGGAGGGACACATCAGTCTAAACTGTGCGATGCAGTCTAAAGCATGTTATAATTGTGCAAAAGAAGTTCACTTAGCCCGATTATTTCGTGCACCAAAGTCAAGTCCAGCTGGGACGGTGGCACCAAAGGCGAATACGAACAAAACAAAGTCGGTGGTTTCAGGAAGAGCGTTTTTTGTGACTTCTCAAAAAGCGAGTAACCCGAACGAAGTTAGCACGGGTTAGTTAATTATAAATTCTTGCGAAGTCTATACCTTATTAGATACCGGTTCTACCCATTCTTTTATCTCCCTTGCTTGCGCTCAACGTTTAAATTTGACTTCGGAGAAATTAGACTTTGACTTATTGGTTGAAACTTCGATATTAGAAACCTTCGTTACCTCCACTGTTTATAAATCTTGTTGATTCAAATCGACACTTTCACGTTACCTGTCGATCTTATCTCTTTGAAAATACTTGTCTTTGATGTGATTTTAGGAATTGATTGGTTAACTACTCATCAAGCTTTTTGTAAGGTTGTTAGCTTTCATATTCCTAACCAACCTGTTATACGAATTCAAGCAACCAAACCACTAAAGTCAATCACTGTTATATTAAGCTATAAGTAAAGAGCCCTTAGCCTTTCGCTGGTGACTTCCTTGTGTGGAATGCACCGAAGCCGAACTTTCTATAGGGGACGTTGTGAATAACGGTGGCAAGTTGATAGGTATCAATGTGACGTGATATCCAAGTCTTGGATGAGAGTCACAGTTTTGAATGATATTTCTATTGTTAATAAATCTCCTAACGTATTCTTGAAGACTTCTTAGCCTACCCCTAGAGCGTGAAATCGAATTTTGTATTGACCCTAGTACAAAACCCATTTCTAAAACCCTCAAATATTTTCTTCACCCAAAATGAACGTGTAATGTGCCAAAGACGTTGGCTCGAGCTGTTGAAGATTACGATCGTACCATTCAATATCATCGTGGGAAAAGCGAACGTGGTAGGTAATGAGCGTTGAGTAGAAAGATCGTATCGTTCTGAGTGTGATGTTGTTAACACAAAGACCCATTTCAGTATAACTTACAAATGATGGAGATAGAATTAAAGACTCTAGGGACCCACGTGTAGATAACGAATATACGATTAGAATAGACTTTAATCGATAAAGTTGAAGCCGCTCAAGCTACACACCCGCTCAACCCTTGATTTAATTGGCCCATTTGAAATCCTTGATCGAGTAGGAACTGTGGCCTATAGACTCGTTTTACCGCCAAGTATGTTGCGTGTTCATAATGTTTTTCACGTATCGATGTTACGTAATTATGTGGATGACCCGAACCACATTATGGAATTAGAACTAGACGAGATAGCAGAAGATTTAATGTATGATGAGATACGTGTTAAAATCTTGGATAAGAAGGATCGTATTCAACACTCAAAGGTTATACCTCAAGAGTTAGAATCTGAAATGAAGTCAAGGTATCCTCATCTCTTCGGCATACCAGGTACGTACATAAATTTTGAGGGCGAAATTTCATAAGGAGGGGAGATTGTGAGACCCCAAATTTTATGAATAAAAATTTAAATTTCTCTAAATATTATTTTAAATATTATGGTGTGGATTTGATATAATGTTATAGTTGTGGGTAATATTTATAATTTTTGTAAAGTATGTAAGTTGTTATAAAATATTCGTTTGGTCAGGAAATATTCGTTTTAACAAGGAATATTTGTACGACGGTACAATCATTGGTGGACCCCACAACGAAATTATTGTCAGAGTTAAAAAACGATAGAAATATCTTTTTATAAAAATAACGGCGAAAGTGTTACCGTTAAAACTGTTGAACTACCTGGTAGTAAAAATACAGTAATACGCGTGGTTGTATAGTAGCACACGGTATTTGTGACGCCCCCAAAATAGGTCTATTCCATCCAACCCATTATGAGTCGCCAAATATATGGTACAGAAAACAATTACAACTTTATTAATACAATTGTCATGCAAGATATGACAACACTTAAACTGTGAGTTTAAATACAAATATATACCAACTGTGACTCATGTCCCAACTGTGGACAACACCTCATAATGGCACCTTACATAAAGGTATAGTCGAAAACTGTTTTAAAAATTAAAATCTTTGGGAAGTGCTCAAGGAAACCTTCGTACATGGGAGGCCATGCGTCTAGGTTATTATAGATATCATATGCCCACAAAATTATCCTTGGTTGACCCAATAGACCCCAAAGAAAAATGAGAAGATTACTATCATATTCTTCCCAATGGCGAGTCTTCTCTTGACATATCATTATCTCCACTGTCTCTAATTGGGTATTATATTCCAAACAAACATCAAGATTATATAGGTAGTGCTTGTAAATATACTCAGCAAGTGGATGAGCACAACCCTATCTTATGATGACACGAGGTTGTATGTCATTAGACATCTTGTATGATAGTGGCAAAACACCCTTCCAAGTTAAGTTCACCTTACCCTTATGACTATAGACCACATTATTCTATTCCCTGTTATCCCAGCTCGACCCAAATACACTTTTATTACACAAAAAGGAATTGTGAAGCAAAAGGGTGAGCACAACTAGCTTCGATAAAGAATATCATGACTAAAGATAAATAAATTATCAATAGCCTTCAACAATAATAAATCGAGATTTAGAACATATGGTAGATGATAAAACTTTTCAACCATAGTTGCGGTGAACGAAGCAATCCATTAGAAGAGTCAAATAGACCATAAAATCTATTATCTTCTCCATGTTAAAAGTCCATTAACAATGTTTTATCCCTGTAACATTAATCAACAATTCCTGTCCACAATCACATGTATAACTCATAATCGTAATTGTAGTTCTAAATTCCTTTCCTCATCCGGACAAAGTTAATTTTCATCACCAAACATCAAAGATCATGGTTATACCAAATCACGCTTCATGTTCATAATCCTACTAATAAATTCATCTTTGCACTATGGCCAAAGGTATTCATCAACAAGTCATCTTTGCACTACTGAGCCAAAGATATTCATCAACAAGTCATCTTTGCACTTCTGAGCCAAAGATATTCATCAACAAGTCATCTTTGCACTACATGCCAAAGATATTCAACAACAAAAGTCATCTTTGCATTACGAGTCAAAGATATTCATCGAAATCATTCATCTTTGCACTCACAGCCAAAGATATTCGATTATATCACCGAGGATGATGCAAATTTTTTAAAGAAAAGCGAATCCAAAGAAACAAAAGAACAAATATTAAGGATTCGTACTTTACACAACCCAAGTTCAAAAATACTTCATAAATAACCAGAGTGGAGTAAAATTCAAGAATGATCAAAACATAGATCCAATCAAAGATAGGAATCATAACAGACAATCTTGGACACAGAGAAGAACACTTAATTTTTCTGTGAATAATGTCGTATTTATGAATAGTGTCGTATACGTGAATAGTTCCGTATACGTGAATAGTAACTCCGACACCAAAAGATAGAAATTTCACAAAAAAACATCATCATGCTTTGTGAATAGTACTCGTGAATAGTAATTTATGAATAGTAACTCATAAATAGTAACACGTGAATAGTAACCCCGACATGAAAAAGTTCTAAATTTGATAAATAGTTCAAACCAATATTTCGGCATAATGATATTGAAGAAATAATATCATTTATGAAGAAAATAATCTCCCTTACTATCCCTTACTATCCCTTACCTCAAAGAGCAGTACTTCTGACTGGAATAACGCTGAACGAACTTACACCTTATAGCAACACTCAAGATATCAAAATACTCACAAGAATCCACTCGATAATATAGAGAGAGAAATAGAGAGAAAACTTCAGTTTCTGGTGTGATTTTTAATTCTAACCTAAGCACCTATTTATAGGAAATTTCTTAGAACACCAAAGTAGAAAATTTAATATAATATTAATATATATATCAAAAATTCTTACGCCCACTTTCTCAGATCTGAATTCAGCCAACAAAGAATAACAAAAACAAAAGAAAACGTTTTTGTTATTAAAAATAATTAAAACTTTCAAAAATCAATTATTTCGAAACTACGGAACTTCAATAATTCATAATAAATAGCCTTTTTATCAGAAAATTAGAATCTCATAGCTTTTTATAGGAAATTCAATTCTCTACAACTTTACAAAAGAAAGTTTTCCCAAATTCCAAACAAAATTTGACCGAAATCCACATACGGACGATTTTACAGGCTATAATCAAATTTCAGTCAAGAAATGGGTCTACCAACATGTTTGACATATTTTAAACAACTTTTGCAACAAAAATACTCTTCCTCCTCATATACTCATATATCCCACATTCATTATAAAAATATCATCATTATTATATTATAATAATATAATAAAATATTATTTTATCAGAAAAGATAAAATATCAATTTTCAACAATTGTCACTTTAAAAAAATTTCTCCATCTATATCCACATAAAATAAATATTTTCCTTATCATATAAATCAATAATTAATTATTTACAAATAATATTACAGAATCACAATAATGACAACCAGGCAGTTTCCAAGAAAGAGGGGGCTTTCCAATAAGAATTTCTCCTTACTGGCGCGCAATTAGGTGACCAAACCTCTCCTTAGATAGAACTTTCTAGACATTACCAATAATGTTATCTAATAATATTATTCAGATAATATGAATTATTACTTTGATAATGGAAAATACTGTGTAGTGACAATTATTAAAACAACAATAATATAAAATATCAACGCAATAATTATTGATTCAATAAAATACTTAACAGTAATTACTGTAACAATTATTGAGTAGTTCCTTCTTACGTAAGAATCAATAATTGGTGCAATACCGCAGCTTCTTGCAACAAACGCCAGATTACTATGTTTTAACCAACGGGTATTCCAACAAGATAATTGTAATAACTACGTCGTTATTTATAAACAACTTATACTTGTCGCTTTCTTCATCCAATCGCTTCCGTATGGGGTCCATAAAAATTTCATACTGTCGTATGAATATTCCCAAACGGAAGAATATTCCACGACCAAACGAATATTCCCCGACAACAATGAATATTTTATAACCACTTGCATATTTTGAAAAAAAAATCATATATCACCCTTAACTTTAACTTTTTATCAATTTAACCATTTACTGAATAGTAATTATAAGAAAAAATTAAATACTTTTATTTCATAAAATTCGGGGTCTTACAGTATTGATTATTGATGCTTACGTAAGAAGTCACTCGCTTATACTCAATTATTGCTACGATGGTTGTTGCATCATATCTCTCATATTATTGATTCAATTATTGTCACATTATCATCTCGCATAATATTTATTATTATTAAATCAATAATTGAGACGACAAAGTTATTCATATTATTACTTGCAATATTGACAATGTTTAGAAGTTACATCGAGGAGAGGTTTGGTCACCTAATTACGCTATGATAAGGAGAAATCCTTATCTAAGCCCCTCTTTCCAGGAACGACACGGTTGTTAAATATTGTGCGTTATAATATTAATGATGAATAAGTTCGTGTTGATTAAAGATGAAATTAATAGTTCCATTGTGTTGGGATTATTAGTGTTAGTGGAAATCGACATTTATTTTGATAGTAATTGATGTCTGGAGGTTATATTGATCAATCGGGTATTCGAGGCACTTTTCGTGTCGGAGTATTATTCACGAGTTACTATTCACCCGGTTACTATTCACTCTAGTATTGTTCACTCAGGTATTTGGGACACTTTTTGTGTCGGGGTACTATTCCTGAAGTACTATTCACGGGGTACTATTCACCCAAAAAATATATTTCTTTTCGGTCCAAATCATTTCGGGTACAATATTATTCCATGAGGAGATGTGATAATTTTTCAGAACGTTGGTTGAAGTTATAATAGTAAATCAATATGGATCGTTGGTTGAAGATATAATAGTAAATCAATATGGACCACTGGTGGAAAGTTATAATAGTAAATCAATACGGATTGATGGTTTAAAGTTTTAATAGTAAATCAGTATGGACCGTTGCTTTAAGTTTTAATAGTAAATCAATATGGACCGTCCGTTTAAAAGTAAATCAATATGGACCGTTCATGAATTAGTTACTATTCAGTCCATTCTCCTATAAATAGAAGCTCATTCCTTCATTATTTCTTACGAATTCACTGAAACTCTAGAGAGAGAAACTATAGAGACAAACAAGAAAAGTATTCTGCTACTTCACTTTTCCAATATCCAGTTTCTTCTAAGGTAAGGGATATTATTTATTGTACTCGTAAGGGATATTATTCTTTCGTATTCATGAAGATAGTTATTTTCTTTCAATACACATAAGGGTTGTTATTTCATTCTTTATTATTATGTTGGAATAACCTGTTTATGCGAAGTACCGCATACCTGGTGAAATTCTTACATTATTCCATTCTTTATTATTCCATTGGAATAACCTTTATGCGTAATTGGTCTATCGCATGCCTAGTGAATTACATTGATATTACATTCTTTATTATTCTATTGGAATATCCCGTCAAGCATCGGATTCACGCATGACCGGTTCCATTCTTTATTATTACTCGTTGGAATATCCTCGGTCAAGGATTACATGACCGGTTCCATTCTTTATTATTCTGTTAGAATAACCTGTCTGTGCGGTCTATCGAATGCATGGTGAATTCTTCTGTTATTCCATTATTTATTATTCTGTTGGAATAACCTGTCTATGTGGATTACCACATGCATAGTGAATGATCCTTCGTATTCATTCCTTATTAAATTATGGAAATGACTTGTCTACGTGGATTACCGCATGGCGGGCAAAAATCCATTTGCAGTTTCATATATTCTATTATACTCAGTTGGTTAAAGCTTTGGCTTCTATACTCCATGAAATTAGTGGAATATCCTTGATATTTGCGCTTCATCCAGTATCTTTTCATGGAAATATTCTTTTGAGCATTCTTGAATTTTACTCTACAAAGCAGTATCATGTTGACAATTTGGACGTTATTGAGTTCAGGATAAATTAACTTATAAATCTTTAAAATTTATTCTTGAACTTGTTTTATTGAATTGTCATCATCCTCATGATTATATTATGTTGAAAGTCATCTTTGGCTTACGTGCATAGATGGACTTGGTATGATTATGACCAGGGATTATTCGGTATAATCATGACCATAATGTGACGAATGATGTGGTAAAAGTCCTCATTGGCCTGTAATTCATTGGTGGACAATTGTTGGTATGATTATGACCAAGGATTATTCGGTATAGTCATGGCCATTGATGATTACATGAATATCCTTGGTCGTGGTGCAGGGATGATTCGATTTTATTTATTAAGCTGTGTCTCAGCAATAAAGTTGATGAAAAACTTTTTAAATCATAGAAGATAGTAGATTTTATTCTCTACTTGACTCTTCTAATGGATTGCTTGTTCCGCTGTAGTTAAACTTGATGTTTGTTATATTTTATTAGTTTAACAATGTTGAAGGCTAACGATAAATTATTCTACATTATCTTAGTCATATTATTTCTTACTGGGCTAGTTGAGCTCACCCTTTCTTTCACTGTTCTCTTCAGAAAATGAGAATATAGCTGGGATGAGTCGGGTAAAAAATTGACGGTCCAGATGGTTGTTTTAGTAGTCCTCACTATTCTATAAAATAGTGTGATAATAAATGTAATGAGGACTCCATTGAGTGTGGATATTGTCTAGATGACAATATTTGTATTAAAACTCACAGCCTATGTATACCTATTTTGGGGGCGTCACACATCATGACAAGATTGGTAGCTGCCCAAGACAGACAAAAAAAGTATACCGATCAACACAGGCAGAATCGCGAATTTGAAGTAGGAAATTTTGTTTTTCTAAAAGTTTCTCCTTGGAAGGGGAAAATTCATTTTGGCAAGAAAGGAAAGCTCAGCCCAAGATTTATTGGATCGTTTGAAATACTATGAAGAGTGGGGGAAGTGGCTTATGAGGTAGCTCTACCTCCAGAGTTGGAAAACATTCATAATGTTTTTCACATTTCGGTGTTACGCCCGTATAAACCCGATTACATGTACGTGATCGAGTACGAACCATTGTAGTTCAGTAAAGATTTGTCTTATGGAGAGGTTCCTATCCAGATAGTCGACAGGAAAGAACAAGTGCTCAGAAATAAAGTGATACCTTCTGTGAAGGTGATATGGAGAAACCACAATGTCGAAGAGGCAACGTGGGAACTCGAAGCTGAAATGATGAAAAGTTACCCTGAGTTATTTGTTTAATCTATGTCTTTGATCCTGGGGACAGAATCTTTGGAAGTAGGGAAGAATGTGACGATTCGATTGTTTGAATTGTTATTCTGAGGACAGAATCCTTTTAAGGAGGGAATGATGGAACATTCCAGAATTTTAATTATAATATTAAATATTTATTGAATTATATAAACATTAAATGGATGTGTTTATCGTTGAATAAATATTTGTTTAAGTGATTTAATTTTATTTGAAGAATTATTTGTTAAATAAATAATTGATGAATTAAGGAAATGATTATTATATTGAAATTTCAATTTAATGATTAATTATTTGTATTGTGTTATGTGATTAAAGGATTTATTTAATTAATTATGATTTGAATTAATTAAATTAAATATAAAAGCTTGATTAAATATAGTGTGACAAATAACTATATTATAAGGAGTTATTAAAATAAATTAAAGTATTTTAATTTAGTTTTTAACAAACAAAGCTTAATATATTAATTCTTTAATATTTAAAGGGTTTTTGCCAAACAAGCCTTATGGCTTTTGGGATTTCTAGTTTTTGAAATTTAAATAAAATAAATAGAATAAATAAAATATAATTAAAATAATACATATAATATATTTATATTATATACGTTAGTGTGTAACTGCCATTAGAATTAAGTCGGCGTATTAAGACTATCAGTTATTTCCTACGCTGGCTATCAGTTGATTTTAGCTTAGCTTTTGTTTTCTATACGCATTCTAGTGGCTGAGTTTTTTTTGTGTGAGTTGAGAGAATTTGAGAAAGAAGGATTTCAGAGCGTTTTGCAATGTTTATCAAAAAGTTTTGTAAGCAATTTAAAGGTATTTCTTATGCAACCCTAATATATATATATATATATATATATATATATATATATATATATATATATAGAGATGATCTCGGACTCCGAGACAGACTAAAATACGAACCCCAAATTTTATTTTATTTTTTTGCTTTTTTAAAAAAAATAATAAAAAAAAATATTTAATATTTTATGGGTCGAATTTTTCCATAATACATGTTTTGGGGGTGATTTGAATACCTATACCAAAAATGGTGATACGATGCATAGATCGTATATACATATTTTGTTATACGTACCCAAATCACGTCCAAAACACTGTATTATGAAAAAAATTCAATTCCATAAAATATTAAATATTTTTTTTAGTTGTATTAAAAAAAAAGCAAAAAAAAAAAATCTGGGGTCCGCATTTTAGTCCTGTCCGAGAGTCCGGACAGGATCGGGACTCTATATATATATATATATATATATATGTGTGTGTCTACATATGTGAACTACAACAAAGTTTTTCTATGCTCTGTGAATTATATTTCTTCCGAATTTTGTTATGTAATTTAGTTATGGTGGTTATACATGCTATAATAATAGAGTTTATGTTTAAAGAAGAGAATTGGATGCTAAATTCGTTTAACAGTAGGAAGAAAATTTGTCAGTATATGTATTCTTTGTATGGCTTAGGTAAGTACCAATTTAGATGGTCAATTCTTATGTTAAATTATAAATTGAAGCTTGTATATGTTAGTTCAATGAGATACGAGTATAACGTAATTTGAATGAGGTGATTTGGCCAACTATTGAATTCACAGTGATGATTTATAGAATGAATATAAAAAAAATGAGTTTTTGTATGAAAATATGAATTTTGAGAAATTAAAATAGTTTTAGTTTGTGTTAAATTGTTCTAATTGGTTGTAAATGTGAGCAATCATGTTTATGATAGTTGTATATTTATTTTACGTGTTAATATTACTGTCTATTGGGTGAAATTTGTGTTTGTTGGGCTAAAGTCGGCTACTGTTCATTAGTCTTCTCTGCGTTTATTCGAACACCTACAAGTAGCCTACGCTGTAGGTGCCAAGGCAAAATGGCGCAATAAGCTTCTTGGAGTCCCAAACTCTTTGTATGGCGCAATTTACCATACCCTGGTTTGAGATTATGGTTTCTGATGTTTCTGCAGATTTGGGAAAGCATCATAACATGGTCTGAAATTATGTTAGCATGTTAAGGTTAACATAACATAGTGAATTGTGGTTAGTAAGATCAAAGTTGCAAAAATGATTAGTAAATTGAAAACGCATTATGTGATAACTTAGTTTATACAATGAACGTTAGTTAAATGTTGTGATGATTAACACTTGGGAATTCTGAAATGTAAATGGTAACATAAGACTTGTGCTAAAATAACAAGTTTAGCTAGTAATGCGTTTTATATTGAAAAGTGAATATTAGTATGTCTAATAGATGTTGTGGTTTTAATACTGTGTATAGGTGAACGTGAGTTTTAATATTTTAGCTTATGCTCGAGGCAAGTTTTCTAACTCTACACTTTCGTTGAGTTAGTTCTATTATTATATTGTGTAACTTCATTCTTGTGATTGAGCAAGCTCTTTATCTTAACTGTTATTGAATAAGTTAATTGTTCCTAAAATTCATTCGAGCAAACTCTAACTCTAATGTTATTGGAAATTCTCATTCGATTGATTTATTCTAACTTGTTTACAGTTAAGCAAGTTTCTTAAGTTCTATTATGGTATAATGAACGTAGTTTTTGAGCTCTCGTCTCTATTATTGAACTGTTTTAATTCTTTGCATGAGTTAATACCTTGTTGGGAAAGTTTTTAGTTTCCAGCTTGCTATCAATTAAATATACGTTCAGGAATTTCATTTCTAATGGTGTAAGACTCGAACCTTAGCTTATTTTACTGTTCAAGCAAAGGTTAACCATTTTATTCATTTTACTGAATGCTGATGCTCTATAGTTATTTCAAGCATGAGTTTGATATGTATAATTAGTTCATTTATGATTCTCAAATGTTCTGAGTTATGTTGTTATTAAACAACTATTGTGTTATCAAGCATTGTTGATTCAACTAGTTCCCTAGTTTATGATCATTAAACTTCAATTACCCTTGAAAGCTTATCCAAACCAAACTTTCTTTGGTGCGGACTTGTACTCTAAATACTGAGATGAACAACCCTATGTTTAGGGGTTTACGTTTAGCGTTGAAATGGTTGTGCACAATACATTGTATGAAGGATTGATCCCCCTAAGTACGTGGAGTCCTTATAGTCATATGACTGTTAAAGTTAAAGTTGAAAGATTAATTATAATTGTGGACATGGTTTGTGGTCATTTGACCCTCAGTAGTAAATTTAAGAATGTTAATAGAACATATTATTCAGTTCTATTGAGCCTATGATTTGGCAAATGTTGTAATGTTAATAGAACATATCATTCAGTTCTATTGAGCCTATTAT
The DNA here is from genome assembly GCA_020205605.1 of Panax ginseng. Lineage (NCBI taxonomy): Eukaryota > Viridiplantae > Streptophyta > Magnoliopsida > Apiales > Araliaceae > Panax > Panax ginseng. The sequence goes on from CM035140.1 coordinate 97,234,211, forward strand.
TTGGCAAATGTTGTAACAATATTTATTCTTATTTCAAGTGAGCTTTGTTTGCTCACTCTTGCATATTTATACACTTATTGCAACTATGATTGAGAAGGTAGATAAACCTACAACTAGCAAAGGAAAGGGGAAAATGTACAAGTGATGAAGACTTGTAATTTTGTTTTATCGTTATGATGATAGACTTTAAATAATGATGTGATATAATAATTTAATTTCCGCATTTGAATGATTGTAATTAAAGGTTAGATAACCTGGGAGATAATGTTTTTATTAACGTAATCTTGTATGGGCATGTATTATTATTCAATTATATTATGATTGGGTAGTTAGATATGAATGTTTTGATTGCGTGAACACCAAATCTTGAGGTAATGAAGTACCGGGATTTTGGGGTGTCACAAATTCCCCCAAACTTGAAACATTGTTTGTCCTCAAGTAAAATGATATGCAATGCAAATACATCTATTATACGCCTACGATTCCAGCAGTAAGACAGAACATAGTCTAATCACACGACCTCAGAGAAATCAAGCAAACATGATAATATATCATATCAAGCCCAATCAATCATCAAATCTTAAACTGTTATTACTGGTATAGTGTGTGTGTGTGTGTTGAACAACCATGCTAACTGATATAAAGTCAAATACAACACATAATAGGCTTCTTTAAAGGCATCATACATTGTAAACTCACGAAATCCAAGAACAAGCTAGATCAAACTAAAGTCAAACATTTACCACATTCAAGAGTCCAAACAAGATACTTATGCTTTATTTATTATTTATATATATATTTATATATTTTTATTCACGGGGGCTCTTTGCTCTTAATTCCCATTTGTCATCATTTTTTTATACTCGTGGTTGTGCAATGTCTAGTTCTCTTAGGCTTTTCAGTGCTACCCCTTAGCGAGCTTTCAACCAACGACTCCCAAACCGTTAAGGCTTTAGGGCGCTAGGTGTAGAGACAATCCCCTCGGGCGTACTTACTCAAGTAACAAAGGCCACAGAACTAGACTAACCACGATGTTTATTCATATTTTTTTTATATTAAAGCTTATATATCCCAAAATTTCCCTCAAACTTAGGCTCTTGCCTAATTTTAGCCATCACTGCTAGGGGTGCTCATCCAGTAAAAAAGCGAATCAGATGCAAAAAATACCAAACCAAAGATCTTGATCCGAATTATCGGAAAAGAAGAATCGAAACCGCATCTTAATTACAAGTTTGATGACTGGTTCAGATAAAATCCAGATCGGTTTTTTTTTGGTTCGATTTTTATTATCTGCATATAGTAATATATATAATTATTAATAATAATTAAATAATTTTTTTATATATTAATAATTTTTTAAAAAAACTAAGAAATCATTAACTATTAATAATAATTAATATATAAAATAAAACTACAAAACATTATTAATATATATAAAAAAATTAATAAAACTACTATTATATAAAATTTATTAATATATAAAAAAAATATTTAATATATAAAATTACAAAACATTAACTATTAATTATCAAATTATTAAATTTTGGTATTTCAGTTTTTACCGAATTCAAAAAAGTCATTACTGCTAACTGCATCTTAAAAAAAGCCAAGATATAAAAAAAATCGGTTTAAATTGCATGCAGAGATCAACAGTTCGGTAAAAAACCAAAAAAATCAAAAATTTTGAACACACCTAATCTGCCTATCATGTCTTTCTTTCATTTAAACTAGCATTATCTTTAAGAACTGTAACGACCCCAAAATTCATACAATTTAATTCTCGACTTCGGTCGTTAACAATACATTCAACCTCTAATTTTACATTATTAAATGATAATACAACCATTGAAATTTGCAGAATAATTAAAATTTTCTATTACAAACTATTCTCGTTCTCAAAACCTTCAACCTTTACATCTAACTATTTTAGAATCATTTTAATACTACAAAAGTTTACATCACAAAATGATATTACAATTCAACATTAATACATTATTCGGAACCTTAAACATGGTTCAAATAATAATAACACAACCAAAGTGTATAAATCTTCAAGTATCGCATCTGATTCATGTCTTTCAAGTAACACATAACTTTACCTTGAATCTTGAACCTGCAAAAGTGGTTATTTGCAAGGTTGAGCTCGACGGCCCAGCAAAATCTAACAGTTTTCATGCATCACATAACACATAATAACATGCTCAATATATAACATACATGTTGCAATTCATATAACAAGTATAAAGATTGAGTTCCTTACTCAATCATCATGCTTTAATCAATCAACGTAGTCATAAATTGACTTTAACATTACATACTTTCAACATATATATAACACATCAGGCTCTATGCAATAAAGATTTAAAATAGTTAATCATCAAGTTCACATAGCAAATAGGAATTGAAAGACTTGTCTGATTCGTAGTATATGAACTACGACTTAACTGCTTAATGCATATCTGCACTTCGTGTATTCCTACACAGTTATATAATCATGGATTCACATCCATTAGTCTTATATTTCATACATTCGTAATATAATAATAATGTTACATTATTTCCTAACTAGGTTTGTAAAACCTATATTTCACTTTCTCATCATACTCTTAGAATAGCTAGGTATGTATATGTATACCTTAACCACTCGTACTTTACATCAACGTTCATATATATCTATTACACACTTGACTCGCTATGTGTTCGTTACACATTTCAAACTCATAAATGCATGATTCACAAAGTTCTTGCATTTTGCAAAATTTAACAACTCTGTGTTTTATATAACCATTACATGCTCTTATGCTTAAAACATCATCTATGTCAAGTATTATAGCTTTAGACATTCATACCTACATGCTTTAAGGTCTGGATTCACAGTTAAAATAATAAGGCATCATTGCCTGCATACAATTAGCATACAGTTAGGCTTAGGTACTGCCTTGTAATGCTACATCCTCGCCGAATCGGGGTTGAGCTTGCACTTCCTGTTTCTGCCCGACTCTAACACACCTATTAACTTATACTTTAACATACATACATGTTAGAGGTTCTTACAAAAGCATATGACCATTCTTGAGTTCATTTTTACAAGTTTTAGTTCATGAATTCCATGAAATTAAAGCATAAAAGGTTATGTATTTATCATGCTTTATAACTTTGGTCATATTTCTACATATAGAGGTCTCACAATCTGTTAATACATATGATCATGATGTTTATATCATTCATTCATAACTAGCATTGTTTAACACTTTGAAATATGCTTTAACTCATGTTTGATTAAATCATCTTTATGTACATTACCTACGAATCATGTTTAGAGACATAATAAAATGTAACATGGCATCTCAAGCCTTTAGAATCTAAATACTCATATGTAATGCAACTTAAGTTCGAAAATATGCTCGAGGTTGCCTTTGAAATCCTTTTACATGAATGATGCAATATAGCGTATATAAATCAACTTTTAAACTCTTACCATAAGTAACTAAGTCATGTTAACATCTTTTCAAGTTCAGAAACTATATCATATAGCATTCATGTTCATTAGCTTATTATACTAAGCTTTTCTTGAAATTTCTCTAATCACAAGGTCTAACAAGTTTAATCATGAACAAAGACACTATAAACACCATATAATGCTCATTTATATTTGAACTCAATCATCTTTATAAACCACTAAGTTCAGAACTTATAGAACATAAGTTTCCACAAGGTTTATTTTCAAAATCTTTAAGTTTCTTTTCAAAACACATACTAAGTCATGCCAATACTTTCTATTATGAGCAAGGAAATCTTATATGTCATGTATAATATCATGAATTTTCATGTTACATCTCTTAGAATGACATATTCCATTGTTGGGAGCACTATACTTGCGTATGTGCTCGTTTGACGGCCTCTGATCGCCTCCGAATACGTAACAGACACCAAGATGACTATTTGGACCCTTCCTAACGACCTCAAACTGAAACACGTAAAGAACTAAAGTTGTAGGTCTATTCGTCCTCGTTCCGGATCATCTTGAATCACCTCAATCAAAGTTCGTATGAAAAGGTTATGCTTAATTTACTACAAAGAGTCGAAAGCAGTCCACCGATATCGATGTCTGACGCAATTTGCATACAGGAGGTAGTCTGAAATTCTCCCCTCGTGCTATGTTCTTCGTGATTTTTGCTGCACCCCTTAGCCCTTCCGATTTTCATAACATGAGTTATACTCATCCAAATTGGTTCATTCTCGATTCTATGGGTTTATAACTCATAAAACTACAACATACCAAATACCCAACAATTAACATAAACATTAACTAACCCAAATATGAATTTACAACTTATGATCATACTAATTGTTCAAGTTTTGACATTTTTGCGAATTCGTTCACTACGAATTCGTTTCTCAACCATTTTAATTCATTCAACTTTCGTTGTTTTCGTTTCTTAATATACTAACACAATATATAACCAATTAACAGATTATAGCAAAGATTGAACATCAAATTTTGGACTTACTAATCCATTTTCATATGCAATACATTGTTATCTTAATTTTCTTCTACAAACCACGTTTCCATGAATTTGATTACTCAATACAACTTTTATATAACAATTATCAGATTACACATGTACATAATCAACACCTCAAACCCTAACCCAACAAAATTCAATAATTTTAGAGAATAAGATTACGAAACTAAAACTTGAAAATTTAAGAATGGATTATACCTTGAATCTCCTACTTGCAAGATGATGTTAACAAAGTTTAGAAATTCTTCATTTGATTCCCTCTAAAAGTTCTCCGTGTTTCTCCTTTTCTTTGTTCTTAGCTTATTAGGAGAATACGTGATATAACCCACGTACGTCAGGTGAAGAAAATAAAAAGGCGTCAGTTACAATAAACCAAAATCCATAAGGCTGTGTTTGGTTACACACAATTTCCCCCTATACTAGATTATTTTAATCATTTTATATATATAATTTTTATTCGTCACACCTGTAACCAATTTACATAACTTACAATAATAATTATAATAATTATAATTTTTTATTATAACTCTTCTGATGATTACTAAATAATCATATATCTAATTTAATTAATAAATTAGATTTAAACATCGCTTTATTTAATTTACTTATTTTTTAACATTAAACATCTCATTTAATTTAATTAATTAAATTAAATCTTTAAAGAATAAAATTTACATTTGTTTTAATTTAATTATCATACACACGTAACTAAATTATTATACCACAATTTCATAAATTAGTTATTTTTCCTCGAATAAATGAGTTATTTAAAATATTTATTTAATTCAATAAATATTTAAAATTAATTACCAAATTCATTTAATTTCTTCGATAGTTAACATAACTATTGAACCTCACTTTCCCAATATATGAATATATATTTTTTTCTTCACACCAGATCATATATTTAAAAATATATAGCATGTATATGTACATACTCAAACTCAAAACATCTCATAATAAGAATTTTAATTATTAAATTACTATTTTAATAACTTATAAAAATTCGGGTTGTCACAAAAGCTCCATTATGTGTCCATTTAAACACAATCTGTCAACATAGTTATTTCTAAGGAGTTATCCTGATTATATCGGTTTCAAACAGAATAAGATTCAAATCAAGATAAGAAATTATATCAAAGTCTTAACAATCAATACTATACTTGTCTAAACAATTCCAACCTCATCATTGGCAAACTAGACTCTTACTATCTAACAACTAGATTCATACAAATGTATAAAGTAAATGCAATTGCAAAATAAACATGCAAGTATGAAATATTTTTTTTATTTTTTTATGAATGAATGAATCTAAATGTCATCACTAACAAAACATCAACAAAACAACTATATTAATAATTTATCAAAAACTAAAAACTAACATGAATATGTAATCACCAACAGAATTAAGCAAGCACAACCCCCCCCCCCCCCAAACTTAACATAAGTAATGTCCCCATTAAGACAATATAAAGAAAATAAAAGCGTGTCCCTGAAAGACTAGTCACTGCTCGTCGTCATCTGAAGGAGGGTATGCTGGGAGAACATGAGGAACAGACATGTGCACCGAACCGACACTTGGATTGCAGTGAGAAAAAGCTTCAGCAAGAGTATTGAATACGTTGACAATGTACTGAAGCATCAAATACTGACGCTAAGCCAACCATAAGAATTCATTCCATGGAATTCGCGAAGAGGTAGCAGGCTCAGGTTGTCCTTCCATTGGATCAGTCACGACCGGGAGTGAGGGTGGTCGAATCATGATATAACCTTCTCCTCTTGGATGCGATCGGGCCCCATCCCATGCTTTTCACTTTTTAATGGTAGCTTGGTCGATTATGGCCATTGGTTGCTGAACCGGTTCGGAGGAATGCCATTACACTCCAGCTTTACGGTACAAATCGGTGATGAGAAATCCATAGAGAAGCCCCCCCGTGGTACTACCCCGTAGCAGCCTGTCGATCGACTCTTGAATGTGTTCACCCACATTCACATTGTAGAACACAACTGCATTGTTCACCCGAAAGTGGTGGTGGACAATGCCTTATAGCAGCTGCACCCGTTCCTTAGTAACATCATTCTGATGGCGTGTAGGCATCAACCGGGAACAAATGAAGGCATACCATGATTTTCCCTAACGACTTAAGACTGAGTGGAGAAAGCTTATTTTTTCATTATTTTCGGCTCGGGTAACCCATTGTGTTCCTGGTTTGCACAATCTTACAATCAGTTCATCCAGATCAGGCAAGCCATCATCATAGCGTGTATCTGTTGTGTTTCTAGTCCTAAGTACTCGTTGATGGCATTGGCATGGAATGACACCGGTTTACCCCATACCATGACTGTGTGACCAACATGCTCAATTGTGTTGGCATAAACTCCTTTACGATGTTGATCATCGTGAGTAGTGGCTGCTCGACTAGTTGAAACCAGTTGCGTTCCACAATCATTAGTGCCATATCCCCATCTAAATTTGAATCCGGCTTCAACCCCCATTCTAATACCAAAGTCTTCTTATCAATGATCATTTTTAACCTCGCCTCGGCACCCTCACTGACGAATTTGGTGCTATCGAATTGGGCCCGAGCAGTAGAGGTGGATGCACGAAATCTCTTGTGGGAAGACATGGTTCGTTGGGAGTAATAGAGTGTGTAAACTTTGTTTAGGAAAATTGTCAAACATTTGGTGAGAGTCAAGGCTAACACCCCGAAACTTGACTCCTTAGGACTTACATTAGGCCACAATAAGAGACAATCCAATACACTCCTTGGGCAACAGTATCCCAAGGATTTCCAACCAATATGGTGAAAAGGAAAGAATGTTTCAGAAGAGAATTAGATTGCACCACTTGGGAAATACCTTATAGAAGAAAATCAGTCTCCACACCTTAGAGTGATGCCTAACTTGTGAGAACAATCCTTTGTAGTGGTTGAGAATGTGTGTGAATGTATTCGGGAGGAGGAATTGGAAATAGATGGACTGGGAATGTAATTTTGGTGCTTATCTCTTAGAAGGGTTATGGATGATTGAGGTAAGTAGAGTTGGGAATCTGCAAGTAGATGGCGTATGGTGGAGAGAAGGAAGTAGACGTAGATATAGAAGAGGAATATGAGAGGAACGTGTATGAGGGAGTTATATTGGTTGTGGGTGAGTGGGATACTTTGAATTGGGCAGAAATTCGGGAAGGAGTGGTTTATGTGGGTTTATAATGGGAAAGGGAAATGACAACTTGGTTTTTAAAAATTGACATTTACGAAAGCCAAGCTACCATCAAGACTGTATCTTAATGAAAGGTAAGCCCGCGCTACTTTAGCAGAGAGAGAAGGCCGGGATGGCGCCGCCCGATGCTGATGAAAAATGTAACTTGGCGCGCCCCGCGCTATATATACAGTGAATAAGCCCAGGATAGCGCATCCCGCATCCTATCACAGTGTTCTCTGACGCACCCCGCACTGGTATGGCAGTACCTAACTATTGAGGCAGTGCGCCTCACGCCGTCTTACATAGGTTCCCGGCGTAGCCCGCGCTATAAAGGCAGTGTCTGAGTTGATGGACTTTTTCCTTGATGCCCTACTAATAAACCAACATTACGTCATTACTACTACTATATTATTGAAAAATAACTATCTACTATATGATATGAACTAAAATTTACTGAACAAATGAAAAATAAAAGGTTTAGAGCTTAGGTTGCCTCCCAAGTAATGCTTGTTTTAACATCGTCAGCCTGATGGTGCCTCTTGTTTCATGGTGCATCGATAAGTGTGATTGCAATGGTTTTGTTGTCGATGTCGCCACCCCAGTAGTGCCTTTAACCGTTGCCCATTGACTTTGAATGTTTTGAGCGGATTTCTGCTATACAGTTTAACGGCGCCATGTGGGAAAACAGTCTTGATCGTAAATGGCCCCGACCATCGAGATTTGAGCTTCCCAGGGAACAACCTCAATCTTGAATTAAATAGTAACATAGATTATCCCGATTCAAACTTTCTTTGCATAATCTTTTGATCGTGCCACTTCTTAACCTTTTCTTTGTACAATTTTGAATTCTCATAGGCTTGTAGTCGGAATTCGTCGAGTTCATTCAATTGGAGTAATCTCTTCTCTCTTGCATCTGTTGATCAAAGTTGAGTTTTTGAATGGCCCAATATGCCTTATGATGTAATTCCACTAGGAGGTGACACGCTTTCCCGTAGACCAACTGGTATGGAGACATCCCAATTGGTGTCTTGTATGCTATCCTATAAGCCCATAACGCGTCATCTAACTTTAGAGACCAATCTTTCCTGGTCGGATTCACCACCTTCTCTATAATTTGCTTCACCTCTCGGTTGGAAACCTCTACTTGACCACTAGTTTGGGGATGATAAGTTGTGGCAACCCTATGATTGACTCCATGTTTGGCCAAGAGAGCTGTAAATGACCTATTATAGAAGTGACTTCCCTCGTCACCTATGATTGCTTTTGGCGTGCCAAATCTTGTAAAAATGTTCTTCTATAGAAATTTCAAAACTACCTTGGCATCATTGGTAGGGAGTGCTACAGCTTCAACCCACCTTGACATGTAATCCATAACTAGTAGAATATACAAGTTGTTGAATGAAGGTGGAAAAGGTCCCATGAAATCCATTCCCCATGCATCAAAAACCTTAACTTCCATAATCGTGTTGAGCAGCATCTCATTCCTTTTTGAGATATTTCCCACCCTTTGGCATCTATCACAATTTTTCATGAACTGGTGGGCATCCTTGAACACAATAGGCCAATAGAATCTTGCCTGAAGTATTTTGGCCGTTGTCCGCTTACTCCCATAATGTCCCCGATATGCAGATGAATGACATTCGTGCAATATATTCTTCACTTCGCTGTAAGGCACGCATCTACGGATTATTTTATCTGCACATTGTCTGAAGAGATAGGGCTCGTCCCACATGTTTGACGTTATGTAGGAACTTCTTTTTCTGTTGACGTGTCAGATCAGGGGGAAGGATTTTTCTCACCAAGTAATTGGAAAAGTCTGCATACCATTGAAAATCAGAGTTTACTCCAACTAGCTGCTCATCCGAAAATGACTCATTGATTAAACACTTATCTGCCCCATCTTTATCCGGATTTTCCAGTCTTGAAAGATGATCCGCCACTTGTTTTTCTATCCCCTTTCTATCCTTTATTTCTAAATCAAATTCTTGAAGGAGAAGGATCCATCTGATGAGCCTAAACTTAGCATCTTTCTTTGTAATTAGATAACGAATCGCCGAGTGATCCGGGTATACCACCACATTTGTTCCTATCAAATAATCTCGAAATTTGTCAAAGGGGTATACTACTGTAAGTAGTTCCTTCTCGGTGGTTGTATAATTTAACTGGGCATCCGTGAGTGTTTTGCTTGTGTAGTATATGGCATAGAATATCTTCTCTCGGCGTTGACCCAAAACAGCCCCTACCACATAGTCGCTAGCATCGCACATTAACTCAAACGGCATCGTCTAATCCGGTGCTATGATCACGGGTGTTGTAGTCAATTTCTTCTTCAATTGCTCAAATGCTGACTTGCATTCTTCATCAAACTTAAAAATTGCATCCTTCTCTAATAGACTACATAAAGGTTTAGCAATCTTTAATGAACCTACGGTAGAATCCGGTGTGCCCTAGAAAACTGCGGATTCCCTTCACTAATGTCGGCGGTGGAAGATTTTCTATTGTATCCAACTTTTCCCAGTCAACTTCCAAACCCTTCGCTGAGACTTTGTGCCCCAAGATAATTCCTTCTTCAACCATAAAGTGGCAATTCTCCCAGTTTAGCACCAAGTCCACACATCACTTTAAAACCATGACCATATTTTCAAGACACTTATCAAAAGTGTTCCCATAAACGGAGAAGTCATCCATGAAGACTTCAACATTCCTCTCCACCATGTCTGAAAAGATGGCCAACATACATCTTTGGAAAGTCGTCGGTGCGTTTATTATCACATTATGTCATAAAATAGTGAGGACTACTATAGCCACCATCTTGGACCGTCACTTTGTTCCCCGACTAGTCCTGGCTATGTTCTCATTTCCTGAATAGAACAATGAAAGCAAAAAGGGTGAGCTCAACTAGCCCAGTAAGAAATATTATGACTAAGATAATGCAGAATAAATTATCATTAGCCTTCAACAATGTTAAACTGATAAAAATACAATAAACATCAAGTTTAACTGTAGCGGAATAAGCAATCCATTAGAAGAGTCAAGTAGAGCATGATATCTACTATCTTCTATGATTTAAAAAGTTTTTCATCAAATTTATCGCTGAGACTCAACTTAATAAATAAACCACATCATCGAATCATCCCCGCTTATTTATCAATGAATTAATTATTAAACTAAATAATTAATTGATGAAATTTTAAAGATTAGATTAATTTAATTATATTCAATAATATATTTATTAAATTAATGTGGAGAATTTTTATTATCGAAGTATGTGATTATGTGAGCTTATTATCGTATTAAAAGAAATATTTAATAAGCCTATTAGTATTTTAATTAATTTAATAATTAATTAGAATTTTTATTTAATAATTTAACATTATTAATGAATGAGAAATTCAATTATGTACTTTGTGAATTAATGAAAATTATTATATAACATTATTAAATAAATTAAACTAGATATTTGATTATTTTATAAAGGGTGTGACATTTTCAAACTATATTATAAAGGTTTTATTAAATTAATTTGTTATAAGCCTTTAAAGCTAGCCAAACATGGCACTAAGGGAGGTTGGGAGCAGTTACCTATGTTAGGTAACTGACCTCCATCATGCGCATCAGTTCACCTTATTTATTAGTATACGCCTTCTTTTTCCTTAATTGGCTAAGTCTGGAAATAAAAAGAGAGAGTTTGAGAAATTTTTGAGAGAGATTGTGAGTACTGTGATTGAAGTAGAGAGAAATTGTCATCCTTGTTCATCTACGCTTTGGGTAATTCTCTCAACCCAATTCTCATATTTTACGTCATTTAGTTTTTATGAAAATGGCTTTCATTCATCCCGTAAAGTCTCTAGAATTGGGAAATTGTGTTGTTATATGGATATATGTAATAATACGAGTAGCATAACATGTTTTATATATATTGTATATGGTTCCATATCATCAGTTTCATAATATTATAACGTATGATTATGGCTTCAAAAGTTACAGAATATGTTATATGGCCATATGGCCTTATACGTGACTTTAATATGTCAAACATAAATTGTTCTGTAAAATTTCCACTTGTATATGATTATGCATGCTAAAACGAACAAAACGAAACTTGAATGGTTGGATTTGGTCTTATAACGAATCCGTAGTATTAAATTCTATGTTTTTGTTCAAAAACCTTCAAGAACATCAAGAACAGTACAATTTGCATAATTTAATTATGTGATTATGTGTTTTAATGGGTTAAAATCACTCTATAAATGTTGGGTATTGATTATATATGAATTCTAACATGTGGGTATGTTTAATTTGGAGAATTAATGATCATGTAGTGTTTATTTCGCTGAACTCTGTGTTCTTCGCGAACTGAGAATCAAAATCTGGAGTTTCGCGATCAACGCGCCAACTCTGTAATCGAAGTCCAAAGTAGACCACCGCTGTGCAGTAGGTTAAGTCTCCACCAATTAGTATCCACAAGCATGCCAAATGGCCAAGATAATAGTTATGATAATGTTGAAATGCAGCCATGGCTTTAGCATATTGGCCAGAAATGAGTTTTAAAAATGTCTAAGTCTAGCAATGTGTTATTAACTTAGTCTATTGATCATGAAAACTTGTTAGACATATAATGAGGTGTTAAAATAAATTCTTAACATGTCCATAACATAATTACGTGTGAATTGAATGATCGAATGCATAGTTAGCTTATTGTTCGTGAAATCTAATTTTTGACAATAAGTGTAGTAATTGACTAAGTATAGTCATGAATTTGAGTTAGACAAAAGAATAAACTTATGATGTTTAGTGCGTTGTAATTGGTCGGGTATTGTGAACGTAATTGATATGTAGGATTTAAATCAAAGAACGAGTTTAGTTAAAGTGTAATCTACGCACGAGGCAAGTTTCCTAACCCTACTTGTTATCGTTATATAAGTTGATTAATTCACCTTTCTACATTGAGCAAGTTCTCATTATTATTGATCAAGTCTGTCTTGTATATTAAAGTTATTAATCTTTCAAGCATGATGCTGTTATACAATACTTATTCTATTGTATACCTTTTGAGATTCTATTCAAGTTAAGTTATCAATTATTGTTAAACCTTGTTAGACTAGCGAACCCTTTATGATTCGACTAGTCCATAGTTGATGAGCATTCTAAACTTCAGAACCCTTGATGAATTATCCAAACCAAACTTCCTTTGGTGCGGACTCGAATGTCAAACTGAGATGAACAACCCTGATAGGGGATTACTTATGCGTTAGCGTTAAGATATTGTGCATGATGATGGTACTAAGGGATGATCCCCTAAGTACGAGAAGAAGAGTCCATAGTCTTATGATCATTAAAGGTTTCAAGAATAAACACTTGATAACCTAGGACATAGTTCAAGGTCTTACGACCCTCAGAATTTCTTTTGATTCTTGTTATTCACTCTTGATTCAAAAGTTGAGCTTTTATATTCGAAGTTATTATTTCTCTCGCATGTTATTATTCATTGTTATATTGTTATACTTGTGGGCAATCGTGCTCACTCTTGCGTAATAATAATAACATTGCGATTAAGAACGAAAGAAGCGAATTTAACCTTCCACTAGTAAAGGCAAGGGAGGCAAGCTTAGCAAGTAATGAAGACTGATTATTTATGTGATGTAATTAGAATTGATGTTACTAAGACTTATTTGTTTATATTTCCTCACAGATGATTTAAGGTTAGAGTAACTTTGGGATTTATTCATTATGTAGTTGATGTAACCCCATAAGGAGAGATTTATTATTATTTCTATCTATTGCATGGTTTGCATTTATTTATGGGTAGATAGATGGATGATGTTTGTCTGATGAACACCAAATCTTATGGAAATGGAAGTACCGGATTTGGGGTGTCACAGTTGGTATCAAAGTCAGGGTTATGAACCTTAGGTGGGGAACAACCTTAGGTAGTAGCCTTATAGGAAGAACATAGTGATGGAAAACTCTTATCGAGTTCTAAGAAATGAATTTTTGTAATTCATTGAAGATAATAAAAGACTTTATGTGCTTATGTGTTAATCTATGTGTTCGCTAGCACGCATTAGTAACTAAAACTTAAAATTTTGTTGTCGGGGATGTCGGATGTTGGAGGAGCTAGTCGAACTGGGAGGAGGAACCCGAGTACCTACAAGACTCTATGAGGAGGAGCCCGCCCAGACATTCATGTCGTTAGGGAAACAGTTGGTGCAGAGGGAGTCATCTCCATTGATCACCGTTGTTGGTCAGGAGCATGAACCTAAGACTGATCCTGAGGAGGAATTTGACGAGGAAGAGGGAGAGGAAGAAGAGGAGTTTCCACAGCACTCCATTGATGCTGAGATGTACGACACATTATACGATCGTAACGTAGAGTTACGAGATGAGGTGCGAGATCCGATCGAAGCGAGCGATTATTCATTGATTACTCTCGAAGCGTAAGGAGAGGAGATTTCGACTCTTCACTCACGACTGGGAAATGTAGAATGGGATTTGGTCCACGAGAAGGGTCAAACCGAAGATAAGACCGCAGAGATAGAAAAGTTGAAGAAGGAACTGAAGGAAAGCTCTGAAAGGCTGATCATAGCAGAGGAAGGCTGGGTGAGAGAGTCACGTCGTGCTGATCTTGCGGAAGAGGATGGTCGTGCAAAGAAGGCGAAGCTTGGGGAGACATACTCTACACTTAATCATGCAATGGATGAGGCCCAGGATCGAGTTTTGAGGTACCCCATCCAGTTTGAAGGACTTCCATCATATATGCTGGATCGCAGGACGATGTCTCGCATCATGGAAGAGGAGCGTAGCAAGGCTATTCAAATGTCTTGACATGGAAAGGATATAGTATTAGTTTAATTATATGAAAACTATTTGGTAGTTAATGATGTAAATTCCTGTGTGTTTATAAACAACGGAATTTTTTAATGTTTTAAATCATGTAGATTCTTTATCTCGGGATAGTTGATGTAAATAGCAGTGATGTTATCTTATGATGTTAAAACTTTTGAATTGAATGAAATGTCAAAGTTTATTTAAATTGATGTGTTAAGTGAATTATGATTAAATGTTCTAGCTAAGCCTTAAATGTTTGAGGAATTGAATAAAGACCTAATAAGCGAATATTCTTAACAGAAATATGCCACCTAGAAGAAGACAAAATCGTCAGCAAGCGCAAGAAGAGTCAGTGAATAACAACATAGACGTCAATGCTAACCTCCTGCTCAAAGAATTGGTGAACCTTTTAGCTGGAGCACTTAACAATCAACCACAAGCTCCACCAAATACCTCGTTTAAGGACTTCAAGGCGGTGGGACTGCCAGAGTTTAAGGGTTCCATAAACCCAATCGAAGCTCAGACCTGGGTGATGGAGATGGAGAAGGTGTTCGATGTGGCTAGGGTAAGGGAGGACCAAAAAAACTACGATGTCGACATTCATGTCAAGTCCGAAGTCAACTCTTGGTGGCGGTGCAAAATAAAGTATGCGGGAGGTGAAGGTGTAATAACACGGAGAGATTCAAAGAAATGTTCTTCGAGATGTACTTTCCAACCAGTTCACAAAATCAGATGGAGGTTCAGTTTCTAGAGTTAAAACAGGGGAATATATCAGTAGCTGATTATCCGGCAAGGTTCAATGACTTGGCTAGGTTTGCCACATACCAAGTATATACCGATGAGAGGAAGGCAAGACGTTTTGAATAGGGACTGAAGCCCTGGTTGTATAGCAAGGTGTCAATGTTCCAATTGAACACTTTTATTTGGAGTGTTAGAGAGAGAAGGTGGAATACTATGCAATGAGGTGGAAGCAATCAAGAAGAAGAAGAAGAAGAAATCAAGAAGAAGAAGAAGAAGAAGAAGAAGAAGAAGAATGAGAATGAAGGTAATAACAAGACTGGTGGGAGTAGCACTGGGGGTAGTCATAATCAGAAGAGGAAGTGGACGGATAACTCGTCAGCTGGAAGTCAACAAGGAGGACATAAGAAGAAGATCGAAGCGTGCTCAAGCTGCAGAAAAGCTCATTTGGGGGTTTGCATGAAAGGGAAGCGAGTGTACTACAATTGTGGTTAGGAAGGCCACATAGCACCAAACTGTCCAAACCCAAAGAAGGGTGTCTGCTTCACTTGTGGTTCAAAGGATCATCTTGCAAGGGATTGTCCTAAGAAGGGATCTGGGGGAACGAGTTCAGGAGGAAATAGAGGAAATACCGGTGGAAGCACTCTGACTATCGCAGCAGACTGCCATGACCAACCCGAATCGAATCGCTAGAACATTCAACATGACGATCACGGGATGCACGGTGCAGATCTCGCGATGTGGTGTCAGGTATCATTCCGATCAATAAAATTAATGCGTATGTATTATTTAATTCGGGTGCTACTTGTTCATTTATATCCGATGACTTTGCTAAAAACTTAGAATTGCTTAAGGATGAGTTAGAATACCCCATGAACATAGAAATTGTGAATAGAGAAATAATCCCTATTAAGTACGTGCATAAGAACTGTAGAGTGGATATTAAGGGTAATATCATGAACGTAGATCTTATCCATATTCGACTTGGGGAATTTGACGTTATTTTGGGTATGGATTGGTTATCCAATTATGGGGCGGTAATTGACTGCCAGAAGAAGCGTATTAACCTTATGACTCCGTCAAAGGTTGTGTTTTATGGTCGCAAGTCACCTAGACAAGCGAGTTGTCGGCGATGATGCGAGCCCAGAGGTTGTTAAGGCAAGGCCGTGTAGGATATCTAGCTTATATAGTCGATAGTCGTAAAGAGAATCCAAAATAGATGAGATACCAAGATGTGTGAGAGATTTTGCAAACGTATTTCCGGATGATTTGCGGGACTTCCTCCGGATAGAAGCAATTGAATTCATGATCGATTTGGCTCGAGAACGGCTCCAATATCGAAGGCACCGTCTCAATGGCACCGAGAGAGATGAAAGAACCGATGGTCCAACTACAAGAATTACTTGGACAAGAGTATATATTCAACCAAGCGTATCGTCGTGGGAGCGCCTTGGGTTTTATTTTGTAAAGAAGAAGGATGGGACAATGCGGGCTCACATGTAGACTATAGAGAACTGAATAAGGTCACGATCAAGAATAGATATCCATTACCACGAATCGACGACTTCTTCGATCAGTTAAAAGGAACAAGATACTTTTCAAAGATAGATTTGAGAAGTGGTTATCACCAACTGAAGGTGAGACCAGAGGATGTACCGAAGACAACATTCAGAACACGATATGGTCACTATGAATTTTTGGTAATGTCATTTGGTCTAACGAATGCTCCTGCAGCGATTTATGGGACTAATGAATGGTGTGTTCAAGCCATTTTTGGACAAATTCGTAGTGGTATTTATAGACAACATTTTGGTATATTCAAAAACCAAAGAAGAACACGAAGAGCATTTGAGATTAACATTAGAAATACTGAGAAGGGAGAAGTTGTATGCCAAGTTTTCAAAATGTGAATTCTAGATCGAAAGGGTACAATTTCTAGGACATGTGATTGATATGGACGGAATTTCGGTGGATCCCTCCAAGGTCGAAGCTGTGATTAACTGGGATCAGCCGAAGATGCCATCGGAAGTAAGAAGTTTTCTTGGATTAGCAAGTTATTACAAAAGATTTATTCAGGATTTTTCCAAGATCGCAACTCCGTTGACGAATTTGACTAAGAAATCGGTGAAATTTGTTTGGACGGAGAAGTGTGAGGAAAGCTTTCAAGAATTAAAGAAGAGGTTAAGTTCAACACCTGTGTTATCTCTTCCGATGATGACACGGAAATTTTTGTGGTATATAATGATCGTCGCACAAAGGACTTGGCTGTGTGCTTATGCAAAATGGCAAAGTCATTGCGTACGCGTCACGACAACTGAAAGATTATGAAAAGGGGTATCCGACCCATGACTTGGAGTTAAATAGCGGGGTTTTTGCTTTGAAAATTTGGAGGCACTATCTCTATGGGGAGAAGTGTGAAATATATATGAGACCACAAGAGTCTGAAATATATTTTTACACGTATGGATTTGAATATGCGCCAAAAGAAGGTGGTTGGAGTTAATTAAGGACTACGATTGTGAGATTCTATACCATCCGGTAAAGCAAATGTGGTTGTTGATGCCTTAAGTAGAAAGGGCCTGGAGAAACGATGATGTTGATTTAACGAGAGGAGTTAATTTCAAAGAATGGAAAAGCTGGAATTGGAAGTGAAGTATCCTATGGAAATTGATGAAAAGTTATTTCAGATAAAATCTGTATGCAACTCTACTAGACAAGGTTAAGGAGGCTCAACTTCGTGACGAGGAATGCAAAAGGTGATAAGGAAGATATCTCAAGGAACCGAACAAAGATTTAAGATGGATAAGGAAGGAATACTGAGATTTGAGAGCAGAATTTGGGTACCGCCAGTACAAGAGATTAAGGAAGAAATTTTGAGCGAGGCTCACAACTCAAGATATTCGATTCACCCTGGTAGCACCAAGATGTACCAAGATCTTCGACAACACTTTTGGTGGCCAAATTTGAAGCGAGAGGTTGCAGAATGTGTTGCCAAGTGCCTGACGTGTCAGAAAGTGAAAGCAGAACATCAGAGGCCGAGTGGGTTACTACAACCTTTAGAGATTCCAGAATGGAAATGGGAACATATTACGATGGATTTCGTGGTTGGCCTACCGACAACTCAGAAAGGCTACGACGCAGTATGGGTTATTGTTGACCGATTGATGAAATCCGCACACTTCTTTCCGATCAAAATCAAATTCAACTTAGATCAGTTGGCAAGGTTATATGTGAAAGAGATTGTTTTAAGGCACGGAGTTCCGGTGTCAATTGTTTCTGACAGAGATCCGCATTTTACGTCGAACTTCTGGAAACGTCTACAAGAATGTATGGATACACAGTTGCGAATGAGTATGGCATATCACCCTCAAACGGATAGATAGAGTGAAAGAATAATTCAGACATTGGAAGATATGTTAAGAGCTTGTATAATGGACTTTAAAGGAAATTGGGATGATCATCTACCGTTCGTAGAGTTCGGTTACAACAACAGTTACCACGCTAGTATTGGAATTCCACCTTATGAAGCGTTATACGACAGAAAGTGCAGAACTCGGCTATATTTGGATGAAGTTGGCAAAAGACAATTACTAGGCCTAGAATTGGTACAACAAACAGCAGAAATAGTCAAAGTGATCCGAACAAGATTGACAGCAGCTTAAGATAGACAGAAGAAGTACAAAGATCCACACCGTAAAAATGTTGAGTTCGAATCAGGTAGTTATGTATTGTTAAAGGTCTCTCCCTGGAAGGGAAAGATCAGGTTTGGAAAGAAAGGGAAATTAAGCCCAAGATTCATTGAACCCTTTGAAGTTCTGAGAAGGGTCGGAGAAGTTGCTTATGAGGTAGCCTTACCTCCAGCTCTAGAGAATGTCCACAACATTTTCCATGTCTCAGTCCTACGACCCTACAAACCCGATTACAAGCACGTCATTGAATATGAACCCCTACATTTCGACAAAGACTTATCTTACGAAGAAATTCATGTTCAAATTGTCGACCGAAAAGAACAAGTTCTGAGAAATAAAGTAATACTTTCTGTTAAGGTAATTTGGAGGAACCACAACGCTGAAGAAGCTACGTGGGAACTCGAAGAGAATATGATGAAGAATTATCATCATTTATTTACTTAGATTGTTATAAGCGATTCTGGGGACAGAATCTTTGTAGGGGGGGAGAATGTAACGGGACGAATTGTTTGAGTTGTGATTCTGAGGACAGAATCCTTTTAAGAGGGGAAAGATGTGACAACCGAGATTTTGTAATTAATTTTAATATTTATTGGATTGAATAAATATTTATCGATGAATTAATTATTAGACTAAATAATTAATTGATGAAATTGTGGTAGATTAATTTAATTATATGTGTTATATTTATTAAATTAATGTGGAGAATTTTTATTATCGAAGTATGTGATTATGTGAGCTTATTGTATTAAAAGAAATATTTAATAAGCCTATTAGTATTTTAATTAATTTAATAATTAATTAGAGATTTAATAATTTAACATTATTAATGAATGAGAAATTCAATTATGTGACTATGTGAATTAATGAAAAATTATTATATTTTATTTTAAATAAATTAAACTAGATATTTGATTATTTTATAAAGGGTGTGACATTTTCAAACTATATTATAAAGGTTTTACTAAATTAATTTGTTATAAGCCTTTAAGGCTAGCCAAACATGGTACTAAGGGAGGTTGGGAGCAGTTACCCATGTTAGGTAACTGACCTCCATCATGCGCATCAGTTCACCTTATTTATTAGTATACGCCTTCTTTTTCCTTAATTGGCTAAGTCTGGAAATAAAAACAGAGAGAGTTTGAGAAATTTTTGAGAGAGATTGTGAGTACTGTGATTGAAGTAGAGAGAAATTGTTATCCTTGTTCATCTACGCTTTGGGTAATTCTCTCCAACCCAATTCTCATATTTTACGTCATTTAGTTTTTAAGAAAATGGCTTTCATTCATCCTGTAAAGTCTCTGTAATTGGGAAATTGTGTTGTTATATGGATATATGTAATAATACGAGTAGCATAACATGTTTTATATATATTGCATATGGTTCCATATCATCAGTTTCATAATATTATAACGTATGATTATGGCTTCAAAAGTTACAGAATATGCTATATGGCCATATGGCATTATAAGTGACTTTAATATGTCAAACATAAATTGTTCTGTAAAATTTCCACATGTATATGCTTATGCATGCCAAAATGAACAAAACGAAACTTGAATGGTTGGATTTGATCTTATAACGAATCCGTAGTATTAAATTCTATGTTTTTGTTCAAAAACCTTCAAGAACATCAAAGAACAGTACAATTTGAATAATTTAATTCTGTGATTATGTGTTTTAATGGGTTACAATCACTCTATAAATGTTGGGTATTGATTATATATGAATTCTAACATGTGGGTATGTTTAATTTGGAGAATTAATGATCATGTAGTGTTTATTTCGCTGAACTTTGTGTTCTTCGCGAACTGAGAATCAAAATCGAGTTTCAGTGCATGCTAACTCGAACTCCGTAATCAAGTCCTGCCACCAAGTTGCCAAGTCTCTAGTCAGAAGCAACCAAATACCCATGAAGACATATATACAAACAGCCATGGCTTACCACTTAGTAGATTGGCCAGAAATGAGTTTTAAAAATGTTTAAGTCTAGCAATGTGTTATTAACTTAGTCTATTGATCATGAAAACGTGTTAGACATATAATAAGGTGTTAAAATAAATTCTTAACACGTCCATTACACAATTACATGTGAATTGAATGATCGAATGCATAGTTAGCTTATTGTTCGTGAAATCTAATTTTTGACAATAAGTGTAGTAATTGACTAAGTATAGTCATGAATTCGAGTTAGACAAAAGAATAAACTTATGATGTTTAGTACGTTGTAATTGACTGGTATTGTGAACGTAATTGATATGTAGGATTTAAATCAAAGAACGAGTTTAGTTAAAGTGTAATCTACGCACGCGGCAAGTTTCCTAACCCTACTTGTTATCGTTATATAAGTTTGTGACGCCCCCAAAATAGGTATACATCACCTATTCTGAGTCGCCAAATACATGGTACAGAATACAAATACAATCTTAAATATACAACATGAGCTGTGAGTTTGAATACAAATATTGTTTACTAGAGAGTATACAAACTCAAAAGGAGTTCTCATTACTATTATTATCACACTATTTCACAGAATAGTGAGGACTACTAATGTAAACATCTAGGACCATCACTCTGTTCCCCGACTAGTCCCAGCTACGTTCTCATTTCCTGAAGAGAACTGTAAAAGAAAAGGGTGAGCTCAACTAGCCCAGTAAAAAATATTATGACTACGATAATGCAGAATAAATTATCATTAGCCTTCAACAGTATAACAACTGATAGAATATAATAGACAACAAGTTTTAGATCAAAAGCTACAGTGGAATAAACAATCCATTAGAAGAATCAAGTAAAATATAAAATCTACTATCTTCTATGATTTAAAAAGTTTATCATCAATTTTATCTCTAAGACTCAGCTTAATAAATAATCAACATCATTAACTCATCCCTGCACTACAGGCCAAGGATATTTTTAGTATCACGACCACGAATTATCCATGCACTACGGGCTAAAGATAATCATATTTTCATCAACGGTCTTGATCATGCCATAAAACAATTCATCTTTGCACCCTTGGCCGAAGAGAATCCATAGCCATAATCATACCAAAAACTTTCCATCAATGCACTACGGGCCAATAAGGACTTTTACCACATCATTTGTAATATTACTACCATGATTACAATCGAATAATCCTCGGTCATAATCATACCAAGTCCATCTATGCACTACAGGCCACATATGACTTTCAACAAAATATAAACATGAGGATGATGACAATGATAAAAGAATTCAATAAAACAAGTTCAAGAATTAATTTGTCCAGGAACCAATAACGTCCAAATTGTCAACATGATATTTCTTTGTGGAGTAAAATTTAAGAATGCTCAGGAGAATATTTCCATGAAAAGATACTAAATGAAGCGCAAATATCAAAGATATTCCACTAATTTCATGGATTATAGAAGTCAAAACTTTAACCAACTGAGTATAATAAAGAATGGAATAACAAAAAAAAATCACCATGCATGCGATAAACCGCACAGGCAGGTTATTTCAATAGAATAATAAATAACGGAATCAGTCCCAAGCATAAAACGCATGCATGTGATATTCCAATGTAATAATAAAGATTTTATCAGTCCCACCAGAAAAAGCATTGCATAAGATATTCCAATGTAATAATAAAGATGAAACCAGTCCCGTGCAGAACGCATGCGGCATATGATATTCCAATGTAATAATAAAGACGGAACCAGTCCCAAATAGAACGACCGATGACAGGATATTCCAACAGAATAATAAAGACGGAACCAGGTTCGACGTAGAACGCACAGACAGGATATTCCAACAGAATAATCAAGAATGGAATATTAGAAGAATTTCACCATGTATACAGTACTTTGTATAGACAGGTTATTCCAACATAATAATAAAGAATGGAATAACAGAAGAATTTCACCAAGTATAGGTAGCTCACAGATATCTGAGTTATTCCAATGTAATAATAAAGAATGGAATAACAGAAGTTCTCTTCATGAATACAAAAAAAATAATACCCCTTACGAGTACAACAAATAATATCCCCTACCTTAGAAGAAACTGGATATAGAAGTGATGAAGTAGCAGAATACTTTTCTTCTTTCTCTCTATAATTTCTCTCTATAATAATTGCTCTATAGCTTTAGTGAATTGGTGAGAAATGAAGGAAGAATGAGTTTCTATTTATAGGAAAATATAGTTTCGATAATTGCACGTTTTGGGGCTCGAAATATTACAGTATAATATCTTCCTCTTTTTCTTCACTTTTAATTTAGTCCTGCAAGTATTATCAAACTTGCACCAACTCCCCTAATAGTAACTAATGTGAATCAATAGTAAATCATGTGACTCAGTAGTTCTAATCATGTTATAAAAACAATTATCGTATAGTACCTCCATCTATACCTCTATTTTTAACTTAGTCATGCAAGTATTATCAATCTTGCACCACCACCCTAATAGTATTAGAATGTGAATCAATAGTACCCCATGAATAGTAACTTGTGAATAGTAACTCATGAATAGTAACTCGTGAATAGTACTCCGACACGAAAAGTGCTCCGAATACCCGAGTGAACAATATAACCTCCAGACATCAATTATCATCGAAATAAATGTCAATTTCCACTAACACTAATAATCCCAATACAATGGAACAATCAATTTCATCTTTAATCAACACAACTTATTCATCATTAATATTATAACTCACAATATTTAACGACCGAAGTATTCCTGAGAAAAGAGGGGCTTTCCGATAAGTATTTCTCCTTATTGGCATGCTTGATTAGGTGACCAAACCTCTCCTTGTGTAACTTCTAGACATTGTCGATATTGCAAATAATAATATGAATAACTTTGTCGTCTCAATTATTGATTTAATAATATAACATATTATGCAGATGATAATCTTTGTAACAATAATTGAATCAATAATATGAGAGAGATATGATCACAATTAATCTGTAAAGCAATAATTGAGTATAACGAGTGTGAATTCTCACGTAAGCATCAATAATCAATACTGTGTGCTACTAAGCAACCACATGTATTCTCGTACTTTTACTCTAATGAGTAGTTCAATAGTTTCAACGGTAACACTTCCGCCAGTTATTTTTATAAAAAAGATAATTACATTATTTTCTAACTACGATAATACTTCCGCTTGTGAGGTCCACTTAATAATTGTGACTGGTCATTTAATATTCTCCTACAAAAAGAATATTCCCCGACCAATCGAATATTTTATAACAACTTGCATACTTTGAAAAATTTATAAATACTACCCACAACTATAACATTATATCAAATCCACACCATAATATTCAAAAAAATATTTCGATAAATTTAAATCTTTATTCAGAAAATCTGGGGTTTCACAAAGTTGATTAATTCACCTTTCTACATTGAGCAAGTTCTCATTATTATTGGTCAAGTATGTCTTGTATATTAAAGTTATTAATCTTTCAAGCATGATGTTGTTATACAATACTTATTCTATTGTATACCTTTTGAGATTCTATTCAAGTTAAGTTATTAATTATTGTTAAACCTTGTTAGACTAGCGAACCCTTTATGATTCGACTAGTCCATAGTTGATGAGCATTCTAAACTTCAGAACCCTTGATGAATTATCCAAACCAAACTTCCTTTAGGTGCGGACTCGAATGTCAAACCGAGATGAACAACCTCAGATAGGGGATTACTTATGTGTTAGCGTTAAGATATTGTGCATGTATGGTACTAAGGGTGATCCCCTAAGTACGAGAAGAAGAGTCCATAGTCTTATGACTGTTAAAGGTTTCAAGAATAAATACTTGACAACCTAGGACATAGTTCTAGGTCTTATGACCCTCAGAATTTCTTTTGATTCTTGTTATTCATTCTTGATTCAAAAGTTGAGCTTTTATATTCGAAGTTATTATTTCTCTCGCATATTATTATTCATTGTTATATTGTTATACTTGTGGGCAATCGTGCTCACTCTTGCGTAATAATAACATTGCAGTTAAGAACGAAAGAGCGGACGAACCTTCCACTAGTAAAGGCAAGGGCAAGCTTAGCAAGTAATGAAGACTGATTATTTATGTGATGTAATTAGAATTGATGTTACTAAGACTTATTTGTCTATATTTCCGCACATATGATTTAAGGTTAGAGTAACCTAGGATTTATTTATTATGTAGTTGATGTAACCCCATAAGGGGAGATTTATTATTATTTCTATCTATTGCATGGGTTGCATTTATTTATGGGTAGATAGATGGATGATGTTTGTACAGTGAACACCAAATCCTGTGAAAATGGAAGTACCGAATTTGGGGGTGTCACAAATATTGTATCAAAAATGATTTGGACCGAAAAGAAATCAATTTTTGTCATGAATAGTACCCCAGGTGAATAGTACCCGAGTGAATAGCACTCTATAAATAGTACTTCGGGAATAGTACCCCATAAATAGTACCCCATGAATAGTACTTTTTAAATAGTACCCCATGAATAGTACTTTATGAATAGTACCCCATAAATAGTACTTTGTGAATAGTACCCCGTTGATAGTATTCCAGCATGAAAAGCTTAAAATTTAACAAAAATGTTCAGAAAAATATCCTTGTAAAACGATACTGGATGAAACGAAATAATATTATTCAGATACTACAAATTATGGAAGAAAATATTATTTCTTACGAATACTAAATAAATAATATCCCTTACCTCAAAAAGAAGACTGGATACTGGAATAGTGAAGTAGCAGACTTCTCTTCTTCTCTCTC
Organism: Panax ginseng; assembly: GCA_020205605.1. NCBI lineage: Eukaryota > Viridiplantae > Streptophyta > Magnoliopsida > Apiales > Araliaceae > Panax > Panax ginseng. Next base: position 97,259,954 of record CM035140.1, read on the forward strand.
TCTATAATTGCTCTTGTGAGTCTTAGTGAATTGGTGAAAATAAAAGAAGAATGAGCTTCTATTTATAGAAAAATATAGTTTCGATAATTTCAAGTTTTGAGGCTCGAAATATTACAATATAATGCCTTCATCTTTTCCTTCATTTTTAATTTAGTCATGCAAGTATTATCAAACTTGCACCACCTCCCCTAATAGTACATGAATGTGAATCAATAGTACATTCATGCGAATCAATAATTCTATAAATATGAAAAAAATAGTTACGGTATAGTACATTCATCTATACCTGTAACAATCTAGATTTTTAATTATAATATTTAAATATTAATTGAATTATATAAATATTTAATGGATGTGTTTATCGTTGAATAAATATTTGTTTAATTGATTTGATTTGATTTGGTTAATTATTTGTTTAATAAATAATTAATGAGTTAAGGAAAGTAATTATTTTGAAATAGTAATCTAATCTAATTTAATACTCCCTCCTATTCAGATTAAATGACGTTTTAGGGAGTTTAATTTTATTCTATATAAGTGTCGTTTTGGAATCTCTATGCAATATTGCACTATTTTTTCCTAATTTACCCCTCTATTTAATTTGCTTAGTAAATGCAATTGTGGAGAGAGAAATAATTAATTATGGACAATTGTGGAGAATGAGAAGAGACAATTGTGGAGAGAGAAATAATTAATTAGGGACACAAAATATATTTTGTGTTATTTCTTAATAAGTGTGTTTATCTCTAAAATGACATTTAATCTGAATAGGAGGGAGTAATTAAGTTAGAGATTTTATAATGATTAAATAAATTATTATATTATACAATGAATGGTTATTAGAATTAATTAAATTAAGTATGAAAAATTAATTAAATGAAAGTGTGACAAATAACTATACTATAAAAGAGTTATTAAAATAAATTAAAGAAGTTTAATTTAGTTTTGCCAAACAAAGCTTAAATATATTAAGTCTTTAATTTAAAGAGTTTTCCCAAACGGAGCATTATGGCTTTTGGATTTCTTTTGAATTTTGAATTATAATAATATAAATTAAATAATCAAAATAAAAATAATATATAATAATATTTGGTAACTGATAAATTGAATAGGGGCAATTAGTTGAGGACGGTTTTAAAACGTTTGAAAAAGACGTGCGTTTGTTTTAGTTTACGTATAATGCAATTGGCCTAAGAAAGAAAAGATTGTCAGAGGTTTGAGAGAGAGTCTGAGAGAGAAAAGCAAGAGAAAGTTCTGAGTTCTTCAAGTTATTCTCAGTGATTAACAAGGATTGTCTGAACAAATTAAAGGTATGTTACATAAACGTAACATATATGTTTTATAGTATAATTCCTTAGTCTCTGTGTTCTTTTGTTCTTGAGATTCACTATGTTTTATAGTATAATCTTAGTAATTCATATTTTTATAGTTGAATATAAAATTATGAAATTATGTGTATATGTAATGTCATAACTATATATATAGGTGATTGTATGATGAGCATATACATGTATGTGATTGTATGAATTACGATCAAAAAGAAAGAAAAGAGTTTTACAGTAAAAATATATGCATGAACATGTTTTGTAGGATAACAAAATTGGTAATTGATTGTATGCTAATTGTAAAATTGAAGTGTGATTATGTTAATTGGGTATGAAATAAAGAGAACTTAGTTCAAAGGAATCAAATTGGGGTATCATAATGATTACGATGTTCATTTGTGTCAAGAAATATCAAGATGAGATTTTTGGGTTGAAAATATAGTTTTCAAAGATTTAAGTTTTCAAAATAGTTGTTTAAGTTGTGCTAAAATTAGTTTACGTATGCTTGTTAATGTTATGTGTGATTTACATAAATTATATGTGTTAATTTAGCTGCTAGAAGCCATTAAACCTTTAAGAATTGATGTGTTATGTTCTACGTGTGCGGTTTCTGTAAGTTTCAACGCCTCAAGCGCCAAATCAAATCATGCCATGACCAACAAATCTGACCATGCAAGAAATAAAATCCACGCCTCAACACCAATTTTCATCTGGCACAAATACCACCGCTGTTAGCTTAGTTCTCGTCTGTCGGCCCGGAATAGTAGTTCGGTAGGACGCTTTTTGACCTCCTATAGTAAAACGACCATAACGTTTCATACGAACTTCGATTGAGGTTATTCAAGATGATCCGGAACGAGGACGAATAGACCTACAACTTTTGTTCTTTAAGTTTTTTAATTTGAGGTCGGGAACAGGGGTCAAAATGGTCATTTGTGGGACTGATATGTATTAGGAGGCAATCGAAGGGCGTCGGGAATGCACATATGCAAATGTAGTGCTCCTGACGATAAATGATGTTGTCCTAAGTTATAAAACATGAATATTAGTAAATATAATGATGCTTAACATTAATAAATGATGTATTAGATAAGTTGTATAAGCATACTAAGTACACACAAGATAGACGAATCAGGCGTGTAACGAATGAACGTCGAAACGCCATACCAAGTGTTAATGAACGTAAAAAGTGTTTTAAGTCAAATAAAATGAATATTATAAAATATGAAATGGGTTTAATATAAAACCAATAATGATTCCTAGCAAGATTTAAACACTTGAATGAATTTTGAATATTACATAAGTCAAAAAGTTAACACAATCTAATTGAACATTGTGTGCTAATTAATAGGAAAGATTGTGAGATGTGGAGTAGAGTTTACATTACAATTAATATGTGTTGTTATGTGACTAATAGTTGATGTGTATGATTATATAATTGCGTAGGGCACGTGAAGTGCAGATAGCTGTAAGTTGTTAATCTGTTATTGGTAAACAACGATCAAGGCAAGTCTTTCAATTCCTATTTGTTATTTGAACTTGATAATGAAATATTTTAAATATTTGTTGCAAAGAGCATGATGTGTTCTATATATATTGAAAGTATGAAACGTTAAAGTCAATTTATGACTACGTTGATTGAATAATGAATGTTGATTGAGTAAGGAACTCAATCTTTATACTTGTTATATGAAATGCAGCATGTATGTTGTGTTAGTCCAATGTTTATGAGATATATGTTGAGTATGTTATTATATGCTATGTGATGTATGAAAACTGTTAGATTTTGCTGGGCTGTTGAGCTCAACCTTGCAAATAACCATTTTTACAGGTTAAAGATTTAAGGTAAGGATATGTGCTACGTGAATTATAGAGATCCATATTCACGAAGATTACTTATGTTTTATGGGAAATGTATTTAATAATTTGAATGTAACATGTTGTTGAATTGTAAGTTGAGTTATCCGGTGTATATGGATATCTATTAATGATGTAAGACTTTGTATAGTCATTTTGTTGTAACGATTCATGATATAAATTTGAATCGAAGAGATGTAATGTAAAGGTTGCGATCTAGGGCAATAAAGAAGGAAATGTATAAAAGTTATAAATATTCCGCGTTTTTAGTGATTTTAATATCGAATAATGATGTAAAGATAGATTAAAGTTGTATTGTTAACGATCGAGAATGAGAATATTATTGTATGAATTTTGGGGTCGTTACAGTTGGTATCAGAGTTGTAGGTTATAAACCTTAGGTAGGAGTACCTTATGCTATAACCTTAGAGAAGAGAGGTAAAGATAATGAAAGAATAATCTCAAATAGAGTTTGAACAATAAGAAGTAATTTAAGAAATTTATAAAGAAGGGATTAAAACATGCATAAGAGGATTCAAAGAAGAATCTCGTAGAGTTATAACGAATATGAATGTGGGGTTACCTAACTCCAATAATAAGGATGTAAGGTGATAATAAATAGACAATGTCTATAAAAAGAGAATGATAAAGAAGTTAAGAATAGAAAGTTATATCTAAGTGTGATACAATTGTACTCTTTAATAGTTGATGTATGGTATCTGGGCAAAACGATTCTTTCATAGAGCAGAGGTATATACGAACTAGCAACTCGGAACCTAGTTTGTTGGTTGTTTATGGGAAACCACTCAGCGTACCATATTGAAACTGTTAGAGACTCGATGTATACCAAGTATAGAAAATGCATACGTATGATGAAAATATGGAACCCGAATGAAATGTTGAGTAATATAATTGAAGTTAGAAATTCTTAAAGGATGAATTGTTAAATAAAAAAGAAGATTCAAAGAAGAATCTTGAAGAGATATGTAGATAAGAATCAAGAGTTGCCTAACTCCAATAGCCAAGATAACGAATAATGTCGTAAATGATGAAAAAGGGAAAGAAAGAGGATTGTAAAAAAAAACGATCACGAGTTAAGAAAAGAATTTTAAGGGAGATGATTATAGAATAAGATCACGACGTGATATGTTTAAGTTATAAAAGAAAGATGGTCTGTAATGTTTGAATGATTATAGCTTGATGCTATGAAGATAATGTACTATGATATAGTACGAGATAAACTCGCGAGGAGTTATAGATAATGTGATACGAGGAATTCGTATCGAGCAAAGATCAAGTTAAGAGTAAGATATAGTTAGGTGGAATTTTCAATTGAGGACTCATGTGATGGCTGAGTTGTACAAATCTTTGTATGGGCGAGGGTTTTGTGCTTGCACTTAGTTTATCACATTGATAATCATTGGAATGTTGGTGTCGCGCTATCAATGTATGTGTGGTGAAAAGATGATTCTTTTCTCATGTGTATATTTGATAGTTGGAAACTATTAAGATTAGTCAGATATTATAAGGATTAGGTGCGGTTCTTAAAACTAATGCATATGGTAAGTTCGTGACTCATAATAATATGGTATGTTTTGAACCCATCAGCGAATGGACACCTATGGTCTGACTAGGATAAGTTCTTAAACTCATATTATTGTGGCAAGTTCCTGAACTTCTAATGTGTGGTAAGTTTGATGAACTTGGGTATAATTAAGTGTGAATGGAGTATTGAGGATGATAGGAATAGATAGACCTATTAAGCAATGGATCATTATAGAAAGAGGAGTTTATGGTGGAAGCATAGGTATTCCAAATCTTCTAGCTATGCTAGACTTCAAAATTTTTGACATCAAGCTAAATTCGCACTATGTGCCTTTTAAAAATGAATTTTTACTCGCAACGCATGGTGACAAATGTGTATGGGTGGACTTCGGGACACTGACACATCATTACCTGTTGAGATATGATATCACTAAAACTGATTTTCAAAGATTTTTGAACTGTTTAAAGAATAGTCTATGCTAATTGTTTCGGCTAGACGAAAATGATTTGAAAATATCAAAATGTTTTTATATCATTAATGCATCATGTAACCTGGTGCAAAAATGATAAAAAATGATGGAGTCATCAATGCAGTATTACTTAGTGTTGGATGTGATCTAAGGATCGTCAGCCCACTATGGTATGATGTAGTATGACAAAGTCACAAAATGACGGAATCCTCAAACGGACTGTAAATACTGTGCGATATCATGACATCATAAAAATGTTTTTTGAGACTTCTTTAAAGATATGAGAATATATATATATATATATATATATATATATATATATATATATGTGTATATATATTTCGATTGATGTCCTAATTGTTGTAGAAGTCTATGCTATTTGATTCAGCTAAACGAATATTGAAAGATGTTCATGAAATTCAAGCGTTTTTTGAGAAGTTATGTCAAACCAAATTGTGTTGGTGCGGATTCATATATTAAGAAGCTGAGGAGAACAACCCTATAAAAAGGGGTCATGTTACCGGAGACAATGGTTCTGAAAGTAACGCATATAGTTGTTAAGATGTACTACGTTGTGCACGACGTAGTGGTACGATAGGCTGATCACCTACAGTACTTGCAGAGGGTTTTCAGTCTTTGTGATTGATAAACATTTTGTTAAAAGGGTTAAAAGTGTGAAGAACCGGGGGTGAAGCACTATTAAACCTAGAGATGAGTTGTGACACCCCCAAATCCGGGTACTTCATTTCCACCGAATTTGGTGCTCACTATTAAAATAATTACATCTAACTACCCATAATAAAGGATAAAACATTTAATAACTTTAAACAATAATCTTTCCCATTAAAGGGTTACATCATCATCTCAAAAACAATCCCAGGTAATCTAACCTTAAAATTATTACATCAGTTTGCAGAATACATTATAAAATAAAATAAGTCTTATAACTTCAAGCATTTAAATAAACTTTAACTAATTCTTCATCACTTAGACATCTTGCCCTTTCCCTTTCTAGTAGATGGCTCATCACCTCTTTCGACTTTAGTTGCATTGTTTAATTACAAGAGTGAGCAAACAATTGCTCATTGACATAAAGATAGTATAACAACAACATGAGAGTGAACAACGAATACTGAATAATAAAGAACTTGTTCTACGAATCAAAATAGAAAACAAGTTTGAACTTTAATTATTTGAGGGTCTTAAGACCACGAACTATGTCCACGGTGTTTAGGTATTATTACCTTAACCTTAACAGTCATTAGACTATACAGACTCTTCTTAACGTACTCAGGGGGATCAACCCTTTGTACCATGTATTGTGCACAAACATCTAAACGTTACACGTACAAAATCCCCTATGTTAGGGTTGTTCGTCTCAGTTTGAATTTAGAATTTCCGCACTAAAGAAAGTTTAGTTTGGAACTAGCTTATCAATGTTTCTAGAATTTTAGAACACTTATTCAATTTCCGTCAATAAAGGTTTAACACAAGAATGTATAACTAAACAAGGCTATCAAAGTCAAAGATAGGATATTAATAATATATAACTGAATACACATAATACACATGCAAAGTACTATGTTCAAAAGAATTAGAATAATCTATGCTTTGTATAATAGTTAGAAAAGTGAAACTTGCTCGATGTAACGAATTAGGTTACAAGAGCTTAATCAAACGTATATAAGAATAGAATCAATAATATTGCTCAATGGATTTTAGGAACTTGCACTCATTAATAAAAGAATGAAGTTTGAAAGATTGCTCAATGTAAAGAGTTCAAGTTTAGAAACTTGCACAATTATGAAAGTAGAGTTGGAGAACTTGCCTTGAATGTAAGCTACACAAATGTAATATAATCTTCAATTACCCTACATACATCATTACAATCGCAACAACAATTAGTTGTATGAATATCAACACTAGGGGTATTAAACCATCATTTAGGTCATAACCCTAACAAAAAACCTAATCATTTAGGTTAACGTATTTAACGCCTCTGAAATCACACATTAATCATTTAAACCTTATCGTTTATCTACAAATTTTGAAAACATTACTTTTAGTTTCATTTTATAACTTATTTAAATAATTATTTCAAATCTTTTCACTTTGCATTACAACACATTGACATCTGTTATTATAGTTTATATCATGTTTTAACATCATTAACATGCATGTTAAACTAACACAAGTCCGTTACATACGACTGCGCAATTAAGCTGCACTTCATTGTCATGATCGCTACTCATGTGGCCATGAAAGTAATATATCTGAGCTATCATGCCACTGCATGTACGCAAGGCATCCGCTCAACGCCCAAATGTTACGCGACATACAAGGCTCAACAGCAAAGCCAGTAAGACGCTGCATGATGCACTGCACTCAGCTTTTTGTGAACCTCGAAAACAGACTCTGCTTTGGCCAAAAATCCTAATTTTACAAAATATCTCCCAACTTCAACATATAACACTTTGTCATATTATAGTTATACATGCTAAACACCATTTTATATACAAAAATATTATATAAACATCATTGTAAAGAATCAACACTATATTTTTCCCAAATTTCCTTATTTTTATACTTTTAACGAATTTGATCACCACTTAATTCGCTTTCTTAATCATTTGACATGATTCAAACTTCTTGCTTTGCTTTCATTTCTTAATATATTATCACAATCACCCACAAATTACATTTACATCACATATATAACAAGAAATTTGGTACTTTCTAAGCTACTTTATATGAACATAAACACTGTGATTTCATTTTCTTCCTCAAACCCAATTTCTCATGAATTTGATAACAATTAACAAGTTTACATGATAATTAACAGAGTTTTTCAATTCTATATGAAACATATATACATCACAATTCACGTGATTTTCAACTTGTATCAAATATACATATATATACCACCAAACTAACAATAAAAATAGAAATAGTTTATACCTTGATTATATGCTAGCAAAAGATGGTAGAATCCTTCCTCAACCCTTAACAATTCACAAAGATCACACTCAAGTTCTCTCTAACCCTCTGTGTTTCTCCTCTCTGTGTCTCTATGATATCAAGTAAGCCTTAGAAAAATAATACGTGAGATAAAACTAATATGGCTTAACTCTCCCACGTATTCATCCTTTAAAGAAAAACAAAAGACGTCAGTTGGATAATGCCAAAGGCCATAAGGCCTTGTTTGGCTACCAAACTTTATAAACTAAATTATTTTTATATTATTTATATTATATAGTTTCCAATTGTCACACTTTCGATAATTAAAATAACTTAGTTTAATTGATTTAAATAACTTATATAATAATAATAATATTCTTTTTATCACTATACTTATAATTAATAAATAATTATATATCTAATTTAATTAATAAATTAGACACAACACTTTATTTAATTTATTTATTTCCTTTAAATCAAATAATTCATTTAATTTAATTATCTTCTTAAATATTAAGCAATTGATTTAATTTAATTATTTTCTTAAATTAAATCCTTCAAATAACATTATCATTATTCAATTCAATTAACATTAATTAATTTAGTTACTAAATTAATTCACCATAATTCATCAATTATTTATTTTCCTTAATAAAAAAATTATTTAAAATATTTATTTAATTCAATAAATATTTAAATTAGATCACAAATTTCTAGATCGTTACATCCTTTCCTCCTTAAAAGGATTCTGTCCCCGGAATCACAACTCGAAAAATTTATTCATTACATTCTTCCCTCCTTAACAAGATTCTGTCCCCAGAATCGTTATACAAAATCAAGCAAACAACTGAGGATAATTCTTCATCATAACGCTTTCAAGTTCTCACGTAGCTTCCTCAGCATTGTGGTTCCTCCAGATTACCTTAACAGAAGGTATCACTTTATTCCTCAGTACTTGCTTTTTTCTGTCAATAATTTGAACAAGGACTTCTTCATAGGACAAATCTTTCTCAAACTATAAGGGTTCATATTCTATAACATGCTTATAATCAGGCTTATATGGTCTCAATACCGAGACATAGAAAATATTATGAATATGTTCCAACTCCGGAGGTAAAGCTACCTCGTACGCCACTTCGCCAACTCGTTGAAGCACTTCAAAAGGTCCTATAAATCTAGGGCTTAATTTTCCCTTCTTGCTAAACCGAATTTTCCCCTTCCAGGGAGATACTTTTAAGAAAACATAACTACCAACATCGAATTCTCGATTTTGTCGGTGTTGATCGGCATGTTTCTTATATCTATCTTGTGCAGCTATTAATCTCGCTCGAATCACTTTGATGATCTCGACAGTCTGATGTACCAATTCTGGACCCAATAGCTGACGTTCACCTACATCATCCCAGCACAACGGAGTTCTGTATTTTCTGCCATATAACGCTTCATAAGGCGGTATGCCAATACTCCCATGATAACTATCATTATAAGAAAATTCTACCAATGGCTGATGGTCATCCCAATTTCCTTTGAAATCCATTATACATGCTCTGAGCATATCTTCTAGTGCTTGGATAGTTCTCTCGCTTTGTCCGTCAATTTGAGGATGGTATATTGTACTCATTCTCAGCTGTGTTCCCAAACACTCTTGTCAACGCTTTCAGAAATTAGATGTGAAACGTAGATCCCTGTCTGATACAATGGACACGGGTACTCCGTGTCGTGAAACAAATTCCTTCACGTACAATTTTGTTAACCGATCTAGGGTAAATCGAATCTTGATTGGCAAAAAGTGTGCCGACTTTGTCAATCGATCGACAATCACCCAGATGGCATCGTAACCTTGTTGGGTCGTTAGAAGACCTACCACAAAATCCATTGTGATATGCTCCCATTTCCATTCTGGTATCTCCAACGGTTGTAACAATACGCTTGGTCTTTGATGCTCAGCTTTAACTTTCTGACTCGTTAAGCATTTCGCCACACACTCAGCCACTTCCCTCTTCATATTCGGCCACCAAAAATGATGTCTAAGATCTTGGTACATCTTTGTACTCCCAGGGTGAATTGAATATCGTGAGTTGTGAGCTTCATTCAGAAGTTCTTCTTTAATTTCTAGTACTTGCGGAACCCAAATTCTCCCTTCGAATCGAAGTAACCCTTTCGAATCGATTTTGAATTTGTTTTCCTCACCTTCAGCTATTTTCCATTTTATCTTGTCGAAGTCTTCATCCTAAATTTGTGCATTCTTCACCTTATCTACCAACGTTGAACTATTCCCCATCTGGAACAACTTTTCATCAGCTTCTGTCGGACATTTAATTTCCAACTCCATCTTAGCCATTTCCGACACTAGTTTCTCTTGAGTAGTTAACATCTTTAACTTCTCACGTCCCTTCCTACTTAAGGCATCAGCAACAACATTTGCCTTTCCAGGATGATAGAAAATCTCGCAATCATAATCTTTGATTAGTTCCAACCATCTTCTTTGTCGCATGTTCAAATCTTTTTGTGTAAATATATACTTCAGACTTTTATGGTCGGTATATATCTCACACCTCTCTCCATAAAGATAATGTCTCCAAATCTTCTGGGCAAACACCACTTCCACCAACTCTAAGTCATGAGTCGGATACCCCTTCTCATAATCTTTCAACTGACGTGATGCATACGCAATAACTCTGTCGTTCTACATAAGCACATAGCCTAGTCCTTTATGCGATGCGTCACTATACACCCAAAAAAAATTTTGTATCATCAGGCAACAACAACACAGGTGTTGAACTCAACCTCTTCTTTAATTCTCGAAAACTTTCCTCACACTTCTCTATCCAAACAAACTTAACCACTTTTCTAGTTAAATTCGTCAACGGAGTTGTGATTTTGGAAAAGTCTTGAATAAAACGCTTGTAGTAACCCGCTAATCCTAAGAAACTCCTTACTTCTAATGGTTTCTTCGGCTGATCCTAGTTTACTACAGCTTTAACTTTTGATGGATCTACCGAAATTCTGTCTTTATCAATAACATGCTCGAAAAACTGTACACATTCCATCCAAAACTCATATTTTGAAAATTTTGCGTATAACTTCTCATTTCTCAATGTCTCCAACGTCACTCTTAAGTGTTCAACATGTTCTTCCTTGGTCTTAGAATACACCAGGATATCATCAATAAACACCACCACAAATTTGTCTAGGAATGGTTTAAACACCCTGTTCATCAAGTCCATGAACGCTGCAAGTGTGTTGGTTAAACCAAATGACATAACCAGAAACTCGTAATGACCATACCGAGTTCTGAATGCCGTCTTCGGTATGTCTTCTGGCCTCACCTTCAATTGATGATAACCAATCCTCAAGTCTATCTTTGAAAAATATCTCGCACCTTTCAGTTGATCAAACAGGTCGTCGATTCTTGGTAACGGATACTTATTTTTAATCGTAACCTTATTTAATTATCGATAGTCAATGCAGAGTTTCATCGATCCATCCTTTTTCTTAACAAATAACACTGGTGCTCCCCACGACGATACGCTCAGCTGAATATACTTCTTGTCGAGTAATTCTTGCAGTTGCACCATCAACTCTTTCATCTCCATCGGGGCTATTCTGTATGGTGCCTTAGATATCAGGCCTATTCCTGGTACTAAATCAATCACGAACTCAATTTGTCGATCTGGCGGAAGACCCGACAAATCGTCTGGAAATACGTCTGCAAAATCTCTTATGATCGGTATCTCTTCTAGCTTCGCACTTTTCTTTTGTGTATCAACTATGTAGGCTAAGTATCCTACACATCCTTGTCTTAACAACTTCTTGGCTTTATCATCACCGCTGACAACTTCGCTTGTCGAGGTGATTTGCTGCCATAGAACACAACCTTTGATGGAGTCATAAGGTTAACACACTTTCTTTGGCAATCAATTACTGCTCCGTAATTGAATAACAAATCCATTCCCAGTATAACATCAAACTCCCCCAGTCTAATTGGTATCAAGTCTACCCTCATCTCTTGACCCTTTATAACCACTTTACAATTCTTATATATGAACCTAACAGAAATTACTTCCTTATTTGCAATCTCTATGCTCAAAGGATAATCTAATTCTTCCTGAGGCAAATCTAAGTTTTGAGCAAATTCATCGGATATAAATGAACAAGTAGCACCCGAATCAAACAGTACATAAGCATTAATACCATTAATCGAAATGATACCTGACACCACATCCTTAGACTGAACAGCATCCTGCACAGTAACATTGAAAGTTCTCGCAGTAGGTCGGCTTGACTGAGCTGGTCTAGTGATAGTCAATGCACCACCACCGTTGGTGTTTCCTTTTCCACCACTTACACTTCCTGCTGGCTTCTTGGGTCAATCACGAGCCATGTGATCTTTCGATCCGCAGGTAAAACATGCTCCTTTCTTCGGACTAAAACAATTCGGTGCAATGTGTCCCTCCTGACCACATCATGAAACACACCCTCTTCCCCTTCAAACATACCCCAGTATGGTTCTTCCCGCAAGTAGCACAAGCTTCAACTTTTTCTTCTACTGACTTCCCTGCTGTCCTTCCGTAGTTGAATTCTCGTTCCACTTCCTCTTCTGATTGTTGCTTCCAACATTACTTCCACCAGCCTTATTTTCACTATCATTCTTCCTCTTCTTTTAATCTTGATTATACTTGGTCAAGGCCTCGCTTCCACCTTCTGCGATAATTGCCTTTTCCAGTACAGCCGCAAATGTATTTAACTAGAACATTGAAACCTTGCTATAGAGCCAAGGTTTCAATCCTTGCTCGAACCTTCTTGCCTTACGCTCATCCGTATTGACTTGATAAGTGGAAAACCTTGCCAACTCGTTAAACTTCGCAAAGATATTCTCAAAATCACATAGTCCCTTGCTTAAGCTCCAGAATTACACAACATCACATGCAGGTAGTACCTACTACACACAGGCAAATAGCATACCACAAAAGTGCACTGCTTTTGCAAAACCTCAAAAAAAGACTCTGCTTTGGCCAAAAATCCTAATTTTACAGAATATCTCCCAACTTCAACATCTAACACTTTGTCATATTATAGTTATACATGCTAAACACCATTTTATATACAAAAACATTATATAAACATCATTGTGAAGAATCAACACTATATCTTTACCAAATTTCCTTATTTTTATACTTTTAATGAATTCGATCACCACGAATTCGTTTCTTAATCATTTGACACGATTAGAACTACGTCGTTTTTATTTCTTAATATATTATCACAATCCACCCACAAATTACAGATTACATCACATATTGGACAAGAAATTTGGTACTTTCTAAGCTACTTTATATGAACATAAACACTGTGATTTCATTTTATTCCTCAAACCCAATTTCTCATGAATTTGATAATAATTACCAAGTTTACATGATAATTAACAGAGTTTTTCAATTCTATATGAACATATATACATCACAATTCACGTGATTTTCAACTTGTATCAAATATACATATATATACCACCAAACTAACATTAAAAATAGAAATAGTTTATACCTTGATTATATGCTAGCAAAAGATGATAGAATCCTTCTTCAACCCTTAACAATTCGCAGAGATCACACTCAAGTTCTCTCTAACCCTCTGTATTTCTCCTCTCTGTGTCTCTATGCTATCAAGTAAGCCTTAGAAAAATAATACGTGAGATAAAACTAATATGGCTTAACTCTCCCACGTATTCATCCGTTAAAGAAAAACAAAAGACGTCAGTTGAATAATGCCAAAGGCCATAAGGCCTTGTTTGACTACTAAACTTTATAAACTAAATTATTTTTATATTATTTATATTATATAGTTTCCAATTGTCACACATTAGATAATTTAAATAACTTAATTTAATTGATTTAAATAACTTATATAATAATAATAAAAACTTTTTATCACTATACTTATAATTAATAAATAATTATATATCTAATTTAATTAATAAATTAGACACAACACTTTATTTAATTTATTTATATCCTTTAAATCAAACAATTCATCTAATTTAATTATCTTCTTAAATATTAAGCAATTGATTTAATTTAATTATTTTCTTAAATTAAATCCTTCAAATAACATTATCATTATTCAATTCAATTAACATTAATTAATTAATTTAGTTACTAAATTAATTCACCACAATTCATCAATTATTTATTTTCCTTAATAAATAAATTATTTAAAATATTTATTAAATTCAATAAATATTTAAATTAAATTACAAATTTCTCAATCGTTACATGAGTTCATGGTCTTATGACCCCTCAACATGATTTGGAATCTTTTTCCTGAGTTATTCATACTGCTTCCTAATTATTGAGCAATTGTGGAAGATTCTTGCTATTCTAAAAGGCGAATGTGGTAAGGATGATATTCCTTAAAAAGAAGTAAGTCGTAGAATGTGACACTAAATGATGAATATATTGAATAAGTGAGAAAAGAAATGTTGAAATGAGAAGGAAATGAGTTATCAAAGAATAATGTAAAACTTTTAATAGAAAAGTTAATAATTGTAGAAAGATCTTTGTGGAAAAAAAGTGGTTATAGAACTCCATGAATGAATAAAGTATTAAAGTAAAATTTATTGTGATAGATTGAATGAATGAAGATTAATAAATAAAATTTTGAGGAAGAAATTCTTAGAAGAAAGGGGGAATGTAATATCTCGAGTGTTGATGATAACGATCCTTAGAAAAGAAAATGAATGGGTTAAAGAATATATAAAACTCAAAATATAATTGAGTTCAAGTGAAAGTTATGAAATAAAACCTATACTTTGTTAAAGTAATGAATGTAGTAGGAAATATAAAACCTATATTTAGATAAAATGATGAAAGATTACTCTAAGTTATTTGTTTAATTTGTGTATTCGATTATGGGGATAAAATCTGTGTAAGTAGGGAAGATTGTAACGAATGAGTGATTTGAGTTGTGATTCTGAGGACAGAATCCTTGTAAGGAGGGAATGATGTAACAATCCAAATTTTTAATTATAATATTTAAATATTTATTGAATTATATAAATATTTAATGGATGTGTTTATCGTTGAATAAATATTTGTGTAATTGATTTGATTTAATTTGGTTAATTATTTATTTAATAAATAATTAATGAGTTAAAGAAAGTAATTATTTTGAAATAGTAATCTAATTTAATTTAATAATTAAGTTAGAGAGTTTATAATGATTAAATAAATTATTATATTATGCAATGAATGGTTATTAGAATTAACTAAAATAAGTATGAAAACTTAATTAAATGAAAGTGTGACAAATAACGATACTATAAAAGAGTTATTAAAATAAATTAAAGGAGTTTAATTTAGTTTTGCCAAACAAAGCTTAAATATATTAAGTCTTTAATTTAAAGAGTTTTGCCAAACGGAGCCTTATGTCTTTTGGATTTCTTTTGAATTTTGAATTATAATAATATAAATTAAATAAACAAAATATAAATAATATATAATAATATTTGGTAACTGATAAATTGAATAGGGGCAATTAGTAGAGGACGGTTTTAAAACGTTTGAAAAAGACGTGCGTTTGTTTTAGTTTACGTATAATGCAATTGGCCTAAGAAAGAAAAGATTGTCATAGGTTTGAGAGAGAGTCTGAGAGAGAAAAGCAAGAGAAAGTTCTGAGTTCTTCAAGTTATTCTCAGTGATTAACAAGGATTGTCTGAACAAATTAAAGGTATGTTACATAAACTTAACATATATGTTTTATAGTATAATTCCTTAGTCTTTGTGTTCTTTTGTTCTTGAGATTCACTATGTTTTATAGTATAATCTTAGTAATTCATATTTTTATAGTTGAATATAAAATTATGAAATTATGTGTATATGTAATGTCATAACTATATATATAGGTGATTGTATGATGAGCATATACATGTATGTGATTGTATGAATTACGGTCAAAAAGAAAGAAAAGAGTTTTTATAGTAAAAATATATGCATGAACATGTTTGTAGGATAACAAAATTGGTAATTGATTGTATGCTAATTGTAAAATTGAAGTGTGATTATGTTAATTGGGTATGAAATAAAGAGAACTTAGTTCAAAGGAATCAAATTGGGGTATCATAATGATTACAGTGTTCACTGTGTCAAGAAATATCGAAGATGAGATTTTTGGGTTGAAAATATAGTTTTCAAAGATTTAAGTTTTCAAAAATAGTTGTTTAAGTTGTGCTAAAATTAGTTTACGTATGCTTGTTAATGTTATGTGTGATTTACATAAATTATATGTGTTAATTTAGCTGCTAGAAGCCATTAAACCTTTAAGAATTGATGTGTTATGTTCTACGTAAAGTGGTTCAGAAGTTTCGCGCCTCAACACCAAAATCAAATGTGCCATGACCAAATCCACACTGCGTGCACGAAATCCACGCCTTGCAGCCAATTTCAAGCGCTTCTGGTACCAATTTAACTTAGTTCTCGTCTTGCCCGGAATAGTAGTTCTAGTTTACAGCTTTTGACCTCCTATAGTAAAACGACCATAACGTTTCATACGAACTTCGATTGAGGTTATTCAAGATGATCCGGAACGAGGACGAATAGACCTACAACTTTCGTTCTTTAAGTTTTTTAATTTGAGGTCGGGAACGAGGGTCAAAATGGTCATTTGTGGGGGTGATATGTATTAGAGGCAATCGAAGGCGCTCGGAATGCACATATGCAAATGTAGTGCTCCTGACGATAAATGATGTTGTCCTAAGTTATAAAACATGAATATTAGTAAATATAATGATGCTTAACATTAATAAATGATGTATTAGATAAGTTGTATAAGCATACTAAGTACACACAAGAAGATAGATTTAATCAAAGTAGTAATAGCGAATGAACGTCGAAAACGCCATACCAAGTGTTAATGAACGTAAAAGTGTTTTAAGTCAAATAAAATGAATATTATAAAATATGAAATGGGTTTAATATAAAACCAATAATGATTCCTAGCAAGATTTAAACACTTGAATGAATTTTGAATATTACATAAGTCAAAAAGTTAACACAATCTAATTGAACATTGTGTGCTAATTAATAGGAAAGATTGTGAGATGTGGAGTAGAGTTTACATTACAATTAATATGTGTTGTTATGTGACTAATAGTTGATGTGTATGATTATATAATTTGCGTAGGGCACGCGTGAAGTGCGATAGTCGTAAGTTGTTAATCTGTTATTGGTAAACAACGATCAAGGCAAGTCTTTCAGTTCCTATTTGTTATTTGAACTTGATAATGAAATATTTTAAATATTTGTTGCAAAGAGCATGATGTGTTCTATATATATTGAAAGTATGAAACGTTAAAGTCAATTTATGACTACGTTGACTAAATAATGAATGTTGATTGAGTAAGGAACTCAATCTTTATACTTGTTATATGAAATACAGCATGTATGTTGTGTTAGTCCAATGTTTATGAGATATATGTTGTGTAAGACCCCGAATTTTATGAAATAAAAGTATTCAATTTTTCTTATAATTACTATTCAGTAAATGATTAAATTGATAAAAGGTTAAAGTTAAGGGTGATATATGAAATTTTTTCAAAATACGCAAGTGGTTATAAAATATTCATTTGTCGGGAAATATTCTTTCTGTCGAGGAATATTCGTACGACGGCGCAGCCATTTATGGGCCCCATAACGGATAACGGTCGGATGAAGAAAACGACAAATTTGAGTTTTTACAAATAACGGCGTAGTTGTTACCATTAACACTTTGTTGGAATACCGTGGTTAAAATACGATGAATATGCGTGGTTGCACAAGAAGACACCAGTATTACACATTATTGTTGAATTATTGATCCTTACGTAAAAGGCACTACTCAATAATTGTTACAATGAGTTCTTGCTCAATATTTTATTTTATTGATTCAATAATTACTACGTTAATATTTTATATTATTGTTGTTTCAATAATTGTCAACGCACACAAGATTTCCCATTATCATATCAATAATTCATATTATTTGAATAATATTATTAGATAGCATTATTGGCAATGTCTAGAAAGTTCTCATCAAGGAGAGGTTTGGTCACCTAATTTCTTGGCGCCAATGGAGAAATCTTTATTGAAAGCCCCATCTTCCCGGAACTACTTAGTTGTCATAATTGTGATTCAGTAATATTATTTGTGAATAATTAATTATTGATTTATATGATAAGAAAATATTTATTTGATGTGGATATAAATGATGGATTTATTTATGTGGTTATAAATGAAAGAATTAATGTTGAGGTGTTTTATCGATTATTTTTGTCGATTGAGGTATTAAAAGATCAAATTGGTGTTCTTAAAGCTCTATTGTGTGAGTTATAATTTTGATCCGACCGTTGGAATCGTTGTGATTTTTGGATATGTTATACATATATAAGTTAAGTATATGTCCACAAATTTTGAACCGTTAAAAATTAACGTATAATTTGTTATGAATTTTAAGAGGTATTAAAAATCATCCGTTTATGGATTTCGGATATTTTTTGTCTGGAATTTAGAAACACTTAAAGCTACAAAGTTGTGGAGAATTCGATTTCGTGTGGAATGGACATAAAATTCTTATTTTTCTGATAAACGGGCTATTTTCTATGAATTATTGAAGTTTCGGAAAATAAAATAATTTTTATTAGATTATGGGTGGGACCCACTTTTTAGTTGGTGTTGAATGCACATGGGTCAAATAAAATTTTCGAATTGGTGGATTCAAGGATGGCATGCGTGGGAATAATAAGAAAGAAATAATATATTTTATTATTTTAGTCTCCTTTGGCGTTCTAGCATTTTTCTATAAATAGGTGCTTAAGTTAGAATTGAAAATCACACCAAAAACATAAGTGTTCTCTCTCTATATTATCAAGCATATTTTTGTGAGTATTTAGATACTTTGAGAGTTGCTATTCGGTGCAAATTTCGTTCGACTTTACATCCGATATTCCAAATGGCAATCTTTGCTTTTTTTTGAGGTAAGAGATTTTAAGGGTTATTAAGTTTTTCAGTTTCGTAGTTTTTTTGACTCTCAAAAATTCTAGAAAATTTTAAAATGATATTTTGATGAGTTTTATTGATTGTGTCCGAAAATGGTGATTTTTGGATGTATAGATTAAGAGTTATGAATTTTACGGGAAAAGACTATTTTAAAAGAAAACCCTTATAACTCCTTGTGGTTAACTCCAAAATTGATGAAATTTTTATTGGGAGTACATCTATATAATATCAGTGTACTCTGTGAATTTTGGAATTTTTGAATAAAAGTACAATTTATGATAAATGTCTAAATATTCGGCGGTTTTGGCCATATGAAAAATAGTAAATGAATTTTAAAAATTTTGAGAAAAATATATATTCAATATGGGACTATATTCTGCTAAATCTCAGAAAAGAAATATTTTTGGGACTGATTTGGTATTTTTCATGAAAATGGACTAGTTATGAGTAAATGAATTAAATATGTTACGTGAAGTAAGAAAATTGAAAAATAAGATTTTATGGTTTAAGAATCCTATATGAGGTATATGCAGATTTTTGATGAGGGTTTTGGTTATTGGTGATGAAATCTTATGAGTTTGGCATTTTAGGATGATTAAATGCATTATTTAGTAAAGTGTAAACAATTAAAATAAATTATTTATAAGTTTAAGAAATATTATTCTTTCAATATCATTATACCGAAATATTGGTATGGATTTTATTATAGAATTTCTACCTTTTTTATGTCGGGTTTACTATTCATGAGTTACTATTCACGAGTTACTATTCATGAGTTACTATCCATGAGTTACTATTTACGACAAAATTGATTTCTTTTTCTAACCAAATTATAGTTGATTTATGAATATTACTCTTGAGATTAAATCTATATGTTGATTATATTATTTTTATTATCATATATAACATTTTTATAACCCTAATGATGATATTTCTCTTTGACTTGAGTGTAAAGATGGGTAGATTTTTGGTATGATCATGACTATGGGTTTCCTTTAGCTAGTAGTGCAAAGTTGAATTATTGACTGGTATGATCATGACCATTGAATTTATAATTGAATATCTTTAGCTTAAGTGCAAAGATAAAATGATCAACATGGTTATAATTATTGTTTATATAAATTCTGAAATGATTATATATTTCTTTGAGATATTAATATCTTTGGCCTGTAGTGCAAAGATGATCTATTGTTTAATATCTTTGGCTTGTAGTGCAAAGATGATCTGTGGTTGAATATCTTTGGCCAGTAGTGCAAAGATGAACTGTTGACGAATATCTTTGGCCCGTAGGGCAAAGATGAATTTATTAGTATGATTATGAACATGAATTGTGATTTGGTATAACCATGAGCTTCAATGTTTCAGGTAAAGATAGGTGATAAAAATTATCTTCGTCCTGGATGAGAAGAGAAATTTAGAACCACAATTATGATTATGAGTTATTCATATGATTGTGGACCAGAACTGTTGATTGATGTTACAGGGATAAAATATTGTTGGTGGATTTTTAACATGGAAAAGATAATAGACTTTATGGTCTATTTGACTCTTCTAATGGATTGCTCGTTCCGCTACAACTATGGTTGAAAAGTTTTATCATCTACCATAAGTTCTAAATCTCTGATTTATTTTTGATGAAGGCTATTGATAATTTAATTATCTTTAGTCATGATATTCTTTACTGGGCTAGTTGTGCTCACCCTTCTGTTTCACAATTCCTTTCAGGTAATAAGAGTGTAGCTGGGTCGAGCGGGGGTAACAGGGGAATAGAACGGTGGTCATCATTTAGTAGTTATATTTGGTGAATCAAATAGGGTGAGGCGAACCCAACGTTGGAAGGGTGTTTTGCCACTATCATACAAGATGTCTAATGACATACAACCTCGTGTCATCATAAGACAGGGTTGTGCACATTCATTTGCTGAGTATATCTACGAGCACTACCTTTATAATCTTGGTGTTTGTTTGAAGTATAATTCTCAATTAGAGACAGTGGAGATAATGATATGTCAAGAGAAGACTCACCATTGGAAAGAATATGATAGTAATCTTCTCGTTTTTCTTTAGGGTCTATTGGGTCAACCAAGGATAATTCTGTAGACATATGATATCTATAATAACCTAAACGCATGGCCTCCCATGTACGAAGGTTTCCTTGAGCACTTCCAAAAGATTATAATTTCTAAAACATTTTTTGACTATACCTTTATGTAAGGTGCCATTATGACGTGCTATCCAAGGTTGGGATGAGAGTCACAGTTGGTATATATTTGTATCAAAACTCACAGCATATGTGTTGTTGTATTTTGCACGACAATTGTTGTAATACAGTTGTAGTTGTTTTCTGTACCATGTATTTGGTGACTCAGAATAGGTTGGATGGATTGGACCTATTTTGGGGTTGTTACATGTTGAGTATGTTATTATGTGCTATGTGATGCATGAAAACTGTTAGATTTTGCTGGGCTGTCGAGCTCAACCTTGCAAATAACCATTTTTGTAGGTTAAAGATAAGGTAAGGATATGTGCTACGTGAATTATAGAGATCCGTATTCACGAAGATTACTTATGTTTTATGGGAAATGTATTTAAAATTTTGAATGTAACATGTTGTTGAATTGTAAGTTGAGTTATCCGGTGTATATGGATATCTATTGATGATGTAAGACTTTGTATAGTCATTTTGTTATAACGATTCATGATATAAATTTGAATCGAAGAGATGTAATGTAAAGGTTGAGATCTAGGGCAATAAAAAAGGAAATGCATAAAAGTTTTAAATATTCCGCGTTTTTAGTGATTTTAATATCGAATAATGATGTAAAGATAGATTAAAGTTGCATTGTTAACGATCGAGAAGAAGAATATTATTGTATGAATTTTGGGGTCGTTACAGTTGGTATTAGAGCTATAGGTTATAAACCTTAGGTAGGAGTACCTTAGGCTATAACCTTAGAGAAGAGAGGTAAAGATAATGAAAGAATAATCTCAAATAGAGTTTGAACAATAAGAAGTAATTTAAGAAATTTATAAAGAAGTGATTAAAACATGCGTAAAAGGATTTAAAGAAGAATCTTGCAGAGTTATAAGGAATATGAATGTGGGGTTACCTAACTCCAAAAATAAGGATGTAAGGTGATAATAAATAGACAATGTCTATAAAAAGAGAATGATAAAGAAGTTAAGAATAGAAAGTTATATCTAAATGTGATATAATTGTACTCTTTAATAGTTGATGTATGGTATCTGGGCTAAATGATTCCTACATAGAGCAAAGGTATATATGAACTAGCAACTCGGAACCTAGTTTGTTGGTTGTTTATGGGAAACCACTCAGCGTACCATATTGAAACTGTTAGAGACTTGATGTGTACCAAGTATAGAAAATGGATACATATGATGAAAATGTGGAACCCGAATGAAATGTTGAGCAATATAATTGATGTTAGAAATTCTTAAAGGAAGAATTGTTAAATAAACAAGAAGATTCAAAGAAGAATCTTGAAGAGATGTGTAGATAAGAATCAAGAGTTGCCTAAACGATGAGTTCTGCAGCAGCGATCTTGAAGTTTGTAAGTTTCTTTGTACCTAATGTATACATATACATGATATCATATATTATTTTTCAGAAGGATGCTTATTTTTTGATGCATATCTCTTCTTTATTGCTTTAATAGATCTGATGTGTGTAATTATGTCGGTTAATATTTTCTGCTTTTTTATGTTTGTTGAGTCCTGAAATTGGTTATATTGAAATTCACTGACCCTCATATGTATTTACATATATGAACTATGAGAATTATTGATTGATAGCTAGATAGATTATGGTTTATTGATTTTCGAGGGCTATGCAATTATATTTTAATAAAAATAAAATGGAACCAAAGTATGATCTATATACACATCGCTTATTTCACGGAGTTTGTGCTTCCAATCTGAACAAATTTCGCTTAATAAGTTTATTAGATTCTAGTCTGATTATTGAAGAAAATAACACTTTCTGATGAAGACATTGCATTGTTATGTGACTGATAGACGTTGCAAGATTGTGAAGATGCTTTGTATGTATTTCGGGAAGGAAGTGCAAAAGAGCTAGCTCCTGTGAGTAACGTGTGAATTGTATTTATCAGTCCTACCCTGGGCTTCAATATCAAGACCATCACATACTAATTCAAGCCAGAACTTTCTTAAAGTCACTCCCTTTATGTCTTACTAATTCTAGTTCATGCAGTTATGGGAAGCCACAATATCTCATTCCCCTTCAGTGGTTTCTCAGTTGTTAGGACTCTTCCCATGTCTAGTGGAGATCTTGGATAGAAGCTTTGATCATGTGAAGGTTTGACAGAGTAATGTATAGAGAGTACTACATTTTTTTTATAACTGCAATAATTTTATAACACTGTAGTTTATTTGTTGAAGTATAGGTTGCTGCCAATATCATTGAAGGATAAGTCCGCCTTTCTGCATTCTTCCTAACAATTTGTATAGAGAGTACTATATCGTTTGATTTAAGCCAATGGAAAAGTCCGCCTTTCTGCATTCTTCCTAACATTTGAATATATAATATGCGGTGAACCTAGGTTTTTTTGCACATACTTAGGTAGTAGCTTAATTTTATGGATAGTTTGGTTTATTTTGTGGATTGAAAAGTGAATTTGAGATGTATATATGGATAGTTTGGTATATATTTTGTGGATATAGTAATTTGAAACTGTAAACGAATGGTATTATTGGGATGTATTTTGAATGGTTGATACATTTTGGTTTTAAATTTAAATGAGAATTTAGACCTTTTAGTTATATATCATGGCATTAGCATATTGCAGGTGCATTGGTAATATAGGTGAACCATAACTTTTTTTTTCTTTTTTATCTACAACATTTTAAAAATGTTGTATATTTATATAAATAAATGACATTTTCTGTGACGGCTCCCGAATTCGAGGTCCCGAATCACCCCGGATCCGGTTCGATCATTCTATAACTACTATTACTATTTGTGGAAGATATAAACATAAATTGTTTATACATTAAACTTACATACTTTTTCCGAAGGTCGAGTAACCTTAACTTAATACACAATTCATAAATTTTCTAACACATAACATTATTATTATACAAGTATTACAAAACTAATCGCGCACATTAACTTTAAGATGTAACTGTCTTTATCCTTTCCTTGTATCCGACGCGCTCAAGTTTAATCGCAATGTTTTATCATGATATAGCAAGGGTGAGCATAAGGATTGCCCAAAGAAGTTTAAGTTCAATAATATAACGATATATCATGATTGAAAGAGTCTGAATAATAAGCTGGCTATATTTCAACAATATAATTGTGAACTAGCAGGAACAAATTTATGACTGAACAAGTATTATACATGAACAAATATATCTGAACCAACTGGTAATGACGGTGATCAACCTTTCATACCTGACTTATACATGCAATATGTACAGAGTACAATTCATGGCAACCAGCAATGATTAACCATAAGCTTATCCGAATGAAACAACTCTGAGTAGAGTTAAGTAAAAGCAAACTTGCCTGAACCGTTGATTACCGCTACGCAATTTATAACGTTTTATCCGAAGACCTAATATTAGTAATATAGATCTTCAATATTAGAATAATATCATCATAATATAATACTATAATATATATATATATATATATATATATACAGAACAACCTAAACACATAACACATAACACATAACCCTATCAGTCTATAACACACTTAAGAATCAGTATAGGGTCAAACTATTTCAGTCAAACTTGAATCCGACAAAATTCTAACGTCCCGACGATCTAGTCGGACAAAACTTCGAGTTTAAGTTCAATTAAAATCTGTCTAAACACATAACCATTATCTAAGAAAATTTATTATCAGTCAAATTATTTTTCATAGGCTTGTATTCATTTTCAGATAATTAATATCATTTATCATAATTTTCAATCATTAATAACGTATTTATACAAATTAAATATCACTTAATTCCTTTATCATTAATATTTATTTATTATCAAATATTAATGAAATACTCAACATAATATTATAATATATTTATAATATATCAAAGTATTTTAATACTTTAAAATCACCTTTATATGATTTTTAAACCATTAAATCCATTATCCAATTATTGCTTTTAATATTAAAATATTAATATTTTCATGACAAAATATCAAAAGTTATAGTTTATAACTTAAAATATTTTTATAACACTTAAATCATTTTTATATGATTTTTAAATCATTTATTCTATTTTTTCCCATAATTTATTTAATATATTAATTAAATAAACTAATTATCATTAATATTAATTAATTAATAAAATTCATCCCAAAATATTAAAAGTCACTAAAATAACTTAAAATATTTTATTATACCATAATATTATTTTTCATGATTTGCAAGTAGTTTACCAACTCCCCTTTAGCTAGATTTGCAAGTTTCCTTCAATTATTCAACAAAGGGCAAAATGGTCATTAGACTATTAAATTTAATGCCAATAATGGAAATGGTCCAAACCCTTAGGGTTTAGGGTTTGGGTTTAGGTTTGAAAAACCTTAGGGTTTAGGGTTTGAAACCCTTAGGGTTTATAATTTAATTTTTCTAAAATTTCCAATTTAGGTTTTAAAAATAGAAAATTAATATTTCTAAATTACAACTAGAATTTTCTAATTATATTAAAATTTCTTAATCATACTTTAAATACTGCTAATTAGGATTAACATTTCTTAATTAAAATCGTTAATTTAGCAATTAAGGTCGTAATTGGTCATTAGGGTTTATAACCCACGAATTAGGGTTTCTAATAGAAAATAAATTTTTTTTCTAAATTAGAAAATAGATTTTGTAATTAGATTAGGGTTTTCTAATTACTCATAACTTGAAAATTAGGATTAATATTCCCTAATTAACATTAAAATTATTAAATTAACACTTAGGTTTTCCCCAATTATAAATTAGGGTTTCAAATCCCGAAATTAGGGTTTTATAAATTTGGAATTAGGGTTTACTAAATAATTAAGCTTTACCCTAATTAAGATTATAATTAATATCACTTAAGAATTATAATTATCCTTTAAGTTCCCAGATTAGGGTTTTAAATTTCCAAATTAGGGTTTTAGATTCCCGGAACTAAAATTAGGGTTTCCAGAACCGGTTTCTAGGGTTTCTTGTCAATCGTTAAGGTTTTCTAACCGAACATTGACGTTCTTAATATATACCTAGGGTTTGTTACAGATATCGTTTATCTGGACAACCCTTGACCCTTAACCACATACTGTACACATATACACAGAACATATTCACATATTCCATTAATCCTGAATAATTCTCCTAAATCTTTCACAGAATTTTGAAATCCTCAAAATTCTATCTTAAAAATATCAAACACATACACTAATTTTCTGTCTAGGTTCTAATATTGAACCTTAAATCAATTAATAAAAATTTGAAAAAAAATTCAAATTCTTAAAAAACGTTGTATAATGTGTCTAACTACAACGTTTTAAAAACGTTGTGTAAGTGTGTCAAATAGATGACACCCTTAACCACGATGTTTTTTTTGATTAAAATCACAACGTTTTTTCCGCGTTATATATCTAATTCTTTGTTTTGTAGTAGTATCGCCGCTTCTGACTTAACTAACTCTAAGAAACGATTATAATGTATGATTATGAATATATCAATGAAGGAGATCTTTTACTTATTCCGCTGTGCTTGAAAAGATTCTTATGTTTGTCATATGCTAAATCATTAGCATTACAAAATAAACAAGAAAAATATTTGAAATAAAAAGGATCTATCCAACCCCCCTTCTAAATCTATTGTGTGCCTACTGAGAACTAACACATTCATTTATTCAATCAAATATAATATCAAAATGTTAAGCAATTATATCAAATAATTGGCCTCTAGGGCATAAACTCTAACAAGAAGATAATAGATATCATGCTCTACTTGAATATTCTAATGAGTTGTTTGTTCTGCTGCAGTTAAACTTGTTGTCTATTGTATTCTATAAGTTTAACACTGTTGAAGACTAACGATAATTTATTCTGCATTATCTTAGTCATAATATTCTTTACTGGGCTAGTTGAGCTCACCTTTTGCTTTCATTGTTCTTTTCAGAAAATGAGAATATAGCTGGGACTAGTCGGAGAATGGAGTGACGGTCCAGATGGTTGCTTTAGTAGTCCTCACTATTCTGTGAAATAGTATAATAATAATTGTAATGAGTACTTCATTTGAGTTTGGATATTGTCTATGAGACAATATTCGTGTTAAAACTCTCAGCTTATGTTACACGACAGTTGTCTAATTAAGTTTGTATTTGTATTTTGTACCATGAATTTGGCGACTCAGAATGAGTGATGTATACCTATTTTGGGGGCGTCACACTAATAATAATTAATTATCCTAATTTAATTTATTTTTTTATATATTATAAGAGAATGTATCGAATATATAATCGAATATGTATTAATCGAGTATGTATCGAATCACAATCGATAATTCAAAATATTTAAATCTTAAATGAGTCGAGTATAATATTGCTAAAATTCTACTTATATTTTTATTCAAAATATTTTTTATGCTCGAATTTGGATCATATTATTAACGAATCTGAGTTTCGATCGTATTTTTCGAGTCGAACCCGAACTATTTGGTTTGGCTTTAAAGTTTTCTGGCTAATTCTATTATTTTGAATTTTATTTAAAAAGAGAAGAAGAAGAAATTATGAAAAAGTAAGTCACTTTTCTTATCAAAATTTTTAGTCAATAAATAAATGAATATTTTATAATCCCTAACATGCCGACTAAAAAAATTAATGTAGGGATACAATATAATATAATTTTAATTTTTTTTGGTTTATAAATTCAACAACAACAAATATATATATTTAAGAAATAATGACCATACACAATAGTCTGTCAAAACTACATCGTTTTGACATATTTATTTTTGATTTTTAATTTGAAAAGTGAGAAGTTATTTTTTTAAAAAAAATATATGTTAAAATGACGTAATTTTTACACAAATAAAATATACACAATTGTGTATGATCATGTTGCCTATATTTTTATTCTTTTCTAAGGTTTTATTTATTGGAGTATTATGATTAATATTATTATTATTATTATTATTTTGACAAAAAATGTGTAAATAGATAAAATAACGGAGAACAGAGAGGAAAGTCCAACAAATTATTTTCTCAAAACTCTCTAACCAGTAGTACTAGTAAAAATCATCATCGGTCCTTGTTGGGGGAGAAAAGAGATTCCCAATTCCTAGAAAATATTAATCCTTAGGAATTGTTGGAACTGATATAATTATTTTACGGTTTGTATGACAACGAACCCCTAAATTTTGATCCCGACGAGATTTTCCGACGATGAAAAGCGAGGATGAAGATAAACGGGAGAATCAAAAAGACAATCCATGGCCGCAACCAAACAGAGCGTATGAAAATAATAGTAATAAACCTAAAAATGAAGAAGAGGACATGAAGCTATGGGGAATTTTAGTATTCGGTTTGATTGGAGCTACTGCTACTACTTTGGCTGTGAGTTCTCTTCATTTTTGTCATTTTAAAAGGCTTTTGATTTGTAAATTTTAATTCATTTAGTTTTTCTATGTTAAATAGGATTAGTTTTGAGTAAATATTTTGGTAATTTGTAAAATTGTGTTAATTAGTTTAGATGTATTTGCTTGCTTGTAGTTATTTGGTATCAAATTAAAATGGAAAGTTGTTGCAAAAGCTATACCATTTTGCAGCTTAATTAATCATAGGAGCTAAGATAAACAATCCCAACTGGTTGAATCTTTTGATGAGTGTAGATAGTGATCTATGCAGTCTTCTATATGAATAAATTTCATAACTGTATTCCAAGTCCCATACTTGGGCTGGAACTTCACTGAAAAAAATAAAATAACATTAAAGTTCATAAGTTTACAAGATTAAAAATAATTGCCGAGTATTGGAAGACAAAGAAAAAGAATAATGAAAATTGAACAAACTTTGTAACATTGAAGGATCAGTGCTTATCTGACATGTTTACTGTGGTGCTACTTGTAGAACCTTTCCCAGTGAATACCAAGTTTTTAGTTTTGTTCAACAAGAAAATGTTTTTGTGGCTTTACATTGCCAGTTTTAACATAATAAAGGTGCATAACTGGAATAAACATCCCATCTGAAATATGAAATTTGAATTACAAATGTGGTTTCTCATTTGGGGTGGGCTTAGTACTAAAGATTACGACGTCATTTTAAGATACCTGACATATTTGTAACTTAAATATAATATTATACCATATTGTCTTGACCTAGTTCAACAGTTGATTCAAATTAAAACTTGAAATAGTTCTTTTTCTTCCATCTCTCTCTCCCTCTCTCCCTCTCTGTGATGCATGAGGGTTTAGGTTCCTTCTTGAATAGGGTTGACTTTCACTCCATTCAATTTGTTAGAGTTTGATGGCCTAGTAACATTAACATGAAAAATCTTCAATTTTGTTTGATATATATGTCACCGTAATGTGTTTGGAAAGTGAAATTTTATGCCAGCACATATCCCAAGCTATTGAGAAGAAGTAATTGATGTTAAATATATCTTTAGTAAGCGCTAATTCTGATTAAGATGGCCAAGAGGTGGGAGAAATGGCGAAGGCGTTGCGGAATAATCTCAAGGTCATATTTGGACCAAAATTACTTGTAAGAAAAATTCATATTAAAAAATGTCCAAGGTTAAATTGGAATCTTACCGCTTAATTTTCCCATCTTAGTCCTTTCAAGAGTTGTTTGAGAGTAATGAAACAGGAAGAGGCTCATGACTCTAAGGTCTTCAAAATGAATACGCTCGCATTTACTGCCTGATAGTTTAAGCATTCAACAGAGAATTTGTATTGCTATGCCAAATGAATAGTAGTGGAATCCTCAGCAACAGTGGTCATACTTGTGTGAAGCGTATTCTCAATGAGTACATTGAAGGTCAGCTGTATCATATATTTTTACAACTTGCTAACATAGTGGAACTATACGAGCAGTTCTTATCTGCCAATTTTTAAGTTAGACTTTTGTATCATTAGTATTTTGACAATATTCTGATAGTTTAGATCGAGTGTAATAAATCTAGGTCCATTTTTTAAAAAAAATATTAAAAGTTTTACCATGAATAAAAACTTGATGAAAGATTGTTGTTATTCATCTGTACAAAAGTTGACCTGGGATGGAACTGGGAAATAAACTTCGTCAACTAAGGAAGTTCAATTGGCTGCACTTGCTTTTGATATTTTGGTTTTGTGAAAAGCTTATGTTTTTTTATGTTTTTAATTTTTTTACTTTAGATGCTTATAGGCTTCTAGCTTGCTAATATCTGCATACCACCTTTACTTGGTAGGTGTGTACTTGGTTGGCCTTTCAGCACCATCTTTATATATTTGCGTGTGCAAAACATACTAAGTTACCCGTTGTTATGGGACTTTATATTTTAAGATAAATGGTTCAGTTACTTATGAATATTATTTTTTTCGGATGTATTCTTCCTTTCTTGATACTGCTTATTTTTCTGCCAACTTTGATTTCTCAGTCTGAGAGGACATGATCTTTGATAAGAGTGAGTAAAGGAGTACAATTCCCATATTTGGGGGACAGAGGAGGATGTTCCATCATTTTTTCTTTCCTTTTTATTTTTTCCCCCTCCCCTTTTATTTTCCCCCTTATTTTTATATTATTCTTTTATATATGTATTGTATGTATGTATTTACATATTTTTTTTGTTATATCTATTCCTATTCTCTTATTCAATTTGATGACCTTATTATTTATTTGCTTACGGGGTTCTACCCCAACTTGTTTGAGATAGAAGGCCTTGAGTTGAGATACATTGAAGATGGTAGCATGCCTTGATATTGCTTTGTCTTGTACTCCATACCCCAACAATAAAGATATATATAGACAAATCTCTTTCTTTTGTAATAAAATCATCTCTTTTCAATTAAAAAGAGAAGTTTAAGAGACAGAATTCAAGTAGATCACATGGAACTAGTCTTTCATATCAAGGGAATATGCTCCTATTCTGAAATTTGGCAAGTCTGATTGACTAGGAAACTTTCACGATATACACATGAGTTGTAATTTGCTAGGACTTTAGGATTTAAATTTACTCTTCTATTTCAATGACAACCATGTGGCCATGCCAAAGTAAATATTCTAGAAAAAAGGGACTTTTTAAAGTAATTAGCACCAAAAATGAAGAAGATAAGGCTTTAAAAATTAAATCTACACAGGTTTAAAGTGTTAAACTTTCAAATATTTAGTTGGGGCAGGACCCCCGCCCTTAATCTATATTGATTGCAATAGGATCCTATTCTTCTTTGGATAGTGTTTGGTTCGTTTTAGATCAATGTAGTTGCTCTGTAATGCAAAAGACTATTACATTGATGTGACATTTATTGTGTTTGGTTCACCAATTCATGTATTAGCTCATTACAAGGGTAATGCTATTCATTACATTATGTATTGCAATAGCTAATAAAAGACAAAACATGTCAGCTCAATTGTTATCACTCTTTTTGTGCACATTTTACCCGAAAATACCCTTATATTACAAATGAAAATAAAACTCTCTTTAATAGTACCTTTCTAGTATCCCCCTCTAACTCCTGTGATGGCATAATAATTTTTGGTGGTGGTGTAATACTTTTGGTAAACAAGTTTTTATTTATTACGTCATTTATAGGATGCATAATATTTATTAGAATCACTTTAGAAATGATGGGTTGTATTATAATGAGTTGTTGTCAAAAACTATGTTACATTATAAAATAGTTGTACATTTTTGTTATTATTTATACAAGTTTTAACACAAATTTATGACTTGTTGGTTGAAACAAAAAAATGTTCTTCATACAAGTCAAAAAGTACTGAGTGTCGAAATTACCACAATTGTCTCATGTTTCTTTTATTAGTTTTATTTGTTTCATAACAAGGGTAATATGGTCTTTAAATATTAATATTCACTGCAGTACACATGTTCAACTTCAATGAACCAAACAAGACAATAATGTAATGAAAGAGGATTATATATTTTGCATGGAACTCAATATTGGACCAAACAAAGAAATTGCAATAGGCTGTTGGTGCGTTACATAGCTATTGCGTTACGGAATTCATCGCATCACACCAAATCCTATTCCACGAACCAAACCCCACCTTAGGGTCATGCAATTATAATCTCTATTATCATCTTCTAAATTTCTTATGTTACTCCCTCCGTCCCATAGGTATAGGCTGATTTTCCATTTTGAGATGTCCCAATATATAGGCTATTTACTATTTATAAAATTTAGTTGGTTCATTGTTTTACTTTTATGCCCTTATAATAAATATTCAACCATTACTCTTTTTTTGAAGAAACAACATTCAATGTCATTATTTTTATCACCACATTTAATGTTGTTGTATTCTCTTTGGTTAAAGTTCTATGGTTATGGACTTTAACACGTCAATCAATGAAGTTGAGAGTTCCAGTGTGATAAGTAAGGAGTAATTAACTTATTCATTAATTCTATATTAAGGGGTATATGTGGAAAATTTATGTTAAAAATTGCCACTTAAATTGATTTTCTTAAACTATGTGCCAAAAGAAATCAGCCTATAACTATGGGACGGAGGGAGTATTATTTTTCGTCCTCTGGATCTATTTACCTGAGTAAAGAACATTCCCTTATACTTTGTAAATGATCATTCCAGATCCTTATCAAATATTAAAAAAGGAAAGGAAAAGAAAACAAACTTGACGGACGCGACAAATTGGTTCAATTAACCATTGATAGAAAAGCACCTCAAAAATAGATCATAATCTATTGTTTGCCTATGTGAGCCTAACTGACAGCTGAAACAGTTCACCTAAATCAAAGTGGTTGGTAAATTATAAATTATTCCTTCTTCTTTTTTTTGCATATATTAATGTTCCTAACAAGGAGCACTATATTGTGAATAATATAGAGTTGACAAAATTCCAATGTCTAATTGGGGACCTTATGATTGATTTTGATTATATCCTACAAACATATCAATATAAACATATCAATATAATAATAATGAATGGGTCCCGACGAGGACACTGCTTTCACTGTGTTTAGGATATCTATTTTATTACCCTCTTTTTTTATCATTATGTTGTATTACATAGAAACTATGTGACAGTTGGAACCATCTTGCAGGTCGGGCGGTTGCGGAGAATAGTTGATTGGCTCTTTGGTCAGGTAGTGGTTACTTGTCTTTGTTGAAATAAAAAAGTGAAAGATAAGCAGTGAATTTTCCTACGCTGCTGCTCATATTTGTATTTGCAACATGTACAATCTTTTTACCTGTGCTGTGAATGACCAATACCCATGGAAATAGATACTAAGACGAAATTGTGTTCCTGAAGCTCTTCAAATCTGTTACGTGAAACCATAATTAGATGATGTTACTGAGCAAAGCTAAGAATGTTTTGGTAGGCAATTGGAAATATTGCCTAAAATAAGGTCAGATACCATCAGTAGCTTGTGTTATTCCTTGCTTGCTCAGTTGTTTTCTTTTGGTTCATTAGAGACACTAGCTTTGATTCTATGAAGGAAGCACTCTGAATTTACGGGAATTGGAAGTTGATAGTGTCTAGGTATTTGGCATGTAGGGGCACCGCGTAAGAGGATACAAATTTTTGATAAGTGGCATGTATACGACAAGTAATGCCGTTTAAAGTTAATGTTATGTGAGATTAAGTGAAAAAATATCTAAAACTTTTTGGGTTAATTTGAATATAAAAGATACTTAGTGAGGTATATTTGTGTGAAGATTTACACGAGTTTTAGTTGAAAAAGCATCAAGTTTATGGGTTCAATTTGGAAATGCTATAAAATTTTACGGGGTACACAATCGATCATTTGTAACTTGAATTGTATGACCAAGTGAAGAATCTGACCCACACCCCGCGCCAGCGCCCACTCCCGTGCGCGCATCCGCTTGTGCCAACATGGGTGCCTCACCATAACTGAAGAGTCCACGTAACACATATCTAAGTTGATAATAACAAATTTGAAATCTTTTTAGATTAAAGACCATTGTACACAGTCTACTGTACTTGGAAGAATGAATTCTTAAGTGGAAGATGTGGAGCTATTAAGGAGTCAATACATAATATGGGTACTATTTTATATATGTGCACCATGATTTAGGCTTTGCTGGCACATTCTATGAGCTTCCTTTTTATACTAGCCTTGTAAAGTTTGGATTTCTAACTTTCTGAGGCAATATGATTACCATCCAGCAAAAGATCTATAGCTTCTATGATTGAGCTCATGGTACAATATTTGAGTACCAAACTACCTTTCCTCGTGTATATTATCTAGAGTAATATTAATTATAAATTAATTTTAAGGGCTGTTCCCATTTTTCTATCAGTACTTTTGCCACTCTTAAGATTTGTTGTCTATTTTTAATTAAAGTAAGTCTTTCCTTAACATTGATATTAGAAATGAATTAAAACTACATACAATATAAGCTAGTTATTTTTTTGTTTGTTCTTTAAGTGTTGAAATCATTCTCGTTAATTGCTTGATTTACTAGTTTTAACGTATTATGCATGTCATTCCACCGCAAAAAAGTTGACCAGATCACAGTCATCGTGGAAAGGAACAACAGGTGGTTCTTTCCGCACAAGTTTTCAGGAGGAAGCATGGAAGAAATATAATCGACGAATGCAGGAAGAGTATGAAGAAGAAATGGAGAGAGTGGTGAGAGCCTTATAATTCCGTCTTTTATGTTTTCCGTCTTTCTGCTATCATATCAATCATCTGGGTTGCAGAAACTCTGTTTAAACCTTTGCATTTTGAATCATTTTTATTTTAAATTATAATTACACAATAGTTCTTTCGTCTTTCTTGTCGCCCATGTGTACAATTCTCTGAAATCTAGATATCCAAATATCTTCAAATTTTGGAAACTCCTGTGACTGAAGATGGTATAGGATGTCTTTTATGCTTATATATGAATTCACAGATGCAGGATACGTACCACTTTTTAATTTTTATTAGGTTATGCTGCATAATAGAACTAACTGTTGGTAATAGCATACTTTTCACTTCAGATGTCCCAGTGTTTGTAACTTTTAGAATTTTAATACAGTTGTAATGTGAATGAACTATATTACCCTTCTACAAATTAAAGAAATAGTTTGTGGAGGCCACTATTGGATTTAATTTGTGAAACTAAAGGACAGGTATTAATGAATGGGTATTAATAAATTGGTGAACATTTTTCTCGTTCATATTTGTGGCAATTTAAATATGACATATATTTTGGGATGGAGAGAGTTGCAATCATGCTTTTAAATTTATTGTTTTCTGGTTAGCTTATTATGCTGGAGTAGATATATAACTTTATCTGAGCTAATCTCAAGAGTTTATATCTTTTATCTATTCAAATATTAGAATCACAATATCTTGATATTAAATAATTTGTATTCTGGATCATAAATATACGACCATAGGAAATAGAATATGCTGGTAATGAAAATAGTTTCATACCCTGCTTTGCAATTAATTTTAGATATTTGTTTGATTTCCAGTTTTTTCTTTTTTCTGGTAAGTAAGATTCCCGGTTTCCTAT